>PVHT021183617.1:10077167-10187672 GCA_004024745.2 Catagonus wagneri
ACCATGATGGAAGATAATATAAGAAAAAGAATGTATATATATGTATGACTGGGTCACTTTGCTGTACAGCAGAAATTGGCACAGCATTGAAATCAACTACACTTAAATAAAAAAAAAAAGAGATGCCTGGCTATTATTAAATTTGGGTAACAATGAATAAAGTCCTACATATCTCTCACCTTCTGCTTCTCTTAGAGATTCATTTTAAGAGACCCTCACAAAAATTCAAAAATTGTTTACATTAATATTAACTTTAAAGTTTTGACACCAATAGATAGAATCTATAGTTTGACACTAAAGAAAAATACATCCTTCCTGATAACCTATTTGTCTTAAAAATTTCCTTTCATTATGGCAAATCCATTTCCCCTGAACCCTGAACAATTCCAGAACACTTCACCTTAATGCCTCAGACAATGTCTCAAAGTTTAACTGTAGAGTCAAACTGGCACAAGCTGTTGATCTTACAGAAAATACTTTCCACAAAAGAGCCCTTCTCATGAGAGCTCTTCTGTTGTGGCTATGAAATACTACCATAGGGTGTCATTAGCTTGGAAAAATCTCTGCTTTTGTTAATTCTTATTTTTGAGGAATAAACAATATTTAGGTGAAATGAAATGTAGTGGAAATAGGATCAGGAGAATCAGCTTTAAAATGTGTATACTTCTTAGTCATGTCTTGCGTTGGATAGAAGAAAATAAATACATATCCATATATATTTTTAAATTTTTCATTTTTATGATAAAAGTAACACATGTTCATTGTAGAAAGTTTTAAATTTAAGAGTTTTAAAAAAGAAATGAAAACTACTCAGAGTTATATAAACGTCACTAACATTTAAATTGACGTTTCAATTTTGCCATTTTAAAGGCAGTAATGGCAGTGCCTTATGGTTTTGATTTTTATTTCTTTGGTTAGAGATGAGGATAAATACATTTTCATATGACCTTTGTTAATCTGTTGGTCCTTACCTTTGAGAATTGTCTGCTCATGCTCTTTATTAACGTTTATGCTGTGGCATTAATGTACTTATTATTGATTGCTGATATTTAAGATATTAATTATTTCTCAGACATAACTGTTGCATATATACAGCTTATTGTTGCCTTAAAATACTAAGGATTTAAAAAATATACTTACATTTAGTCAAAAATATTACATTTTACCAATTAAATATTAAAACAAGCTAAAGAGGGAAAGATGTTAATCTTTTCTTTTGAGGTTTCTTGTATTGCTTTAAAATTCATAAAAATTCTCTTAGAAGTTTAGATTGAAAACAAACAATCTTTTAATCTATTTGTAATTTATTTGGGAGTATGTAAAAGTGAGGATGACTTAGTTTTTTTTCCCCAAATAGGTTTATCAATGTTTCTACCACTGTTTACTAAATAATCTAGAGAAAGGATGTGTTTTGTAAACATGGGAATATTAGGTTTTTAACTAACTATCACTGACTAATGATCTGGAGAAGAAAATATCACTTTACCGAACTAAGAGAATGTGCAATTGCTTCACAGTATCCATAAACCAAATGATAAGAAGTGTGGATAGAATCAGAAAGACATTTCAAAAAGATGACAAAACAAACATAAGAAATTAAGAGAGAATATAAATTAAGAAATAGGAAAAAATGTACAGGATTTAGAGAAAGAAAACCAATAGAAGGCGATCTGGACCGTTAATAAAAACTGAATGTGGAAAACTAAGAACACAAAGCCTTATTAAAAACTTTGCTTCTTTTTTGTTATGTAACCATGGATCAACTGTTTAGGCTTTTTTTTTTTTTTTTAATGCCTCATGATCGCTGTTGGACAAAAGGGAACATAATGAAAAGCTTTATCAAGCTCCTACTGTAGCACCAATTTTTATTTATGCCAAAAAATAAATAAGAGGGAGGAAATTCAAAAGATACCAATGCAAACAATTGAAGGAAAAAGCAAATTCTTAAGGAAAGGTAAAAGGAATGCAATAAACAGCATGCTAATTACAATTAAGGAAAAAAGGAAAACATGTATAAATATTATGGGCCAGGACCACGTATTCATTTCAGCAAAAGAATATAAACAACTCTTTGAAATTGTTCAGTTTTTGTCTTGCTGTTCCTAATGACAAAGAGGTGAAAAGAAAATACAAGATAAAAATACGAGAACAGTTGAGTGTTGGTGTAACTCAGACACTGAGGATTTATGTTCCTGGTAGTGGGGTGATATGCTGGACTGTAGAAGCCGGATTTAGGCAGAAGGGCTACAGTTTCCAGCACTGGGACCATGGGCTCTAATCCTCAGATATGGCTGTTCTTTGTGCCGTACCTCAGCCACCAAGAACAGTGAGAACTTCAAGCCTGGCTCCTCATTTTGTACTCAACAAAGAATGGAAATGGGAGTAAGAGAATAAAATGAAACAGAGATCTTTTTGCCTGTTGTCCAGGAAGATGGAACTCAGAAACTACTGGATTATGAAATTAAGTTCCACTGGGAAATGGTGGAAGCTGCTTATCTCGAAGTACTTGAAACGGGAACGGAAAAATATGCATCTGAAGATTATAAGAAGAATTTAGTACAGAATGAAGGCAAACAGGTCTTGGAGAGCTTTTCCAATCTTAATTTTTTGTTTTGTTCTGTAAAAAGTACATATTTTATCTAGGGCTGTCTTTATCAGTATATACATCTAATCTCACATGGTGAGAAGCTGAATACTGACGTCCTCTCCAGATCTGAAATGTTATGAGTCTGAGACCTTCAGTCCAACTTTTCTTCCTTGTGTGTTATGATCATAATGATCACAAATCTGATAATCTTGGTTTGATTGTAAAGCTGAGTTTAAGACCCTGACCACCACCTTGATTTTTCTTAATTCATTGTGTTCATTTAATTTGTCCGCATACTTAGTTTTCTAGGAGATTTCTAATAAAGAAGAAAGAAAAAGTCCTGGAGTTCCCATCGTGGCTCAGTGGTAACTAACCTGACTAGTATCCATGAGAACACAAGTTTGATCCCTGGCCTCATTCAGTGGGTTAAGGATCAGGTGTTGCCAAGAGCTGCAGTGTAGGTCACAGATGCTGCTCGGATCTAGCGTTGCTGTGGCTGTGGCACAGGTCTCAGCTGCAGCTCCATTCTGATCGATCCATAGCGTAGCTTGGGAACTTCCAAATGCCAAAAAAAAAAAAAAAAAAAAAAAAGAAGACGACGACTTTATAGCTCATTTGAATAACAAAGGAAAAACCATTAAAATAGAGAGATGGAATTCCTTTACTTTGTGTAGTCTGACTGGCCTCCACAGTTCTCTGAAACTCCATATGCGATGATATTTAAGTTCCAAGGGTAATGGTATTTAATGAATGGTCTGCTGTTCCCCTCTATCTCTTTATCTTCAAATATATTATGTTTAGTGGGAACCCCCATCCTGGATTGCTTGACAGATGATAGATTTAAAAAAAAAAAAAAGAGAGGATCTAGAGTGCTAAGTTAGATTGTGACTTAAATTTAAAGCTCTTGGAAAGTTAAATTGTAACATAAATGCAATGTTACTAATTTCTAGAAGCTGAAATAAATGAATAGGTATTGTGACCGCCTATAATAAAATTCCCCAAAGGAAATCCTGTAGGGAAGAAATGTACTCAGTATAAAAGATACCAGGCACAGACCCAGGAAGACGACAAATGAATTTCACTCTAAAGTAAAAAAGAAAAATCTTATAATGTAGAGAACCTTTTTGGTGTGAGAAACAATTGATTTCCCTACTTGAAAGCACCTATTTCACTAGGTACAATGTTGCTGTCCCCTTTGAGTCATTAAATATTTTAAAATTCATAAAATGATATCTGACCTTTTATATATGTATATCACTAGGCAAAATTTACTACACCCTTTCCTTATTTTAAAAAATAAAAATCAAAACAATCGTTAAAAAAATAAATTGAACTTGTTTCATTGTTCTTTGAACACTGACCTTGGAACCTGAGTTTAAATCAATGCTCAGCACTTCACTTAAGCTCTTTCAGCCTCAGATCCCTTGATCTGCAAATGGGGTAATGATAAAACTCACAGCACTGATTCACATTATAAAAGATAAAGAAGGAAAAATAGGTGGCCATTTTTAGCCTAGTAACTGGCATATGATATGTGAACGATTTTAGTAATTAATAACAATCATGTGGTAATTCTTATTTCACGCCATGCAGACATAGCTGTGTGGAGCTCTGTGGCAAACACTGATAAATATTTGAAGAAAGCAAGGTTAGGAAAGTGGGTTAGTGATGAAGAGTCAGTAGTAGTGTTACATTTGCAAAGGCAGTAGTCTCCTAGGTTCGGACAATTTTTCATACCTTAGGCCCTTAAAATTCTCACCTCATCCTTAAAATTACTAACTTTTTTCAGATTCAGAAATAATGCATAATCACTATAAAAATTAAAAGAGTAGATAACAAAGAAAAAGATCCTATAATACCAACACTACGAGTAAACGCTAAAGGCATTTGAAGCGTCTTTCCTTCAACTTTTATCTACCTATACACTCATGACAAAAATATAGATTTTCAGTCTACATATTATTTTATGCCTTGCCTTTTATTTAACCAGATCTATCATGAATGTCATGTCTTCAAATTTATTTAAACACTAATTGAAACCTCTACAGTACTCCATTGGATGGATGTATCACAGTTTACTTAAAGCCTTGACCTTATTTCTGGACATTAAGTTGTTTTCAGCTTTTCACCACTACAGACAAGACTGCAAATGAATATCCCTGGAATGTAAAGTGTGTGCATTTCCATGATTATTTTGAGGTCAAGGAGCTTTAAAAACTAAGTCAGAACCTCTGAGTATGGGTAAGTCACTGGATCTATGGAGAGAGGAAGAGGCACGAGGACCGAACCTTGGGGCTCACTGACATTGAATTGGTTCAGACCCTCTTCGTCTCTTGCTCAGACCTTTGCAGTAACTTCCTAGCAAAGTACTTTCCTAACTCCAAAATCTCCTAGTCTGGCGTGTTTTCTTCCAGATTTCACCAGAATGATGGTTGAGAACTGAAATTACGATACTAAAACCCACAGAGAGCTGCTCTTGGACATACAATGCTTTCTCATTTATTCCCTGTGTATTCCTCCAGCCTCATCTCTGCTCACATCCTCATCCTGATCTGTGTTCCAGGCCGGCCAAGCACCTCACAGCTCTGCTTTCTCAGCCTGAGATGAGCTTGTCCCACCTCTTTCAGATCCAGTTGCCCAAATGCTATGGTATCTTCCCTCTGAAATCTCTTAAATTTTTTTCCAAAATGTCACTGGTATATCATTTTTACTTGAAATGACTTGCCCGAAAGTGTGAATTCCTTGAAGGCAAAGACCTTGACTTCAGTCTTCCCTCTGTATCTAGTCTTGAACACATGGAAAGCAACACTTCTGTCCTAGGCATGTGTAAATGGTTGCAAATGAATTGGTTAGGGTAATTATATGTGTAATTACTGTGCTCTGCTGCCTTTTCCAATCCTCCGAAAACAGGGGACGTGGAATCACGTTAGACAGGAGTTTGAAAATTTAGACTGGAGAAGCCAAGCTTACCTAGGTACAGTAAATGTTCCAGCTGATATTCAGTTTGAGTCTCATTGAATATCAATGAAGTCTGAGCATCAACATCCTAAAGTGCTATGGTGATTTTATTTGTAAAAATGAAAAAAACAGTAGTGCTTTGTCCTGTATCCAAGTATGATTAATTTTTACTCTTTTTTTGGCATTTGGTATTGTTTTGACTGTCACTCATGGTGAGGAGGCTGTTTCCCTTTTAACAAAAGAACAAAATGATGGTAGTTCTAATTTTAGTTCCTAAGTTTAGTTTTTCCAAGTTCATATGTTAAGATAAAGATGATGCTGAGGAAACATTAATACATCTCAATGAATAAACCATTCTTTCTCAAATAGGAAAGCTTTCTTTGAATTTTAGCTGATTCATACACAAGCACATGTATACACACACACACACACACACACACACACACACAAAATGATGTTTTCTAAGTAACGCGATACAATTAATAACTCCCTTTCTCTTTAAGCAACCAATTATCAAAGGACTTCACTGGTACTGAATATTACAACTATATTAAATATATTTACTTACTTTCAAAACCAGAAATGACACACCTGATTACAATGATCCAGCCCAGCTACAATGCAAATCATACAAAAATACACAACTTCTCTGTTTCTTTAGTTTTTTAAAGAACATATGGTGGTCCAGTCCAAGTTTTTTAAACCAAATTCTGCAATTCTTGTGGAAATCTAACCGCTTTTTAGTTTAAGACTACTCTTTTAGTTTTAACTAGCAATGACAGCACAATTTTATACCTCAGTAGTACAATATGAAATAGAACTAACAAGCCACACAATTGGTATTGCTAAGTCTGTAAGTAAGAGAATTTAACCACAAAAGTGTAGTAGAGCTGTAAGCAGATATTTTCACCTCTGGCTGCAGCAGAGTGAATATAGTTAGTACATCTCAGGGAAGAAACCTGTATAGAAGATTCAAATATTTTGCTGCTTTTATGGAATAGAATTATGACTGGAAGTTACAGGGGTAGAGGATATTTATACTTAAAAGCATTCGGCTATCTAACAAATCCTTGAACTTCCTCTTGTTTTTTTGTTTGTTTTTTTGCTTTTTAGGGCCGCACCTATGGCATGTGGAAGTTCCCAGGCTAGAGTTCAAATTGGAGCTACAGCTGCTGGCCTATGCCATAGCCAGAGCAATGCTGTATCCTTAACCCACTGGGCGAGGCCAGGGATCAAATCTGCATGCTTATGGATACTTAGTCAGATTCTTAACCCACTGAGCCACAATGGGAATTCTGTTGAACTTCCTTTAAATCTATTGGAGAGGAACATTCACAAAATTAAAATTTCATAAAGAAAAATTTCACATTTAACGGAAAGAATCGGATATTTTAAAAAGTAATCAAATGTAATGCCTGAGAGCTGCTGGAAGTCCTTCTCAGTCTTTTGATGTAAGAACCAGGTGTCTTAAGTCATTAGCAGGAGCCCATCAGGGTCTACCTTTACCCCAGATGAACTCAGTCAGAATTATGAAAATCTAGTGCCTCCAGAGCTTCCCCAAATGTTTGTCCAAGAACAGTAATTTATTTAAATAGACATCCCTGTGTTTGTTCAGTGTTCATTTAAAAGTGCACCACCCAGCACTGCAGTCGTGGGCTTTGGTCAGTTCAAATGCTTTAGGCTCTCTAAAGTCAAATGGCCTTTCACCTCGGAATTTCAGCATAGGGAGTTGCTTCCGCTTGGGCCGTGAAGAGTAAATGGCTTTGCTGGGTTACTCAGTGGCCATGGATTGTATCTAAAGTGACATCACTTTCAGGGGGAAGAGCTGTGTTAGTGATAAATGAAGAGAGGGACACTTGATCATGACGATCATGTTCTTGCCAAGGTAAATACACAATCTTGGGAACAGTCAGGTGGTAAACAAGGACAGACACCTAGGTATGCACTATTGAACAGAGTTGCCAATAGGGAAAATAAACTTTCCCCCTCAAGTAACGGCAATTTGTTGATCTGATGCCACTCACAATAATTTATTTTAATTTCTGAGTCTTCTCATCCACTGTCAGATGGAATAATTGCAAGACAACCCTGAAAACAGACTAGCCATTCACCCAAGAACAGAGATCATGCCTACCAGACAAAGTGAAGAATTCTTACTTTGAATACTGTGTTTTATTATCTAGATTATATTCAAGGAGCAGATGGACTGGTAAAAAATAAATATTTCTGGAATGTGAAATGCCATACACATTTTTAAGAGTGAAGTGAAATTTGTCACGTAAAGGATATTTTATACTTGCTGTAGGAAATGCATCTCTTTGCTTTTCCATAAATAAAAATGTTCTAAATTAGCACATTTCAACCAAATCAAATAAAACGAAAAAGTGTCAGAAGTACCACCCAACTAATTTTCTAGAAGCAGTCAACATTTTGATCTAAAGTTATACATACTTCCCCCTTTGCTATTGAGGTATAATTTACATACCACAAAATTCACTTTTTAAAAGTACACAGTTTAGTGGTTTCTAGTATAGCTTATATGTTGTGTAAACATCATGATAATCAATTTTAGAGTCGACCATTGAACAACTCAGGAAAATCCATGAATTTGTTGGAAAAAATCCGTATCTAAGTGGACCTGTGCAGTTCAAACCCGTGTTGTTCAAGAGTCAACTGTAATCATTTTCCTCATCCCAAAAAGAAATTCCCTATCCACTAGCAGTTACTCCCCATTCCTCTTTCTCCCCAGTCCCTGAAAACCACTAATCTACTTTGTGTCTATGAATTGGCCTGTTTTGGATATTTCAATATAAAAGAATCCTACAACATATAGTCTTTAGCATCTGACTTCTTTCACGAGCATAATGTCCCCAAGGTTGATCACTGTTGTACTGGATGTCAGTACTTCATTCTTTTTTATGGCATAGTGTGTTCTACTGTACGGCTATGCCACAATTCTTTATTCATTTATCAGCTGATGACATTTGGACTGTTTCCATATTTGGCTACTATGAATCATTTTATTAGGACATTCATGTACAAGTATTTTTGGGGTGGACATATGTTTTCATTTCTCCTGGGTATACATGTAGGAGTGGAATTACTTGGTCATATGGTAACTCTAGGTTTAACGACTTACTGAGAAAACTGCCGAAAATTTTTCCAAAGTGGCTGTACCATTTTACACTTCCACCAGCAATATCTGAGGGCTCTAATTTCCTCACATCCTTGCCAATACTTGTTATTGTCTAGAGTTTTGATTAAAGCCATCCTAGTCGGTGTGAAGTGGTCTCTCATTTGGTTTTGATTGAATTTCCTTAATGACTAATGGTGTCGAGCATCTCTTTATGTGCTTGCTGGTGATCTGTACATCTTCTGTGGAGAAATGTCTATTCAAACTCTTTGCCCATTTCAAACCTGGCCTGTTTTTTTTTTTTTTTTGAGTTGAAAATATATTTATATATTCTGGATGCCAGATCCTATCGGACACATGATTTACAAATATTTCCTCTCACTTGGGGCACTGTCTTTTCACTTTCTTGATAGTATCTGAGATGGTTAATTTTATGTATCAGCTTGACTGTGCCAGGAGATGCCCAGATATTTGGTCAATCCCTTCTCTAAGTGTTTTGGGGCTAGACTAACCCTTAAATAAGTTGATTGAGTAAGGCATTGCCCCCGTGCCCTCTACAATGTAGGTGGGACTCAACTAATCAACTGAAAGCCTGAACAGAACAAAAAGGCTGACTTCCCCTAAGAGAGAATTCTTCTCGCCTGACAGCTTTTGAACGAGGACGTCATTTTTTTCCCCCTGCCTTTCTTTTTGTTTTTTTGCCTTTTGTCATTTTAGGGCCACACCCGCGGCATGTGGAGGTTCCCAGGCTAGGGGTCCAATCTGAGCAGCCACAGCAAAGCAGGATCCAAGCCGCGTCTGCAACCTACACCACAGCTCACAGCAATGCTGGATCGTCAACCCATTGAGCAAGGTCAGGGATCGAACCCACAACCTCATGGTTCCTAGTCAGATTCATTAACCACTGCGCCCCTAAGGGAACTCCTCCTTTTAACTTGAACTGAAACACTGACTTTTCCTGGGTCACAAATCTGCCAGCCTACATACTGGAACAATATCATCTAGTTTCCAGCTTGCCAACTCACCCTTTAGATCTTGGGACTTGCCAGCTTCCATAATCATGTGAGCCAATTCCCTGTAATAAATCCCTTTGAGCGTGTGTGTGTTTGTGTGTATACCCTATTGGTTCTATTTCTCTGGAGAACCCTGACTTATACAATCTCCTTTGAAGCACAGTTTTATTTTAATAAAGACCAGGTTACCTATTTTTCCTTCAGTGTTGTGTTTTGGTGTCGTAACTGAGAAATTGCTGCATAATCCAAAGTCATGGAAATTTACACCTGTTTTCTTCTAGGAGTTTCAAAGTTTTAGCGCTTACATTTAGGTATTTGAGATCTAGTAAGGTTGAAAGATACTTACTTTGGGTCATCATTTGTATAGAGTTTGTGCAAAATTATACTAATACTTTTAATATTTGTATCTATTATTTTTAATTAATTTATATTTATTTATTTATTTATTTATTTATCTATTTATTTATTTTGTCTTTTGTCATTTCAGGGCCACACCTGCGGCATGTGGACGTTCCCAGGCTAGGGGTCTAATCGGAGCTGTAGCTGCCAGCCTTCGCCAGAGCCACAGCAACGCCAGATCCGAGCCGTGTCTGCGACCTACACCACAGCTCACGGCAACGCTGGATCGTTAACCCACTGAGCGATGCCAGAGATCGAACCCGCAATCTCATGGTTCCTAGTCGGAGTCGTTAATCGCTGTGCCACGACGAGAACTCCTAATTTATATACTATATATCACATATATGCTATACATATGTCAAGTAAAAGTACAAGAATAGTTATGGGAATGATTAAACACCAAATACAGAACAGTGATTGTTTTTGAGGGCGAGGGAGGGGAATTAGATTAGTTAAAAGTAACCAGAGTTCCTATGGTATTTACAATACGATGTTTTTATTAATTAAGCTAAATGGTAGAAGCATAAATGGTCACATTGTAATGCTGTATATACTTATAAATAAAATGTAATAACAGAAGCCAGTGCAAAATCAAGAATCACAGGAAAGCTAACCTTATAGCTATGTCTCCATGGAATAGGCTGAAGTGCAATTTTGTCACTGCTTGGTTATTATTATTATTATTATTATTTTTTTTTCAGTGGGAGGCATATCTCAAATGGAATGCTTTTATTTTGGACAGTTGTAAGATTTAAATCACTGGTTTCCACATATAATGCACTTACTAAATAAAAATTTATTACATCTACTATTTATTACACATCAAAGACAATCACTAACAAGAATGATAACAAACAAAAAAAGAAAACAACAGCAAATCCTTTCCCTAAATACCACCCACACTGGCTTTCTTGTTCACCGAAATTTCTACCTTTTTAAAATTTTTTTAGTAGTACAAAAATTCTCAGTCAAAAAGCTAATTTTACTACTTATTTGTCTATTTGTAAATTCTCTTGTTTCAGAAATGATCTTAAGTTGCTTATACATTCACTGTATCAAATATAGTAAGGCAATAAATTAAAGATATTTAACCAACTGCTTGGTTATTCTTAAGTAGACACCCGAAGCTATCTTCTTGGTCTTAACAACTGTGACTACCTACATCATTCAAGTACCGTAGTTACTGCTCCACTCCTACTTGATTTCATGCTGAGCAGACGTATCTATGATAAAAATAGCTACTAATTCAAAGACAGCAAGGACTTATTTACTTCAAACATTATATGTAACAATTATAAAATTAATATATACTTATACTGAAGTTCTCCAATGCCGAAGGAGGTGAGCGAAAAAAATTCTTTCTCCTTAGTTCCTCCCGTGCACTGATTTTTCTGGTTCTAACTCTCAGAGCTCATCACTGTCAGGTTTTTAGGCACTTTTCCTGAAACTATCAAGGCACTGACAAAGAAAAACACGTGTATAGCTTTTTAATATAAACTGGATCATAAAATTCCATATAGTTTTGCAGCTTTTTCCCACTTTCAATTATATATTGGAAATCTTATTAGAGCAACAATGTGGGTTTCATAAATAACATATAATGACATATATTATTATGTATTACTTATCATTGTATCATGTATTATTATCATTATATAATATTTACCTCCAATTCTTTTTGCTATTAAAAATAATGTTACAATGGATACTCCTGAACTATATCTTTGTGCAAATGTGTTTGTAGGAACATTTATGAGAGGTATACTTAACGCATTTCTGCTGTACATCAAATACGGCAAATGTAAATTTTCTTTGTTACTTCATACATTACAAAAGCAACCTCCTTACATCTTTAATTTCCCCCTTCTTCAGCTTCTAAACCTTAAAACAGGACAGAGTCATTAGAATATTGGACTTAATGGACATACTATAAAACACTTGGAGTGATTTCACTATATTTGTACTCTAAATCTATCTCTCATTTTCAGGTACAATTACTAGAAATTTTCACTTTTTTCTATTGTTTATCTTGTAAGTAAAAAAAGTAAGTGCACCTCCACTAAAGTTTATTTATGTCAAATTACATGTATATGTAATCTGTACTTACATAAATTCTAAAACATCAACAGATTCAAAATAAGAAAGGCAAGATATAAATAAATGACTTTTCTAATAATTTTTTTATACCCCAGTGGACCATTCTGCATATGTATGCACCATCCCCTGGGGTGCACACACTGGCTTTGAGGTCACTGCCTCAATTCTCTGGACTTATCTACATATGTGGTAGCTTTTTTTCAGCTGGTTTTGATATATAAGACCATATATACTTGAGGCACTGAAACAGAGTATCTAACATAGCCATTTTTCATGAAATAATGTTTTTTTGGTCTGTCACAGAAGCCACTTCAATTTACCCTCTAGATATGCAACTGGTAGTTATTAAGTTTTCTCCATAGGAACTTGCCATCCAAATGACATCTATAACTGTAAAGAAAAAAATTAAGATGTTCTAAACTTAGGAGTTCCCGTCGTGGCACAGCGGAAATGAATCCTACTAGGAACCATAAGGTTGTGGGTTCGATCCCTGGCCTTGCTCAGTGGGTTATGGATCTGGTGTTGCCATGAGCTGTGGTGTAGGTCACAGATGCAGCTCGGATCTGGCGTTGCTGTGGCTGTGGTGAAGGCCGGCAGCTGTAGCTCCGATTCAACCCCTAGCCTGGGAACCTCCATATGCCACGGGTACGGCCCTGAAAAGACAAAAAAAAAATGTTCTGAACTTAGTATTTTCAGCAGCACTTTTCCAAGACAGATGGCAGTAGAGAATATGTAAAAACAGGCTTTTAAACAACAGCTACAAGAATATTCCTTGTTTCTCCTAACAAACTATTCTCCTCCAGATATTGTTTTATAAGTTAATTCATTATTTCTTTTCACCAGAGACCTCAACATAGAAATCCTAGTATTTCTCCAGACAACTCTTAATATCTGAGACATTCAATAATGACATTTTAAGTAGATCTCCAGGATGTTTCTGAGGATAATGAACAAGGAAAACACATATATTCATCATCTTTCATTTAAAGGGAGAATGTAAGACTACAAAGACTTAAAATACCAACTAACTCTGTCCTCTGAGCATGGTGAATGGTCCTAAGCTAACCAGTGACACTTCATTCTGAAAATGGTCATCTCCGATAAGAGTGGACTTGAGAAATATACAAAGGAGTATACTTACTTAAAGACGCTTAACAAGGGGTGACAAGGTGTAGGGTCATCAGATTTAGCAAATAAAAAACACAGGGCCCCAGTTAGATTTGAAAAATAGCTTTAACTGCCAATTTTTTATAATTTAATGAAAAAAGTGGCATACAGGACATTTAGGGTGTCCTGACAAAGTCAATACAGGATGCCAGGGCAAAATCATTAAATACAGGACATGTTCTGTATATAGAGAACGCCTGCCAACACTACCAGGGTGGAACATAATTGACCTAATTTCAGTTCTACCATGCGTGTGTGCATCTCTTCTATGTATGTCAGAGACTTGTAGACGTAAGAAGGGAAATAAGAATTAGGTACCCAGAGATTTTTATGACTGACTAGAAATGAATTGCTTCTTATATTATAATGTTTTTCATTGATTCCGAAGGAAAAAATAGTATTTGCTTTTACTGTGTACCAATTATAATACATAAAATCTAACAGCAGTAATACAAAACTTATAATACAATAATATCAAACTTACAACCTAATAATACAAAACTTGATTTTCCTGTAATAGTGCTTCCTGATTTCTGGCCTGCATAGGGATCCACATTAAGGAATGAAAAATAAAATATTCTTTTTAAAGTCCTACAAAGCCGCAGTATTTGGAAAGTCTTTTAAATTATCTGATTCAGGATGAAATGAGTTTTAGAATGTCTGTTATTATGATTTGAATATTACACTATTTGTAGTATTTGGAATTATTTCTTGACTGTGGGAAACTTGGACAGTACTATATATAAACCTTAACACTGGGAGTTCTATATCTAAGAAAGATTAAATAAAACCCCCAAACTACATAGTCCACTGCTTCATGTACAAACATACGCCCCTTTTAGTGTCTTACCATTCTTGGTTGAATATTTGATAGAATATTTTGAAAAGCTGGATGCTACATTAATTATTTGTATTTCACGTGAAGAATATTTATTCTAAAAACAGTCTTAAACTATTTAGAATTTGAATTTAAACTTTACAGATAAGAAAATAATTATAACAGATAAAAATGCAATTGTAATGGAGAAATAGAAGAATACATATTTTTGTAGATTGAAACACTGCCAGCAGTTTGCATTCGTTTGAAATATTGTATAAAAACAATTTGCAGTCCTTTGAACTTTTTTAAATCTTCATTTGCCCGAATTATCAATGCACACATTTCCCACCAATAATTCCCCATGTCAGCTGAGGACGGAGAACCGCGAAGGAGATAAAAACGGGGCACTTGAGACAATCTGTTCCTGGAGTACAGGTCCACACCTAACAAATTCCAAAAGTTATTCAAACCTCAGCAAGTCAAAATACACTACGGAAACCGTTTGTGACAAGAACTCTTGGGCTAAGCTTTAAGTAATCAGTATCTGGTTGGGACAGGAATCACCCAGTATCCTGTGGAGGAAAACAGCTGACACGAGGGCCATTTCAGCTTTCCCTCTTATAATCATGCTTTCTAATGTACTGCCAATTCACTCCTGGACTGTCCTCGATAAGGCCTGTAGCATTACGGGAATCTAGGGTTCACGAAGGCAAAATTCGCAAGGCTCCCCACCCCCACCTTTTCCTGCAGATCATTTCTACGGCGAAACTGTGCATTATCGCAGATATCTCTTCTAAATGCAAATCCTGAGGAGCCTTATAAAACTGCCTGATTAAACTGCATTATTAGTTTTTTTTTGTTTTGTTTTTGGCCATTTTAGGGCCGCACCCGTGGCACATGCGGAAGTTCCCAGGCTAGGGGTCTAATCCGAGCTACAGCTGCCGGCCTGCACCACAGTCACAGGATTGCGCGATCAGAGACACGTCTGCAACCTACACCACAGCTCACAGCAACGCTGGATCCTTAACCCACTGAGCAAGGTTGGGGATGGAACCTGCATCCTCATGAATTCTAGTCGGGTTCCTTAACCCCTGAGCCATGAAGGGAACTCCTGTATTATTGTTTTGTTAGGAGGGGGAGCAAGAGGGCAACATATCCTTTCTTTTTTTAAACTGAAAACTGCAAAGGCATAAGCACCTAAATTCCACTGCTTCCATAAAACAAATTTTTATCAGGGCTAACAAATAAGGAATAAAAACCTTCTGATTAATATTAGACGAAAATCTTCTAAAGGTCAGGGACACCGTAGCTGGGAAATCCTGCTGAATGCATTTGCCATCTGAACCAACACAGGACCCAGTATCGGTGCAGGGAACTGCCTGCTATAAGTAATGAGGTACCTCTGGAAAGGAAGGCTTCTGGGACTCCTTTGTCAGCTTTAGGATCATTACATGGCTCTCTCCTTGTTTATTTGACTTGGCTCTAAATCTTAAAATGGCAACATATATCTCAAGAAGGATTTTTGAGGACAGAGAAACGAATTGCTTAAAACGACCTTTGAACAAAAGCAAGAGCCCAACCTGCTACTGACCCTGAATTTTCTTCCGTTTGTTCGTAGCATACAGGTGCCACCTAGGGGTGGAAAAGCAGCATCACCGGCTCTTCTCCAAGTGGGATCGCTTTATGAGGCTTAGGCGAAGCAAATTATTTTATTTCAGAATGCTTCTATTTTTCCACCGACAAAATTGAATAAGGCCCAATCATGAAAAAAGAAAAGGCACGAACAGAAGATTGGGCATCAGATGAGGCAGGAAATAGGAACGAGCGTGAGCTTGGTGGTACCAAACCTGGGCTCAATCCCATCTCTGCAGCTTGTGGGCTCTGTAACATTTACTTAAGTGTCTGTATCTCAGTTTCAAGTCATTAAAGTTGAGATTATAAAATATACCTCCCTGAGATGGTTATGAGGAGGAAATAATATTACATGGTTGAAATGCCTCTTGTAGAGTACCTGGCACAGAGCAGCTGTTCAACAAATCTTAGGTATTGGCAGAGTCATATCCAGGCTTTTCTAGTTTCTGGGACATTTTTCTTATTAGTATTAATACTACATCGTGAAATGTGATCTGTATTTAAATGTGCCCAATAAATGATCTTGTTTCCCCCACCCCCTTATCTTTGAATCAACAATTTTTTTTTTTTCTATCTGGGTTCAGATTAAAGCTGAGATTGAGTTCTTCGCTGGATAGAGTTTGCCTATGCAGGGAGTCACTCCATTACAGCAATGATTTTTATTCTAAGCAAGCCAAGAGAGGTTTAGTTACTTAAAATGCATGTGTTATACAAACAAGATCATCCAGAAAAGTGTACTTGCCATAAGTCCCTGAAAGAAATGCATTTGCAGATATTTACCCATTGTAATCTCTCTTGCTTGGATGCCTTACAAAAGCTCTTACGCACACTACTGCCAAATGTCATAAAACTCCTAGCTTAGTAGGTTAGAAATTATGCTAAAGGACCAAGGGAACAATTTTGATTAAAGTCAGAGTCAGTCAGCATTGCTCACGGGAACACAGTTGTTCAGGGGTGGACACGCCTCTAACCTGGCCTAGCACCTGAGCTGGGGGGGGGGTACCCACCACCACTGTGGGCGGCCACCCCTCTCAGGCACACTCTTTCCCACTGCTGATGGGATGCAGGTGGAAAGAAGAGCAGACACACTACAGTCTGCTCCTGTTCAAATAGCTTGTCATATGTATCAAAAGGGAAACGAATATGAGAGGCGGGGGAGAGAATAGTAAATGCTTTTCAAATGCATTTGAGGTTTGCTGCAGGATTCAATGTGGGGTCACTACCAGATTTCTTATAGGGCCTTGGCAAATGTTTAAAAACTCTTATTTAGAGGAGCTCCTGTCGTGGTGCAGTGGAAACAAATTCAACTAGGAACCATGAGGTTGCAGGTTCAATCTCTGGCCTCATTCAGTTGGTTAAGGATCCGGTGTTGCCATGAACTGTGGTGTAGATTGCAGATGTGGCTCGGATCTGGTGTTGCTATGGCTGTGGCATAGACTGGCAGTTGTAGCTCTCATTAGACCCCTAGCCTGGGAACCTCCATATACCGAGGGTGCGGCCCTAAAAATCCCCAAAACCCTCTTATTTAGAAATGCAAATCGAAACTACTATGAGGTACCACCTCACACCAGTCAGAATGGCCAGCATTAATAAGTCCACAAATAACAAATGTTGGAGAGGGTGTGGAGAAAAGGGAACCCTGCTGCACTGTTGGTGGGAATATAAATTGGCACAACCACTATGGAAAAGAGTATGGAGGTTTCTTAGAAAACTATACATAGAACTACCATATGACCCAGCAATCCCACTCTTGGGCATATATCCGGACAAAACTTTCCTTGAAAAAGACACATGCATGTCTTTCCTTAAAAAAGACACATGCAGCACTATTCACAATGGCCAAGACATGGAAACAACCTAAATGTCCATCAGCAGACGAATGGATTAAGAAGATGTGGTATATGTACACAATGGAATACTACTCAGCCATAAAAAAGAACAAAACAATGCCATTTGCAGCAACATGGATGGAACTGGAGACTCTTATACTAAGCGGAATGAGTCAGAAGGAGGAAGACAAATACCATATGACTATCACTTATATCTGGAATCTAACATATGGCACAAATGAACCATTTCACAGAAAAGAAAATTGTGGACATGGAGAACAGACTTGTGGTTGCCAAAGGGGAGTGAATGGGATGGACTGGGAATCTAGGGTTAACAGATGCAAACTACGGCCTTTGGAATGGATAAGCAATGAGATCTTGCTGTATAGCAGTGGGAACTATATCTAGTTACTTATGATAGAGTGTGATAATGTGAGAAAAAGAATGTACACATGTATGTGTGACTGGGTCACCTTGCTGTACAGTAGAAAATTGACAGAACACTGTAAACCAGCTATAATGGAAAAAATACAAATCATTACAAAAAAAAAACAACTCATTTAACATCTTGGGTTTTCTTTCTACTTGGTTATTGGTAAAACCAGGATGATGGCTCTGCAGAATGGTTAGGATTCAAAACTTGCAAAACCACTTCTAGCTTTTCATCATTATTTTACAGGCCTAGCCTCTCTATGGAAGATACTTGAGTGAAAAGGGAAAATAAATTAATCAAAATCCCCCCTACTAACACATCTAGGAAAGGCATGTTAGGGAGGTGCGATGGAAGATACTGGAATCCGACAGGGTTATTAGCAAGGCAGTCGGCTCACCAACACTGTGGCAACCCTACGGCCTGAGTCAACCTCAATTTTAAACGTATCCAGTTTTGGGTGTGGAAAGTATTATGAAAGAACAAACTAGCAGAGTTTGTTCTCAAAATAAAGGGGACAGAGATGACTTTCTACCCTTTGGGAAACTTGTCCTGGTTATGGACCCACCGCGGACACTTCCTCCCCCACCCACTTCTTTCCTGCTTTCTTACCACCACAACCAGGGTACTTTTAGGTCTTGCGCCTAGGACTTGCAAATGCCTGGGGTGAATAAGAATGCTTTTCCTGTGTAAGAACACGAGACATTTTAGGAACAGGAAAAGCCTATCCGGTCCGACATACCTGCCCTTTTTAGGTTTATCTTAATCTCACCTTCCTGCATTTTTACCTTCCTTCGTCTTCCCATACAGGAAAAAAAAAAAAAAAGCATTTCTTGTACATGTCTCTTTACTATTGCTGGACCTGACAACATCAGGCACATCTCTTAGTACCACTGTCTTTTGATTAATAATTTCTAAAATCAGTCTGCAAAGCAAGGAGACAGTTGATAATGTTTCTTTTTATAGAGTCAAAAACTATGAGTTTGAAGGAAGAGACTGCAATAGAAGCTTGGCTTCAAGGGATGGGGAGGTCATCTGGCTTGATTCTACGCTTAGCTTTTTAATTGTGAGTTATGTTATTTGTCATGTTCTGTGTATGAACATTCACTCTCAGTGTGGTTAGGGGTATGAGATATGTTTTTGTGGAACAGGACTTACTAAGAAGAAAATATGCAGGTGGCTAAAGTTAATCACAAAGAGCAGAGACCTGTTAAAAAGCTTACCATTCTCTGAGCCTTTCCTTGCCCCCTGTTACGCATTTCATCTCTGGAATTTACAATAGGGTGAGGTAAGCCACTGATCATCATTAAAAGAGGTGAAATATTTATTCAACAGATGTTTCATTACTCGAGAAAATTCATATTTTCAATTAAAAAGCCAAAAGATGGGCTCTCCATACCACTTCTTACAAGGGAGTCTTGGCAGCATTTATGTTTAGTGTCTGTAAGTTTTAGGCACTGAATTTTTTACTTTTTAACTGCACAGGTCAACAAATCACTGAGAAGACACCAAAACTGTCTGCCAGATGTTGACCACTGATTAATTTGACTTAAGTTCAGCCAAAAGGGAAGAAACTATGATGGGTGGAGCATGAATAGCAAAGCACAATCAACATCTGACCAACCAGGGTTTCCTGTCACCTTGGGAACAAAATTGATTGGCACTGGTTTCCTGTGTACAAGTTAAAAACCAGTAGCAACTGCAGTAACAAGAATAAACCACAGATAAGAGACTTGGAATTTAAATCAAATCATATCACCAAAACTTCAGCCTGAAACTCTGAGCAGAAAAGTCCGATGCTAACTTTTGAGGGCATCTTTTTTCTTTGATGTTATATATATATAAAGTACACTGACTTCTAATTTTGCCATTTCTGGCAGTCCGAAATCATTAAAAAGGACATATGAATTAGAACTTATGTTAGGGGTCATATATTTTGTCCAAGACTCAGTATTTCTCGTCATTCAACAGACAGAAGTTTCCTAATGCACTGGAGTGAATTTCTGTTTTAGTTTCTACACTATCTTGAATTACAGCTTTCAGGGGGCAGAGGAAGTCTTTTCTATAAGGACAGACCAAGTGTGCGTGCAGATTAAATATTACAAATATTATTTGTAATCTAAATATTCAAAATCTGGAATTATGGAAGGCAAAACAGAACCAAAGTAGAACCAAAGCCTCTGCATCACTCACTGTTTTGTTTGTTTTTAAGTTTTTTCTTATCTCCTTGGCTGCTGTTGCCATCAGCATTAAACAGCATTCTTAATGTGGTTGTGGTCTTTGGTCCAAAAGAGTTCTATGTGCCTGCAGTGTAGACTCTAAAATTTTATTTCTTATTGCTTTATCCATTCACTTGCAAATACTTACTAAGCACAAAACTCCATATATCTAAATACATGAGGGCACATCTATAAACTGAAGATATGACAAATTAAGCAGCATGGCTCATTTGCCTTCTATTTTTAAGAAATGACAGTCAGAGACTCCAAAATGTTAGATAAGCATACAAAGGGATAGGGGCAAATTGTTGAGGACTAATGAAATAGGGGACCAAAAATGTTGACAAAATATATTATCTCTGAAATACAGTTTAAGCTGTAAATTGTAAGACATGACCATTTTAGTTGAAAAATATTTTTTGTAAGTTAGTCCATATCCTCTTATTCCATTTTTTCAATTTCAGAATCACCCTCAAATTCATTCATTCATTATAAACACACACACACACACACAATGTAAAATACTCCTCATACTATATGTTAGAATTCATGCTTCTTCTGCTATTACTATTGGTATAATGATTAAGAGTGGATTATAGAGCCAGTTTGGCTGGGGTTCAAATTCAGATTCTTCCTCTTAAGACTGTGAGATCTTGGGCCTGAATGTGCATCAGTTTTCTCATCTGTAAAATGGGGGTGCAACTAATACATTCACTTCATTAGATTATCATAAAGATTGAGATAATATATGTGAAACACTTAGAACAGTACTTGGTACATGGTAAATGCTAGATAACTCAACTGGCTTTTTCTTTTTTCTTTTTTTTTTGTCTTTTTAGGGCTTCTCCTGTGGCATATGGAAGTTCTCAGGCTAGTGATCCAACTGCAGCTGTAGGAGTTCCTGTCGTGGCTCAGTGGTTAGCGAATCCAACTAGAAACCATGAGGTTGCGGGTTCCATCCCTGGCCTTGCTCAGTGGGTTAAGGATCCGGCGTTGCCGTGAGCTGTGGTTTAGGTCGCAGACACGGCTCCGATCTGACATTGCTGTGGCTGTGGTGAAGGCCGGCGGCTACAGCTCTGATTAGACCCCTAGCCTGGGAACCTCCATATGCTGCGAGTGCGGCCCTAGAAAAGGCAAAAAGACAAAAAAAAAAAAAACCAACCAAACAAACAAAAACCAACTGGAGCTGTAGCCAATGGCCTACACCACAGCCATGGTAATTCGGGATCCGAGCTGCACCTATCTGCGTTCCACACCACAGCTCACGGCAACGCCAGATCCTTAATCCACTGAGCGAGACCAGGGATTGAACCTACGTCTTCATGGACGCTAGTCAGATTCATTTCCACTGAGCCACGATGGGAACTCCTTCTTAACTGGCATTATTAATATTACTGTTACAGTACTGCTATTGCTGCTGCTTCTGTTGCCACGATATGTTCAACGTATCTGTTACAATTACCACAGCTTTCTCTGCAGTTACGGCTACTGTGGATGTGGATTTTCTTGTGATCACTATCACTGGCTTGCATTCCGTAGCTAACACAGCTACTGCTAGAACCACTGCTGATGTTTGTTTCTGCTGCTGTTGCTAGCATTGTCACAGTTACCAGCGAATAATAACTAGAGGTACGGTGTGTGTGTGTGGATATAAGTCTAGAGGGATGTACACAAAATGTTAATGCTGGTTACCTCTAGTGGTGGGACTATGAAACAATTCCTCTGTTTTTGTTTTGGCTTAAACTTGCTTTCAGTGCACCTGCAGTAAGGGCATATTCTTTGTATACTTCATTAAAAATCGAAATGAAGAAAGGCTGGAGAAATATTGAGGTCTCATATTTACCAGTATCTGCACTGCCTCATGGCCAATTTTAAATTTTCTAAGAAAGGAAGGGTGTCAAAGGTGCCCTTCCCAAGGTACAGAAAGCATCTTATATATATCTGGTTATAGAGTAAGCATGAAGAGACAGGGCTGGGAAACACAGTTTGTCATCTAACTATGCACTAAGATCACATAAGACATTTGGTCACAATTATTTTGTTGTTATTTTTATCTCATGTCAAAACTTACTTTTCTACCTTTATGTTTAAGAAGAACTATTTTGGATACGAGGGGATATCTTTTGTATATTTTAGCCTAACTGTTCCCAGGAGAATGCCATTGGGTTGACCCCTAGCTCAGTTTTGAACAATTACCCTGACATTATCCTGAAAACAATCCCCTCAAGTTCTACTAAGAATAAATAAATCACAATGGAGTAAAATTATCTGCTAAATCTAGGGAAAACAGCTATATTTTAGTCAGGAAATCTAAATCTTTTCAATGTATGACATTCTTATGCTTTTGTCACCAAAATTTAGTGGAAAAAATTAGATTTGAGAGCTGAATACTGGGAAAAAAATGTACCAATAGCCAACTTGGGTAAGTTTACATACACTGATAATTGTCCTTGCAGTAGAAATGATTTTAATAAACAGAGAAATGGGGGGAAGCAATGGAAGAGCATTTAGAACAAAGTGATACCTTTTTTTTTTGAATGACAAAGCAATATTTAAACTACTTACTGTTTCCCTTACCTACTGTCCCAGAACTTTAAATGTCAAAGGGTTAAACATCAGACTCTGAGAAAGATGAGCCAAACGATGACTTTATTTCTAGACTATCTGTCAAGTTCTAGGATGAATGGATTCTTCCTTCAGAACTTGGACATAACTCTAGCTGAAGGCGAACTCAATGAGTTTGTCTGTCTTTGCTAAGGGGTCTAAGCCTAAACAGGACAACTACAGTTAAATAGTATTGCTTCTCATGTAGACTGATATCAGAGTTGATTATGATGACCGGTGATGTTTTTGGGAGACGCAAGCTGAAATCCAGTAAGGAATGATGTTCCCTCTCAACCTCCTCCTCCCCTTCCTCTTTTTTCTCCTCCTCTTCCTCCCCCTTTCCCTTCTTCTTCTTTTTATTTTTAACTCTGCTTAATCTTTTTGCTTATATTTTAGTCAATTTAATTCAGGAACATTTCATCAAAAATCCAATTCAACGCAACAAATATCTATTATGTGCCTGCTGTAAGCAAGACATTTTAAGGCAAAAATCAGATTTCAAATGGGAGTAGAAATTCAGGGCCCTAGAAATGCATGAACAATAGCTGACAGCTTGGGATCTGGAGCCAGAACACCTATACTCTTTCCATGGTTCCCATGACCACCTAGGTGTCTTGGGCAAGTGACAAAACTTCCTGGGGCCCTGATTCCTCTTGTGAAACAGGGATAATAACAGTAGCATTGTTTGTATCTGAGTTATACATGTACAGCATTTGAACAATGCCGGGGATGTAGCAAGTGCTCAATAAAATATTAACTGTTATTATTATTATCATTGGGGGATGGCTGGATTTTAAAAATGGTTCCTTTCTACTTATATCCATTTCATCCTTTCTACTTTTTTTTTTTTTTTTGGATTTTAATATGAACAGGGAAGAGGGTGGGGAAGAGATGGAGAAGAGTAGAATTAGCTTTCAGTAGAAAGAATACATATGTTAAAATTCCCACCTAAAGATGTCACAATTTATTGCCATATATTTGATCATAGATGGCTTCAGGCTGCCATATGGTGGTAGAAGGAATTTTAAAATTGCCTCATAAACTTTTAATGGTCCCATGCTGGATGAAACTGTGGTTTCTAGGTCTGATTTTCTCTCTCAGAAGATGAAAACACTCACTTATTGACTGAAAAGTCCTCCTGGACAGAGGTTTCTGCTGAACACTGAAAAACTGAATTAATTTTGAGAAATGGTGATTGAAGACTTTAATTATAATGGTAAGGTAAAATATCAACTTTGGAATGGCGTAGAAGGGTAGAAAACCAGGGTAATTAACTTCTAAACATTAATGATACATAACATATTAACATTAACCTATAAAGAATTATAAAAGAAAACTTTGTAAAAGAACTTTTAAGATAAATTATCAGACTTTTTTTTTTTTAAACTGTAATCAGGTTCCCAAGAGGCCGATGACAAATGTATCTGAGAGTAAGAAACAGCTATTCTAGGAATTATTTCTGGATTTATATTCATTATAAACAGCCCCAGAAAATTCTAAGGATGTCTCAGATTCGCTGAGGGGAACGACAGGTGAGTAGAATATAGTCTTGCTGCTTCACGGCATCAGTGCAGAGGAATCAAATGCAAAGAGGGGTCTTAAAAAAAAACGCTTCCATACAGGCAACAGGCACGATCCACACAAAAGTGCCAAGTGCCAACATGTGGGAAAAGGCATGTGGACCAGAATATAATGTGACTTGTATTCCCCACCCCGCCACCCCAGGTCTCTGATGCCATCTGAAGAGGCCTATCCCTATCTGAGGAAACAGTTACACTGGTGATTCTCAAACTCTTTTCAAAACTGGGAGCTCCTGGCTAAGAAAGAAAAGAAGACCTTCCCTCCAGCGCCAATGGGCAGAACAAGCACATGCAGAGCTGGGCTTGCTGAGGACCCTGAGAAGGGGCCCGGCTCTCCCAGCCCACCTCTCCACCAAGGCCCCGCGGGACAGAGTAGAAAATCACGGATTTAGCTCAAAATGTGGAATAAGCTACAGCTAGCCACGCATCCAGCCACTATTTGATGGCTGAAGAACCTGGTCCTGAGAGGTAATTCCCACAGAACTTACGATCCTTTGTAAACAAGTCAGTTAACCTGGTCTCAGTTTCTTCATTTGTCAAACACTAAGGCCGGCGGGATCTTCCAGCGCCCACATCTTGTGATCCGAACCGTTCTAGTAACAAATCCAGCTCCAGGAGCCCACTGTTAAGTAAGTGGGTAAGAGCTGTTGGGGTTGCGTGGGGCCAAAATGGAAAACGGTTTTCGACGATCACTGGAAAAGTTGCCAGGTTTGCAAGTGATGGGTGAGCTGTTTCAGCGTCAGAGCTCTGCTTCCAAGAAGAAGCGCGACCATTCCTTTCTTGACAGAGGCTCTGCCACTAACTGCATAATTACGGGAAAGACCCCAGGACCTGGGCTAGGACCCCTGACACTGTGGTCTCCCAAAGCAGGTAATTTAAAATAGGTCAATATATTTCAATATACATAGATACTTAAATACATGTATTTAAATGTGTACATATTTGAACATAAGCATTTAAATGTGTATATATGTATATATTTATGTGTTTATATTGATGTATACCTATCGTGTATAGACCTAATATGTCTATATCTATCCGTCTCCTCAACTCTGCTCCAGAGTTACCGAGGCTAAATTTTTGGATTCGACTCCTCCAGAGTATTTTCTATTTAGAAGTTCAATCTCGATACAAAAATTTTTTCTGTGCTTCTATCTAGACTATTTAGAAATGTTACAAAGTTTCCCTAGGGGAATATGATGTAAAATTAGGTTTGGGAGCCCCTGTTGTAAAGTTCCTCTCAACTCCTAAATACTGCGCTTTTGACTTTTCGTGACTTTTTCTACTATATGCCCAGCTACTTCCAGACTGTCACCATGTCCACCACGACCACTGCCACCAACAGTGAGTGGGAATGAGGGTGGGGATTCAGGGCTGATGTGCACCAGGCACCCTGATAGGCAATACGAATACAAATAGTGTAAGATATCATCCTTATCCCCAGGGGCCTACAATTTCATTTACTGAATTAATTAGACTGTTTAGTATTTTGAAGAATAATCATGTGTGAGGTCAAACAGTCATGGTTAAGCCATGTTTTAATTATTTTACTTATTGTTAATACTTTTAGGCTCTTTTGACATTCTAATGCCATGTGATTTCGAGCACATCCTTCCAGTTCAGGATTGGGTGACATGTAACGAACATATTTCAGGGAAACTCATAATGATGCCATATTTAAGATTTCATGAGACACCCTTCCCACCCTTGATTTCACTGCTCTCATTACAGTGACGGTACAGCCAAGCTTGGGAATTTCTGACACACACAGAGGAGTAGATTTCACTTTCAACAACACTTTACTGTTGTTTCAGTGCTCCCTCTACAGGTCCTATTGGGAAGGACATTTAAATTAGAAATTAGAAATCTTTGAGTCATTGGTTCTTAAACAGTATTTGCTGAGCATGTCCGTCACAGCTCTCAAAGATTTCACATTTAGCAGAGGAATGAACTGCTCTAACAATATCTCTGAGCACATGCTTCCAAAATATCTACCAACCATGCCTTTGGACTCAATCTGCCCAAATAACAAGATATGTAACATCTCCCCAACACTCAGTATATGCATAATGCTTTATCCCTTACATTCTTTGATCCTCACTCATCAGCTGGGAGGAAATTCACTCTGCTCTGAACTGCTCCAGTACCTAAGCCCTTCCCTTATACAGTTTTTGGCTAAAATAGGAGTTTTTTTTCCTACTAATTTCTATCTGCACTATATTTAACATTCCACAAATTTTGAGGATGGAGTGGACAATAAACACTTTTAAAGTTGATGTAATACACTGAAAAGGCTGGTTTTAAAAAGTGAAATAAACTGTCTTCTACAAAACAGTGATGGAAAATCAAGCCATTCTTACCATGGTCAAGATTATAAGGGCCACCTGGAACGAGAAGTTGGCTGGAAGAATCTTCCCTCCACCAAACAATCATGATTTTTTTTAAAAGAAGGTTTTTATGTATTTCAAAATACATAACAGGAAAATAAAGACAAGAATAAGGATGGTCACCCACACAAAGCTCAGCAGAATGTTCAAAGATGAAGAAATCTTGCCTCTCCTGGAGAAACTTGCAATCTTTTTATCTGAGACCTCTGTCTAGATTTCTAAACCATTATTTTACAAATGTGGAAAGGTTCCACCGTGTGACGTTTTGTGCCCAAGTGTCTTGATACATATTTGTGCTGTAATACCAGGTTCAGGACAGAATCCCTTCAGTTTTTACAAGACTCTTCATTAAACAGGAACCGACAGGCCTAAAAACCCTCAAAAACTCATTGGTCACATTACATGGTTGAAGAAATTAAACAGCCAGGTATGAAATGGCAAGTAAGAAGTTCTTCCCGTCCTGGGGCTTTCTAGAACTAAATGGACCTTTCAGAGCTGAAACAGATGAATAAGGCGAATGGTGGGCCATTTTAGCCATTATTTAAAGAACTCCTATCATAAGGAAACAGAGATGAATGAGCTCTCAGGAGATTTGACGGGTGAGTGTGTGTGTGTGTGTGTGTGTGTGTGTGTGTGTGTGTGTGTGTATTTGTAGGGTCAGGAAAGGGGAGGAGAGGTAGTTTAGAAAGAAAGTTTATTCCTCTAAGTCTTTGTTTTTTCTCTGTATAGAATGGTGGCAGGGAATTTAAGGAGAATTTAAACTTTTAAGGAAAAGCTGCCTTGAGCAATGAGAAAGAGTTGACTGGAAGAAGGATGCAGTATTGAACATCCATCAGAGACTAACTCAAGATACACGTTAGATGTCTATTCCTTCAGGCTACAAAGCAGGTCTTTGCCACACTTTTAATGTATTCATGCTTATAGGTCCCTTAATCAGTTTATTTACATTATTGCTTAAAGTGAGTTTAAAACTCCAGTTTGCGGAGTTTCCACCGTGGCTTAGCAGAAACGAATCTGTCTAGCATCCATGAGGATGAAGGTTTGATCTCTGGCCTTGTCCAGTGGTTAAGGATCTGGCATGGCCGTGAGCTGTGGTGTAGGTTGCAGACGCTGTTCAGATCTGGTGTTGCTGTGGCTATAGCACAGGCCAGCAGCTACAACTCAGATTCGACGCCTAGCCTGGGAACCTCCATATGTCGTGGCTGTGGCCCTAAAAAAAAAAACCCCAAAAAAACCAAAAAAAAAAGAAAAAAGAAAAGCAAACTCCAATTTGCCTTCCAGAATCCTTAGGTAGCCTAAGCATGCTAACAGGAGAAAAACATTCCTCTACATAGAGATTTAGTTACAAAATGCTAACTTAGGAGCCAAAATTCAATAGCAAATAAAACATAACAAAGGTAAAACTAATCAGTCAGGAGATCATACTTAGAGCAGGAGAATGAGGATTTGATGAGCTCTGTGTAGCGCCCCGTGGTGCAGTGTGATATCGAGGAGCCAGCCTGAAGCCTTCATGTTGGTTCACGAGGCCAAGGTGGCTCCAGAGATTTCTGTCTGTAGGTGGTGGAGTGGTGAGGATAACCATCCGTTTTTTAAAAAGTATTTCTTTCCATGAAATGAACCCATTTCTTGTTCCTTTTCTTCATATTAGCAATTTAACAACTATTTACGGAACAAGTAGTGCTGTCATTTTATGTCATTTATATATTTATGGAACACGCTGATGTCAGGCATTGTGCTGTAGACACCACCATGGGGGGAAAATCAGAATCAAGGGGAATGAGAGATGAGGCAGGCAGGGTGCATGAATGGGATTGGAAAAGGGGAGAATTATTGAGGTTTGTATTTAACCCTCAGATTTAGGGGGAAAACAGCTACTAAATAAAAGGATTTATATATTATAGGACCTATTGGGCAATAATAATTTCATTTGACACATTGTCCTTAAAATTGCCTGTGGGCGTCACGAGAAAGGAAAATGACTGAATACTAAGCATTGTTAGAAAGCACATCATATTTGAAAATGTTCACACCAATTTGTTATTTCTCAAGTCACAGCTCTTTATCACCTTGCTGAGACCTTTTTCTAAAGTATCTGACAAAAGAGATTATGCTTCATCTGCCAGAGAGGACATTAAAGTCATGACGGATCTCCCCCACCCCCAAACAAGAGCCTTTTCCCTAGTTGAGACTAGCTAATAACTGCTTCAACATGCAGTTCTCCACTAGAGGGCACTATTTCCACACAGCGCTACAATCAGATCAGCTTCCTCCTAGCCAGTTTCAGAACATAATCAGAGAACAGTCAGCCCTGCCACCATGTTTCAATGACACCCAGATAATCATGATGCATTGCTAAATGGAAAAGACATTTTTACATTTGTAATACACTTACAGGAATAAAAGACCGAACAAACCCATTTGTTGAAAAATAACTTTGCTAAAGTCACCTGGCGTGGAAGATGCGTGATTTTTCAGTGTCTTGCCATAGAGGTAGTATAGCGACAGCTAGGAAAATCTGGTGAGGACAAAGTGGAGCATCACTTCATAGGAAAGCAATATTCAAGTGGTCCATTAAACACAGACTGGGGAGTGGAATCCTGAGCTGCAGCTTTATGACACGTTTCAAATAACTCCAAAGGCAAACGTCTCTGCCTACAAGATAAAAATCTCCTGACACAGTAACTGAGATGCAGAGCTGATCTCTCTCAAAATAGGAAGCAAAATGTACCCTGGGAATTGTCTGTGCCTGCCCTGATTAAAATGCTTCTACAAAAAAAGGCTATTTTACCTAATTCTGTCAACCTGTACATCAAGATCTGGAACATGGTCCCCTAGCAAAGACTTGAATTCTCACTTTAAAAAAAGCATTGCTTTTAGAACTCTCCACAGTGAAACTCTAATTTGATCGCAGGTAGAGGAGTCAGTGAACATGAACTTCAGACATTTATATCACAGTGACCTCTTCTTGAGGGTCAAGACGAGAACTCCAGAAATGTTATCATCATGCAGCTAAGGGACACATAATTCTCTCTAAAAATAGGTCATCCTTCTGTGGAAGAGCTGTAAGAGTTCCCAGAAGGTAACTGGAGTTTGCCTCCCATAGTGTGAGTGGAAATGGAGACCACCTAGTGGAGCTGGAAGCTGGTGTGAGGATCGGGCTGCAAGTTCATGGATGTTGAAGGATGGATGGGGATGGTGTGCTGAGAAGACTTTTCTGCTTGAATCAGAGGCAGTCTGTGTGATGGGTGGTCTGGTGGAAGGCACAGCAGTAAGAGACCTATGGGACTTGCTCCTGCTCCTCTGCCAGGGGTCACGAGTGAGGAAGAAAGGAAGGTGGAAAGACGAAAGGAGCTATTACAGTGATTGTTATTAGAGCCGCTTCCAGGTCTGCGCGTTTGGGACTTTTTCATAAAGGCTCCAACATTTGTCTGCTTGGAGAGAAGCTAGGTCTGCGCTTGCCAATAAGTGATGGCCAATTTTTACCTTTTTAGGCAGAACTCTGCTACATTTAATTCCTCACAGTACATCTTGATTTCTGTTCTACTCCTTGGGTTGTATCCATGGTCACTGCTTTCATTTACCCCTGCTACCTTTTATCTCACTTGTCATGAATTAGGCAGGTTTCAAAAGCTTTGCCTCTGTTTTCTCGATCCCAGTAGATTTAAACAAAATCATAAAAGGGCCACTTAAGGTTTTTGCCTAACCCATCAGAACCTCAATCCACCTTTGTAGAAATGCGATCATGTCCATCCTACAAATAAAGAATGCAATATCCTGATGTTCACTGTTAATGAAGGGCTGGTGCGTGTTTCCAGTGCCTCCCCAAATCTGGACCTCTCCATAAAATATTTTCTAAGGATATGATCATAAAAATAAGAGAAGCTTAAAATGTTATCATCTGTATCATCTGGGAGGAGGAAGAACAGTGTGGGTATGTGCAGGTTTGAAGCCAGCTCTCTAGATTCGAATCTCCAAGTCCCTCTTTATTTCTCGGTGACACCGTGGATGGTATTCAGTCTAAGTACCTCTTAGCTCACCTGCCAGAAGGGCATAAACCTAGTACTTGCCTTAGCGGTGTTGGGAGAGTGTATGAGATAATACATCAGTCCAGGGGTTGGCATATGGTAGGTTAGTGGTCAGTATGTTAGTTTTTATTATTTGTCCTTTCTTTTTATTTTGCTTTTTAAATGATTTTTATTTCTCCCATTACAGTTGGTTTACAGTGTTCTGTTCGGTTTTCTGCTGGACAGCAATATTATTTGTCCTTTCTTCCCATGCATGGCAGTGGCTTGCTGGAGGAACAAGAACACGTGCCCTCATACCTCCACATCCATAACCCACATAGCAGTACGGGCTCAGCTATTACTACTCAGGCTGTTGGAACAATATAGAGACCTCCCTGCCACATCCCTGGAGAATACTTTTTTTTTTTTTTGCCTTTTGTCATTTTAGGGCCGCACCCGCAGCATATGGAGGTTCCCAGGCTAGGGGTCTAATCGGAGCTGTAGCCACTGGCTTTCACCACAGCCACAGCAACGCGGGATCCGAGCCGCGTCTGCGACCTACACCACAGCTCACGGCAACACCAGATCCTTAACCCACTGAGCAAGGCCAGGGATCGAACCCGCAACCTCATGGTTCCTAATCGGATTCGTTAACCACTGAGCCACGACGGGAACTCCCCTGAAGAATACTTTTTGACTTGAGTTTTCTGGGTTAGTGCCTCATGTCTCCCTCTCACTCTGCCTTCTTCCCTGTGTTCGTATGCGCCTCCGTCTTGGTCCTTTGTGTTGGATTACCACTGGGCCTCCCGAGAGGGAACAACCCAACCAAAGGAAAAACTGAGACTGACAGTGAGCTTCTAGCCTGGCCATGAGATGGTTATCCACCTTGAGGATTTTGAAACTACCTCACAAAACCGAATTCTACATGATTTAGAATCTGAAAAACATTCCGAAAGCCAAACATGAAATTTGCTCAGAGGAAAAACAGCATGACACTCAAAAATATGCCTCTTTATTAAATATATTGATTTGTAATCTATTTTTCACTCATTTTCCATAAGAGACAGGAAAATGCCCACTGTCCATATAGTACTAGTTAGGAGTACAGCCTCTAGAGCCAGACTGCTTGGGTTCAAGTTCTGTTGTCACTCTCACACACCCAGTGATTTACTACTACGTTATTTAGGCCGTCACAAACCCTGAGCATTAGTTTTCTCACTGTAAGGAGGGGATAATAAGTCCCTTGTGAGGATTAAAGGAGATAATGCATGTAAAGGGTCACTAAATCTTATTAAATTGTTACTTTAATTGAGGTTCCTTGGAGATCCGTTCGGACTGACTTCTAAATGGTTGTTTGTTATGTTATGATCCCCACGTTGTCAGGCTGAGCAAATGAGTTTTGACTGACAGACCGTGTTCCATGATGCTGAGTCATAGCTTCCACTAGAATGAATGGGGTTTATTTGAAGGAGACTATGTGGTACGTGTGTAACAGCCTGGAAAGAGGGAGGCAACCTGGAGGATCAGTTCAGCTTGGCTCTAACTAGCGCTGTACCCTCTGGCTGGTGGAGTAATGCCATGAGCGCCCCATGAAGATCACCTTCACAAGGAGCTGGTGCCCCTCCCCGCACCTCCCCCACTGCTGGGAGTACTGACTGTGGATGGCACATGGCTGTCACTTCTCTGGAGAGTCACTCTAAGCTGAGGGGTCCGGAGGCGCCCGAGAAGCTGTGCCTCCACCATCCCCAGATGGGCTGATGTCAGCGGCTGACTGATGAGGGGTGCGGATGCCCAGCCCCCTGGCCTCAAGGGGGAACGACTCTTAACTCGTGCTCCCTCCCACCCTGGGATCCGCGGAAATCACCTCTTTGCTTGGCTTCTACTCCTGCTGCTTCCCCTACTTTCCCTTACGCTTTGCTTGGAAGCCTCCTCTCAAATCACTTGGACAAGAATCCTTGTCTCTGGCTGCCTTTGGGGACCCTCTCCTAAACATCTAAAAAAGGAGATGGGGGGGTCTCAGTTTCACTTGACAGAAAATGAGGGAGTTGAATCCATTTTCACAGATGGGTCCACTTCATGAATACTGGTTTTAATTTCCAGAGTATTCTTGTATACTTTGTACCCTGACACTCAACCGTGTAGACGCTACACACTTTCCTTCACTTCTCTCCCCAAGGGGAGATTGACTGAGGAACATTTAAGTCTGTATCTCCTAATTTAACATTTTTGAGCACTGAAATGTTTCTCTGCTAGGGAGGGCCGGGGACAGAAGGCTGGACACTGCACCTGGCCTGGAGGAAATCACAGTGCACGAAGGCTTTGAGTTTAGGTGTAGGATACTCAGCGCTCTCTTGGCAAAGCCTGTGTTTTCATTGTTTCTGTCACTGCAGGCATCTTCCCAGCCCTGACAGAAATCTCCCGGGCTCAGCTAGGCTGCAACCCCTAAGAAAGCCTTTACACTCTTGTTACCTGGGTGCTAGATCAGCATTTGCAAACAGTACTGATAGACACCAAGACAAACCAGGTTATGCTACAGTTTGAGAAAAGTTGGAGAATGACTACTCATTGGCTGACAGCAACCCTTGGGAGCCTGGGGAGGCCTTTTCTGAGGAAATTTCTTTTTTTTTTCTTGGCTTTTTAGGGCTGCACCCATGGCATATGGAGGTTCCCAAGTTAGAGTTAGAATCAGAGCTACAGTTTCCGTCCTACACCACAGCCACAGCAAGACGGGATCTGAGCCGCATTTGCTAACTACACCACAGTTCACGGCAATGCTGGATTCTTAACCCACTGATCGAGGCTAAGGATTGAACCTGTGACTTCATGGATGCTAGTCAGATTCGTTTCCAGTGAGCCACCATGGGAACGCCTCTGAGGCAAATTTAAGTCAGGAGTGAGAGTTACTTTGTTACAATGAGTCCACCCTTCCTTTCCAGACAGTTCTCAAACTATCCTGGCTCAGTTTTTCCTTCTAATAGAAAAATCAAATGAGAAAAATGAGGAAATAATGTGAATCTACCTGTTGCTTTCCTTTCCATAAAACTGACTGTCAGTCATACTATAGCCTAAAGGGGAAATCTGCAGAAACCCATACAATTCTCTGTTGGAGTTCCCGTCATGGCTCAGCGGAAATAAATCTGACTAGCATCCGTGAGGACCCAGGTTCGATTCCTGGCCTCGCTCAGTGGGTTAAGGATCCAGCGTTGCCATGAGCTGTGGTGTAGGTCTCAGGCGAGGCTTGGATTTGGCATTGCTGTGGCTGTGGTGTAGGCCAGCAGCTACAGCTCCGATTGGACCTCTAGCCTGGGAACCTCCGTATCCACGGGTGCAGCCCTAAAAAGACAAAAAAAAACAAAAAAACAAAAAAAGTTCTCTGTCTGCCTATGGAAGAAAAGGTATTATTCTAGGGTCTGAAGGTGATCTCTTGTTTACAGGGCATTTGGAAGCTGGCAAAAGCCAGCTATAAAAATAGGGTTTCCTTGAGAGTGGCAAGTGAGGAGTCTGAGGACAGGGATGTGCCAGAAGAAGAAGGAATGGGAGCCGTGGCTTCCTGCTGGGCCACCTCTGTGACATTTGTTGTCTGGCTCAGCTGTCACAAGACCTGTGCAGGGCACGTACTGTTCTCATCACAGACAAACAAACAGATTCCAAGTCACACATACAGTGGGTGTGGAGCGGGAATGTATCTCCCCAGTTCAGGGACTCACCATGGGAAAGGAATTATTTGTCAGTCAAGAATAGATTTCATCTGATATTAACCATTTTTTTTTGTCCTTTTTTTTATTTTTTTGTCTTTTCCAGGGCCACACCCGCAGCATATGGAGGTTCGTAGACTAGGGGTCAAATCGGAGCTCCAGCTGCCGGCCTGCACCACAACTACAGCAAGGCCAGATCCAGGCTACATCTGTGACCTACACCACAGCACACTCTAGAGAATGCTAAATTAACTTTTCCTTCTCCAAGACACAATGCCATTTTTACATTGATTGTTAGTTTTATGGTATCCTTTGAAAAAAACCTGAACAGTTATTATCATACTTATTTTGTGGATTGGGAAAAATGAAACCAAAAGGACTTAATTAACCTGTTGAGTCTCTTATTTAGCAAAAGTTAAGTAATATTAGCACAGAGACGAAGCTCTCACTAGGCAAGTTGATTTTACGGCATTTTCCAAAATAAATACATGATATGCCCATATATAAAGGAACATTAACTAGTTAATTAACTCCATAATATTTTTCAGGTGTTTGCTCTGTACCGGGATTATAGGAACCATGGAACACACAGGAGTATCTTGAGTCTGTCTCTGTCCTTAGGATTCTTACAAGCTGATAAAGGGACAGGACATCTACCCCCAAACCAGTTTCAGTCCCTTTCTAAATGATTCTTTATTACGATCACTGCTAGAGGAGCGGTACATGTGAGAATTCAGAGGAGTTAAACATCACTGCTGGCTTCAGCAGGTGTCATGGCCAGTGGAAGAAGGTAAGTTTCGTGTTGGGATTTGGAGACTGGAGAGAGATGTAAGCAGGGTGAAGAGGAACCAGGTGACCAAAGCTCAAGGTATAGGACCTCCAAGGCTCAGCAAGGTGGTCTTTAGGCAAAGGGGAGCTTTTGAAGATGTCTTCACAACAACGTAATGCAAGTATTGTTACAGCAGGATAAATCTGGAGTGTACAGTATGAATTGCGAGAGAGAGACGAGAATAAATCAGACAGAAAAGATGAAGTAAAGTGATATATGTGAAATATATAACACACATTTGTCCTGATATCATTTTTATAATCATAAGACATAATACTTCAAACACAAAATAATGAGAGCCGGGTCCAGGGTGACTGTTACAAAGAGAGGACTCGATAATGAGAAAATCCAAGCAAGAATCAATATGAGCTGGTAACTAGTTGGAAGTAGGGAAGAATGAGGGAACTGCTCTGTCCCTCACCTTATAATTCTTTAATCTTCATAATTTTTCAGGGTATACCCTTTGTACTTGGTTGAGCACATGAAATTAGTCTCTATATTTTCTTTTATTTAATTTAACATTATATTTTATTATCAATAATGTCAGAGTAATAGATTCTTCCCATTAGGAACGAGAGATTTATACAGCATGACCTAAAAGATTTAGGGGACGAATGACTCATAATGCAGTCTCATCGTGATTTTAATGAAGCTGGAGTCTCACGTAATAAACTGAGAATTATTATTTCACTCTGGGATCAGGAGATGGAAGACCATAAAACACAAGGCTATTTTAAAGCCACCATTAGAACATATAAACATAAATTAAATTTTAAGGCTTAAAACTCTCAGGAAAGTTTTTTGTACGGAACGCTATATACCCCTCATATTTTATCACTCTTAAGACTCATCACTATGCCATCATGGCAAGGAATTATGGTAGAAAAATGGGGTGAAAATAGGGATGGTGGGAAAATCAAAGATATTTCCTATAACTATTGGACATTAACTTGAGAATTATTCAATATAACATTCACTCATTCATTTAGGCATTTATTTCCAAGAGCTTGTGCTTTTGGTGAATTATGTTCTATATGCAGGAGACAAAGAGATAGCCAGATCATATACACGCCCTCAAGAAGCTTAGCATCTACGAGGTCTCTGAGGAGGGAAGGAAGTGCGAAGTGAGGCATTGGGATGCAGGGAAGTTTGCAGACCAGAGACCGGAAATCCATCTAACATTGACCACATGCTTACTCTCCAGAGTCTCCTGTGTGGACCACAAAGACGAGCAACACACTATCCCCACCATACTCTCCCGTCTCAAACATTCACTTCATTTAAATGAATTACTAGATAGTGAACCTTGTGCTCCTTGAAAGTCAAGCCAGGATGCTGGTAACAGGTACTCCCTAGAGGACTGAACCACTGACCTTGCTCAGGATTGGTAGTGCCTGATGAAAATAAAAATTAGTATGACTTTTGGTCAGTTTTAGCATCATCAGTAGATAGTGATGACCTTATCGCCTTCATCTGAGCAGATGTTTTCTGCTGCTCTGCCCTTGCCATACCATTGGTGCTCAGATGCCGGCGTCAAGGTTTCTCTTTGACGTGAACATAAAGGCATGAAACTAAATTAAGTAACAAGAGTAAAAGAACCTGAAGGAAGTGATGAAGTCAAGTTTAACCCCTTCTTATTACAGAAGAAGAAAGAGAGGTGAATGAGGACTTAGCTGAAGCCACTCAACCCAGAAACGGCAGAGCTGGGTCCGGAGTCTAGATCCCCTGACTCCTGGTTGGCCTCAGGGAGAAAGTTCCGCCTTGTTTGCTTTTCCAGACTGCAGCCCAGACAGCAACTTGGAAGCATCCAAGGAGGAGAATGGTCCATGGAGACTCAAGTGGATTCATAAGGAAACCAACAAGTATTTTCAGGGAAGAGGTAGAAAGAATGACTTGATCGTTCTCCATTTCCTTTCTATTATGGAGTCATTATTCTTTTACAGGACTTCAGAGATCACTGCAACAAATCTGTTCCTTTTCACTTACTCATTGTTCTTTGACAATATTTTCAAAGAACTCTGAATCACTAACTTGGTATTCTTAGTTTCCTCCTTTCCTTTCCTTCCATTCCTTCCTTCCTTCCTTCCTCTTTCTTTCTTTTTTCTTTTTCTTTCTTTATTTCCACCTCCCTTTCTTTCTTTCTTTCTTTCTGTCTGTCTGTCTGTCTTTCTTTCTTTCTTATGGTTCTGGGGCTAAGAGTCAAATCAGAGCTGCCGCTGTAGGCCTGTGCCACGGACTTAGCAATAATGCATCCGAGCCACATCTATGACCTATGCCACAGCTTGTGGCAATGCTGGATCCTTAACCCACTGAGTGAGGAGAGGGATCGAGCCCCCATCCTCATGGAGACAGTGTCAGGTTCTTAACCTGCTGAGCCACTATGGGAACTCCTATCTTCTGTAGTTCTTATAGCCTTGAACTATATTTTCTGAAATGACATGTGGCACGTGTGTGTGTGTACATGCGCACATATGCATGTGCGTGATGGGAAATATAATCAAAATTTATATGCGTGATCTAAAAGCCTAAGGCAACAACAAGAATAGTGATAGAAGACGGAGACATGGGAAAATAGGAGAATGAGCCCAGGAGTGTACCTTGAGAAACTCTCACTTCCTCCACTACTTTAAAGTGCAGTGCTGGATTATAATATCAATCATATATACTTTTTTTGTCTTTTTAGGGCCACACCCGAAGCATATGGAAGTTCCCAGGCTGGGGATAGAATCAGAGCTGTAGCTGCCGGCCACAGCCACAGCAATGCCAGATCCAAGCCATGCCTGTGACCTACAGCACAGCCCACAGCTGGATCCTTAACCCACTGAGAGAGGCCAGGGATAGAACCTGCATCCTTATGGATCCTTGTTGGATTCGTTACTGCTGAGCCACAATGGGAACTCCAATCAATCATATATTAAATATAAACACAAAGCTTATTTTAAGAAATACTATAGGAAAGCTTTACTTAACATTTTGGGGAAGCAAACACTTGGTGGTGAACGATTCTACCCAATAGGCTAGTCATCTCTAGTTCTATCCTTTTTAGTGGGTGAATACTCTGAAAAAAAAAAAAGAGGAATATGTAGGGGATCTAGAAAAAGCTCTTACCTCTCCTGAAGTCCTATGGGCTTCATTCTGAAAGGAGAAGGGCAGACAGAGGTGGAGGCTTTGATCTCAGGGGTGTATTGGCCTTGAGGGTCCACGACCACACTTAGTATCTTTGGGGCCTGCTCAGGCTGGACCATGCTGGTGCCTGTCTTCACCTCAGATGGTCCTGGCTGTAATGCAATGGGTGACAGGTGGATCTCTTGATTTTTCTCCTTATCTTGTCTCAGGGAAAGCTGAAGTTTTTCTTTTAATCTGTAAAGAATCTATAGATGGAGAGAGAAAGGGCTTGTGTCAATTTTTTATTTTTCACGTTCAACAACAAACTATGATCTTCTCTACCCCAACCCAGGAGACAAAACAAAAAAAGGTTTAATGAGAAGTTCCCGTCATGGCACAGTGGAAACGAATCTGACTAGGAATCATGAGGTTGCAGGTTTGATCCCTGGCCTTGTTCAGTAGGTTAAGGATCCGTGAGCTATAGTGCAGATTGCAGACATGACTCGGATCCTGCGTTGCTATGGCTACAGCTCTGATTAGACCCCTAGCCTGGGAACCTCCACATGCGGTGGGTGCAGCCCTGAAAAAGATAAAAAGACAAAAAAAAAAAAAGATTTAATGATAATACAAGTAGGCAAAGGTTTCTGGGATGATTTCTCAGTTTTATGGTATATGTGGCTTGTGTTAAAAAAATATGCTATTTATTTCTAGTTATGGAACATAAACATACTAAATATAGAATCTACTCAAATATAATTCAAAACAAACTTGCTAATTTTATAAAAGTGCCAGATGTCAGTATGATCACATATAAACCTCTTCAACTGACCAAAGTGGAAAACTTATAGAAGAAATAGCTATCAAATAGGGGCTTATGACATTTATAGAAACAGAGATTTGCATCCAATGCAACATGTAAGAAAAAAGTCTTACAACGTATTAAAGAAGAGTTATGCTATTAACCACAATTTCTTAATGTTGGTAAATATCTGCACTAGCCATATATTAACTTGAGTATTGGGTGAATACTTGAAAAAAATTAAATTCAGGGCATATATCAAAGAATAATTTGGACAACGAGAATTTTCTTTATTTTTGTCCTTTTAAATTTTATTTTTATTTTTATTTTTTTTAGCCACATCTGCACCATGTGGAAGTTCCTGGGCCAGGGATCAAACTGGAGCTGCAACTGTGACCTGTGTCGAAGCTGAGGCAATGCTGGAGCCTTAACTCACTGCACCAGTGGGAACTCTAACCCCTTAAAAATGTTAATGCCTATAGAAAAAAACAAAAGTATCATGCTCATTCCCAGAGCTCTTTCTGTACTGGCTAATTCAATTCAGAAATGGCAGGATCTTTACTTTTAAGCTTTTAAGAGAATTGGATTGACTTTGCTCAGACACTCCGATGAGTCAAATTGTGAAGTGAGCAAAGTTTGTCTTTCCTGTCTGCAGGCTTCCCTTTTTATAAGACCTCCCACCTTTTCTTTTAAAAATATATTAATTTTGGAGTTCCCGTCATGGCTCAGTGGAAACAAATCTGACTAGTATTCATGAAGACACAGGTCCGATCCTTGGCCTCACTCAGTGGCTTAAGGATCTGGCATTGCTGTGGTTGTGGCACAGGCCAGGAACTACGGCTCTGATTTGACCCCGAGCCTCGGAACCTCCATATACCCAAGAGCAGCCCTAAAAAGACAAGTAAATAAATAAATAGTATATTAATTTTTATATTTTTATATGTTTATTTTTTCCAGTTTTACTGAGATACAATTGACATATAACATTGTATACGTGTAAGGTGTACAGTGTAATTACTTGATATTTTTTCTCTTCTCTGGATGCTGACTGCTCTGCTCCAGTTCCTGCAGAAATTAGATGTTCTTTTGTTTCCTCAAGTCTATTCTCAGGAAGTGATCTGATAAGTAATTTACATGAAATGATGACTTAACTCATTATCTACAGTTATAGCACTAATGACATCTGCATCTTTAAAAAGGCTTAGGCCAATTAAAACTTCCCTGTTTAAATTTTGGAATCCATTAGCTGAATGACTGTTATTTTAGAGGAGAGGGCTGTCCTGGCACTTTTCTATCGCGTTTACTCTAGTCTTTTTTCTTTTTTGCTAGGGGTCGAATCGGAGCTGCAGCTGCTGGCCTACGCCACAGCCACAGCAACACCAGATCTGAGCCATGTCTGCAAACTACACCACAGCTCATGGCAACGCCGGATCCTTAACCCCCTGAGCAAGGCCAGGGATTGAACCCGCATCCTCATGGACACTAGTCTATTCATTTCCGCTGCGCCACAACAGGAACTCCTATTCTAACCAGTCTTGAGCCTCTTTCCTTTTCTTTCAAATTTCCTTTAAATTCCAGTCATCTCTATATTTGAATCTACTGAAAATATAAAAAGTCTAAGCAAATTTTTTTCATGTTAAAGAATGAATACTGACAAGAATTTATTTCAGGAAAATTTTAGAAAAGAATCATCCAGTAATCTCAAAATAAATTGGTTAATAAAAGTTTGTTTAACAAATTATGATTATAAAAAAGGAGTAAGAATGAAGTAAAAACACAATCTAAGATGCAAAGGTCTCAGACTAAGGTTAAGAAGCAAAGAATTCAAAGAACTGACAGCTCGGCAGCACAGTATAAATCTTTTAAGCGATAAAGAACAGAACCGACAATGCAGAAAATACAGTCTGGTAGATATTGCAATGAGAAACTGCCTGGAACGCACAGCAAAGGATAAAGAAACGAAGATAAAAACAAGAGAAAAGATGGGATATGGACATCAGAGGAGAGTCATGGTAAAAGATAAACCAGAATAAATGAGAAGCAAGTCATTCAAAAAATATTTTTCAGTGCCCACTTACATTATGCCTTGTGTGAGGTATAGGGTCTTATGTTGTAAACAAAACAGACTGCAGCCTGCTCCTATGGAATTTAGAGATATGGAATGAGGAAAGTCCTCAGTTTTTTTTTAAAAAAGTATGCCAATCCAAGGAAGAGTAAATGTGAGAAAAAACAGAGTGATTTTTGTCACTCTGAGAAAAAAATGCATATTACAAAGGGTACACGAATCCCACACCTAAACTGATGTCCATGTGAATAAAGCCAGCGGAAAGAATTTCTCAACTACACAAGGTCTGAGAATACATATTTACCTGTTTACCCTTCCTAAAAAAAGTGGACTCAAACTCATGAGAAACATGTCTCAAAATGAAGGACTGGGAGTTCCTCTGTGGCACAGTGGGTTAAGGACCTGGTGCTCTCACTGCTATGGCATGGTTTTGATCCCTGGCCTGGGAACTTCTATATGCTGAGGTGCAGCCAAAAAAAAATGGACTGAAGAACTAGAAATTGTAATACAAAAGGGAGCTCTGGAATTATTTAAACACTGAGTGAAAACTAAATTTAATTATGTCTCGGTTCCAACATCTCCTACTGTAATAACAAGAAGAAAGTCTGAGGAAGGCAGAGAAATAAAAAATTGGGGAGAATATATGTTAAGTGACTTTTAATTAGGGATACAGAGGGAATCAGAGTTAGAACGGTCACTAGAGGTCCTTCTGACGTAAGCATACATTAAAGAAACTGCAGTCTCCTAAATAATATGACCAGTCCAAAGTCAGCAGTTAGCCGTGGCAGAGCCCAGCTGAAAGGTCTGATCCCTTCCCATCCCTTACACGCTCTTTGTCAACCGTCATTCTTAAAAAGATTGACTCCGAAATCCCATCTGCTGTGGATGTGATTCTCAGTACTAGGTTTCAACACTACCAAATCTAAGGGCATATCTTTTGTACTTTGAAAGCTCTCTTTAAGGAAAAGAACTAGGCACTTATGAGCTATAACTAGAAATGCGTAATGTAAATTGAACTGCCAAGAAGTTAAAGAGAAGGCTTTAATGTCTTTAATGTCAGTTCACTTCTCCATAACCTGGAAACGTTTATACTGGTTGTAATCATTGACCATGGTAAGGTAAAGCCAAATTTCAACTGTGAAAACAACGCATTCTAAATATTCCTGTGACAAGAATTACTACATAAGGAGAAAAGATGTCTGAATGACAAGTCTTCCTACTCGTATTACTTTTGTTTCCCTTGCGCCCACAGCATACAAAAGTTCCTGGGCCAGGGATCAAACCCTTCACAGTGACTTGAGCCACAGCAGTGACAGTGCCAGATCTTTAACTTGAGCCACCAGGGAACTCCATTCCTGCTCATATTATAATTACTTTCTTCTTCTTTTTTTTGAGGGGGTGGTCTTTTTGTCTTTTTAGGGCCACACTTGCAGCATATGGAGGTTCCCAGCTAGGGGTTGAACTGGAGCTGTAGCCGCCAGCCTTCGCCATGGCAACATGGGGTCCCAGTCGCATCTGCAACCTACACCACAGCTCATGGCAATGCCCGATCCTTAACCCACTGAGGGAGGCCAGGGATCGAACCTGAGTCCTCATGAATGCTAGTCAGGTTCGCTAACTGCTGAGCCACAATGTGAACTCCCTCTTTCTTTTTTTTTTTTTTTTTTCTCTTTTTAGGGCTGCACCCACAGCATATGGAGGTTCCCAGGCCAGGGCTCGAATCAGAGCTGTAGCTGCCAGACGACACCAGAGCCATAGCAATGCCAGATCCAAGCTGCATCTGCGACCTATACCACAGCTCACAGTAACACTGGATCCTTAACTGAGCAAGGCAAGGTATTGAACTTGTGTCCTCATGGATGCTGGTCAGATTCATTTCTGATGAGTCGCGATGGAAACTCCTATAATTACTTCCTATAGGCTAGAAAATACTGCCTACCTCTACCCTTAGCCTGTGCGTAATGCCTATGGATGCCTATGGATGGGAGGCTTTTTTAAACCTAACTACTTCTTTACAGTTTCAGTTTCACAAGACACTCTGCCACCATTCTGCACCAACAAAACCCCTACTAGAACAATATCGATTAGATGACACATATATGTTAAGCTAAATACATAATTACTAAAACATCAGGCAGTAGAATTTAAGGTGGGATAGCTTTTTATTTTTTTAATTGTAAGCCAGTTATTTTCCTGAATGAGAAAAGAAACAAACATACTTGTACCTTTACAAAAATGTATTTAATAGAAGATAATGCATGTATGATATATTCTAAATTCTTCACTTCTAAATATAATATGTAAATCATAACATTCGCTTACCTGTTTACATTTGGGTTTTGGAGAAGCATATTTCAAAAACGGAAAACAAGAGGGCCTAGGAAATATTGGCCCTCTCAATAGCTCCTGACACGTGACTTTTATGATTCTGTTTGTATAAAACAAGCTCTTTAGTCCAAAGTCCTTCTTTACCATTCACCTTTGCCACGTATTTTACAGTCATCTGTTCACTTCATCTCCAGTTAGAGGTCAACTTCTTCATCTCTATCTATGCCGTATGTATAACAACTGATGTCTACACCTTTAACCAGGGAAACGCAGAACTTGGAGAATATACAATGCTTCTAAGACACAGTTTAAACACTCAGCAGAGAGAGCTGGGCTGTCTGACATGATGTGGAAGGAACTGGAAAGGTTGCTATGAGGCAGTAGAGTAGCTGTCATGGAATTAAGGTGGTGTTTCTCAACCGGCAAGGATTTTTGCCCTTCAGGGGACGTCTGGCAATATCTGGAGACCTTTTCTGGTTGTCCTACGGGGCTTTGTACAGAGGTGCTACTGGCATCTAGTGGCAAGGTCTGAGGATAATGTTATATGTCAAATATATTTCAATTAAAAAACCGTATAGGTGAATAACACACAAAATATCTTAGAAGGCACAAACAGCCCCTCTCCCTCCTGATAGAAATATTCAGTCCAGACCTGCTGTAGAGCACGGAGAACTCTACTCAACATTCTGGGATAATCTATGCGGGAAAAGAATCTTAAAGAGAATGGATCCATGTACATGTATAACTGGATCACTTTGTTCTACAGCAGAAACTACCAAAACACTGTAAATCAACTATACTTGACCAAAACTGTAGAAAAAAAAGTTATCCAGTCCATAATGTCAGCAGTGCTGCCATCGAGAACCTGGTATAAGGGACCTTAAAAATCATCTGGTATAATCCTCTTATTTTACATTTAAACCCCGAGCAGTGGAATGATTTATGGAAGGTTAGAAATAAAGTCTAGGATCCGGGCTTCCTGAATTATGATTGTAATCATTCTACTCTATCTGTCTTCTAAATTCCTACATTCTTCTTCCCAACCTCTTTCTTGGAGCCTCTGGAAAAATGTGTTAGAAATATGGAATTCCCGTCATGGCACAGTGGAAATGAACCCTACTAGCATCCATGAGGACGTGGTTTTGATCCCTGGCCTTGCCCAGTGGATTAAGAATCTGGCGTTACCATGAGCTGTGGTGTAGGTCACAGACGTGGCTCAGATCTCACATTGTTGTGGCTGTGGCATAGGCAGGCAGCTGTAACTCTGATTTGACCCCTAGCCTGGGAACTTCTGCATGCCACACCTGCAGCCTTAAAAAAGTGCGCGCGCGCGCGCGCACACACACACACACACACACACACACACACACACACGTGTTGGAAATCTTTCTCTGCGCACACTGAGGTCTGGAATATACCTATGCATTTCTCTATATATGAACGCACTTTGTTTCCAAACTCAACCTTAAATATTGCTGTGGCAATGGCAAGTCAATATTTTGACTTTCCCTTTAAGAGCTTGTTTAAATCCTGGGATGCAATAGAATCATCAGATCGTTTGTTAAAGGACAGAGACTGGAATATTGAATGAGAGGATCTGTAAAGTCAAGACTTTATAGCAGGAGAAAAAATAGCAGCAGGAAGAAAACCAGAGAAAACATAGAAATGAGAGGAAGCTAAAAAACCCTATAAAGTTATTTTGCAGCTTATAATTTTCATTTAAAAAAATCTCATAAGTGGTACACCTTAAACTTACACAATGTTATCTGTCAAATATAATTCAATAAAAAAATGCATAGGTGAGTTAACACACAAAATATGTTTAAATCTCAAAACGATGCCACCAACTAACAGTGCATACCATTTGTCCTTTAAAGCAGTTTACAGCTAGTTCCGAAATAGTTCATTCATTCGCTTTAGCTGAATAAACATGAATCAATTACTGCTATGTTCCAGAAACAACATTGTGGACACAAAGGTAGCACAAAACCCTCGCATCTGCTTCTGGGAATTCACAGGCTTCCAGAAGAGACAGATGTGTAATACTGATGTCCAGTCCTAGATACTAAGTGCAAAAACAGAGATGTGTCAACAGCAGGTATGGTGTGATACACATTTATCACCTCTGCCTGGAGGGACCATCTCTCACTAACACAACACTCTCATCAACTACTGGACCCCTCTGTGGCCAGAAGTAGATGCTCACAAGGTGGAGGGACAGGACTGGAAGAAATCACAGTGTGACTCCTTTACACATGAAATCACGGTAAAGAGCCTAGACTTTTAATCCAGATAGACTTGAGTTTGAATTCCAACCACTCTTCTCAGACACCCGTATACATATATACCCACCCACTGCTTATTCTTGGTCCAGTCACTCATCTTCTCTGAATCTTGGTTTCCTCATCAGTAAAATTAGAAAACTAAAATATGTTAAGTGTTCATGTACAGAGCCTATAGCTAATAATACTGTATTGTATAGTTTAAACTTTGCTAAAAGGACAGGTGTTAAGCGTTCATATCACAACACAATGTAATAATTATACATGAAGAGGGCAGGAGGAAACTTTTGGAGGAGAGGGGTATGTTTATGACATAAATTGCCATGATGGTTTCACGGGGGTATGCTTATCTTCAAACTCAAGTTGTTTACATTAAATATGTACAGCTTTTTGTGCGTCGGTAAAGTGGTTTTAAAAGTACATTCAGTGTTTAGTACCAGGCAGTAAATTTAGTACTAGCAAACATGCAATAAATGGAAGAAATTAATTATCACTGTTATTATTTTTCTTATTATTGAAAGGGTTATGTTTTGAGCTAAAGGGTTTTTTTTTTTTTTAATACAGAAAAACACTGAAAAACTGTTTGAGGCATATGCCTACTTTAGAATATGGTTCTGCAACCCAAGCACTCCAGCTAGGAATCTAGTCCCATTTTCCTCAACCCCTGGGAATTATATATAGCATATGAGAAAAGAGTGGCTATCTACGTCCGCCTTTGACATGTATTTTCTTTGCGATGCTTAGGCGGTAGTAGGTAGTCTGATAGAGAATTTCCTTCCTCAGCTATCAAGACCATGAAACTCTTGAGATGACATATGGATGGCTCTTCTAAGGGTCAAACAGGCCAGAGCTTTCGTTGACCCAAAGAGCTTTTTCTCACATGTTTTCTAAAATTGCTTTCTAGTAGCAATTTGGTTTGTAGACAGGTCTACCTACATTCCATAAACACCTTTGCATTTGTTAATAAACTGGAAAGTGTACTGAGGGTGTAATGTAGATGATAAATGTTGTTCTTTCTATTATTTATCCAAGTTGAAGAACTAACTCTTCTTCATAACATATTCCTCTGCCTAAAACAGACTGAATGGATTGCAAGCTGCCCACACATTTTTTCTTGGAAAATTGTGTTTGTCTATTTGTTGCGCCACCCACTCGGCATTCACATTTGAGAGGTGCTAAATAAGTCACACATTTGAAAATGTCATGCATGTCTCATTTTATGCATGGCAACATACATTTTTTTTTAATTTTAAGGAAAGTAAACAATATGCCACATTTCAAAAATGTTGCCAAGCCTTATGTTATTGTTACAGAGCATGTAATCCTCCATGACAGCAGTTTACCTATATAATTTCACAATAAAACCACATGCTTCTCATTTCTATGGTATGTAGGAAGGCTTGGACACAAATAATGGCATTTGATCTTCCATAAATATAATTAATGCCAGGGGTACATATCTGAGTTGTAACTTTTCCTTTGCCATGGAATCAACAAAATTATGGGAAACAGAAACCAGAACATATTTGTTTGAAAATCACCAAAGTGATAGTATAACTATTACTGAGAGATGCAAGTAAAAAACTTACTTTAAGTCAAGATCATTATCAAAAGCAACTGAAAATGTACAAAGATAAGCTTATTTTAGAGGATCACATTTGACTAGTCCCTAAACGTGAACCTGTGACTTGTCAGTGGTTAAGTCAGATCAGATAAACTTAACTTTATCTTAATCCTGCCAATCAGGTAGTATTTATTTTTCTATCAATATTAATTCTTTTCTGCGTACTGCTGGTTGCCCTGTTCCTTATTAAAGTATCTGTTTCACATTCAGATTTAAGATTAACATTCTGCTTCTTCTTCTCTTTTTTTGTCTTTTTAGGGTCACATCCACAGCATATGGAGGTTCCCAGGCTAGGAGTAAATCGGAGCTGTAGCTGCCAGCCTACGCCACAGCCACAGCAACGCCAGATCCGAGCCACATCTGCAACCTACGCCACAGCTCACAGCAACACCAGATCCTTAACCCACTCAGTGAGGCCAGGGATCAAACCTGTGATCTCATGGATGCTAGTCAGATTCATTTCCACTGAGCCACCATGGGAACTCATGCTACTTTCTTTCATTTGCTTAAGAATTATTGGAACACAAACTGAAAGTGTTTTTCCTCTCTCACTTTTCCCACCTCCAATGCATTCTTCTCCCAGGAAATGGAAGCACCACTTTCTAGGTGGTCAGTCAAACAACCTAGAATCATCCTTCATTTTTTTCCTTTCTTCTTCCCAAAGAATCAGTACGCAACAGTTCCACCTGCAAATAAATCCCAACCCTTCACTTCTCTCCATCTCCATCACTTCCCCTGCTCCGGACCACAATCCTATTTCTCATCAGGCTAACACAAAGGCTGCCAGAAGGGCCCTCCTGCTTTCACACCTCACCCCAGGCTCTGACCCGAACCACTCTCCGCCAGCAGAGACTGTGGTCTTTTAAAGGCACGGATCAGATCACTTCAAAGCTCTGCCCCACCCACTCAGCTTCTGCCCTTCTCCTGGAAGCCAGAGAGGCTAAGCTTATTCCTGTCTCGGCTGTCCCAGGCTGCGCACATCCTCTGCCAGAGAGGTTCTCTGCCTACATCTTCCTGTGTCTTGGATGTCTCCTCCCATCACTCCGCTCCACCCACTCACTTCATGGCACCGAATGCTTTCGACCTTTTACAAAATTAACGTACTTTTTACATTTTAATTTTAAGATTAACTTTTTGGCCCTGATGGCAGCATGTGGAAGTTCCCAGGCCAGGGGTCAAACCTGCATCGTGGCAGTGACCAGGGCCACAGCAGTGGACAACAATAGATCCTTAACTGTTAGGCCAGCAGGGAACTCCCTACACTTTATTTAGGAGCAGTTTTAGGTTTACAGAAAAACTGAGCAGAGAGCCCAGAGTTCTCATACGCCCCCGCTCCTTGCCCTCCCTCAGCAATGTCTCCTATTTTAACCTCTTGCATCAGCATGGCACACTTGTTCTCAGTGAGCCAAGAGTGACATGTTGCTACTGACTGAAGCCTAGACCCTAAGGCTCACCCTTAGTGCTGTCCATTCTGTAGATCTTGACAAACCCACAGTATCACGTATTCACATTACAGTATCATACAGAATAGTTTTACTGCCCTAAAAGTCCAACGATTCATTCCTCCCACAACCACTGACCTTTTTACTGTCTCTATAGTTTTGCCTTTTCTAGAATGTCATATACTTGGAACCACAGAGTAGGTGCGCTATTTGATTCAAGAAAAATATCAGTTTAATTATCATTTGCATCCCCCTTGGGAGTATGGGCCTCATGAGCACCGGGACTTTATTAGTCTTGGTCCTTCCTTTGCCTACAGCACCAGCAACAACTCACAGCGAATCTTCTGCAGGAACTCGGGGACTGAATGAATGGATGAATGTGCCTACCACCCCCATAAGGGAGCCATCACCTACACGCTTTTGAAACATTTCTTTCTCGGTCTGTTCTAGTAACTTTGGAGCAGACTTATTTAGGGTTCTGAGTTTTACACTGATGCTTCGCAGATATTGGGAAAGGAAGGCTTAGTCCCCCAGCCCCAGGCAGGCAAGGCTGTGGCGAATACAGGTCCGACTGCTCCTTGAGATCAACATGTCAAGTGGGGATTTATCTGGTCATGTCGGAGACAAAGGCATTCCCTGAGTTGGAGACGCTGACCCTGGAGCACATCTTACATGCTAACAGTCAGCCCTGCTCTGCCTCCCTCAGTCCTCTTCTCCAGCTGCTCCTGCATCTGCTTCCCCACTTTCCTCCTTGCCTTTGCTCTTCTGACTCTAATCCATTTACTCCCTGAACAATCTCCATTTTCACCACTCTCTACCCCTTTCTAGTCTCTCCTTCCTTCCCGTGTTCCAAGCAGAAAACCACCCTAATTCTGACTTCAGAGAGAGAAGACAGCACTTGATATTTTCTCTATTAAAGAAAACAAGAACCACATATTTTAAAATGCAGTTACCCATATCAAGGAACGGCACCCTCTAATACACTAAAAAATGCCTGGAGGTCTCTGCCAAAATTGCCATAAAACCTCCAATTTTCTGTCATCAAAATTCTTTTCCTTGAATTTCTACCATTTAAGATGTTAAAATCTATTTATTTCCTCAATGCTTAAGTTCTTTTTTTGTTGATCGTGTCACAATTTTTAGAAACCTTCTTTCTTAATGCCTCACCCATAAGAGATATCTCTGAATTCATGACAGTGGAAACTCTAGGGTGGATGGGAGCTTGCTACTTTCTATATTTTTAGATTCTAGGAAATATGCCCATCTTCACCCTATTCAAGGCCTTAACTGTTTTATATATTTTAAGTTTAGACTCACTCAGCCTCTATCTCTCCAAACTGAGCCCTAATCTTTCCAACATAAACCCCTTCCCAGGACAATGAGCACAAATAAACAAAATCTCTTAAGGTACTTAGTAACACTGCTGATTGCAGGAAGAATAATTATTATGATGTCTTGGGGGGGCATTTAAAAACTAAAGAACGAATGTTTTCAAAAATGTGAAAAATTAAAAACAATACAGAACACATGAAAGAAAAATATTAAAACCCATTTGTAAACTTCAGAGATTTTCAGTCATATCAGAATTTTCAAAAGAACAGAAAAACCTTGTCATTCTCTTTGAAAGGTAAGCGTGAACAACTCATTCAATATGGAAAAGCACTGCCTAGTTTAGTGTGGGCAGGTTTATCTGGGGTTCTATTTTTTTTTAACTTGAAATACGCTTAAAAGGATTCATATCTATAATTGGTAATTTACAGAGCTATTTGCAGTGTATACTTTTATATTATTCATTTCCCTAAAAATTTAGTTGGTTATGGATTGCTTAGCTTTTTAGCCTGTAATCGTCTCCTTGCATGCCTGGAATTTCATTGAATACTTTTAAGGCTCTTTAAAAACAAGGAAATCTTATTTTTACTCTTTAAGGAGTGAGCTTGCCCCTAAGACATATTTCATTGAAAAATTTTTCCCAAGTTGCATAAAGATGATATAAAAGAAGAAATAAAGAGAGTCTGAAGTGTGCCCATGAGACCTTAATGACTTTGAGGGCCTCAGTGACCTCAGTAAATCACTTTATAAAGCTTCATTCTCAGGGTTGATCAAGTTACTAAAAGCTTCAGTGTGATTACAGCCTTATTCTGCCGGTCAGAATCTGTAATTCCTGTAGGTTTTCCTTTAGCTATCACTCTGCTGTCAGGCAGGAAATATTCCCAACCTAACAGGATCAGAGTCTTGCTCTGCTCCCAGTTTTTCCCCATTCTTCTGAATGGCAATGTATCCAATAATATTAAGCAATGGGCTCAGTAAAGGACAAAATAGATAAAGAAGCAAACTTACCATCAAACACGTTACTATAATAACAAAGATGCTGAGAAAAATGACAACAGCATAAAATCCTTCTTTGCTCCAGATTTTGTCCGCTTCATGCTGTCCTTGCAAAACATTTTTCTTTAAAAGCAAAACAGAAAGTCCGACGTTAAATGAGAGCTTGAGGAGACTGGCTTTCTTATCAGACACTAGACATATTTTTAGCTGGATTCCATTCAGTGTAGTAGAACACACCTACATCCCCTGCTGCCAGAGCTGCTTCTCAAACTGATCTAAGACATGAGACTGCCTTCCTTATACATTAAGACATTATCTCCTGTACAGGAACAAGCATGCCCGACGTGGCTTATTAGGTCCTCCGCTTTGTAAATGGCCCTCAAGGTCTCTCTTGGGAACTACCTGATTCATAGGTGAGAGAGTTCTGTTCTTTTCTGTACTGAGGAAATTGTTTCCAAAGCTTTCCTGACTCTGTTTTCAGTCTCCTCCCACAATACCAACACCCTGATCTATGTGCTGTAATACTGCTCTTAATTTTTAAACAAAAGTGAAACGGGTGCAAACAAAATCTCATGATGCATTAATAAACAGAACAAGAGTGTGGGGATCATTGCCTCCCTCCCCTCCCTTTTGTTTTTAAGAAATATTCTTTTAATGCAGTCTTTTTCTCTGAAAACAAACTTATGGTTACCAAAGGGGCCGGATAGTGGGGAGGGATGGACTGGGGGTTTGGGACTGGCCTCTGCACACTACTGTATATACGGTCAGCGGGGGACCTGCTGTGTACAGCACAGGCAACACCACCCAATATTCTGTGATAATCTATATGGGAAAAGAAACTGAAAGAGAATGGATATGTGTATATGTATGACTGAATCACTTTTTGTACAGGTGAAATTATCACAGTTTTGTAAATCAACTATACGTCAATAAAACCTTAAAAATGAAAAAAGAAGAAAACGGGGAAAAAGTAGGCTATTTTGTCAAAATGCGATCAATGTACCACTTCGGCCAGGTAAGCTGTTTGGGTTTATATTTTATTTAAAGCAACAGGAACATCAAAAATTCTAGAATTATTTGGTAATAAAAGGTAAAATAAATTATTTTAATTTGTTTATTTACTTAGCTATTTGAGGGGTAGAAGGGTAGAGAAAAAGCATAAAGAAAATGTGAATGAGTTTTAGTTTTCTTTCACCTATTCTTTTTAAAAAAGCACATCTACTAAAATCATGTCATGATACAATGAAGTTTGATAATTCAGTGAAATTTATAGTTAAAGAAACATGAGTTTGAAACCAAATGGCCCACAATTAGGAAATACGTAAAAAGGCTAAATCAAGTCAAATGCTTCCACTCATCTAAAATTATATCTTGTTGAAGTCTGCTTTTCTTCCCTTTAGTGAGAATACTTTTCAGTCCTTGGATATGGTTTCCAATAATTAAGAAAGCCTTGAGCAACAAGATAGCCAGTGATGAAAAGCCACATGGAGAGTGGCTCTGGAGAATGAGAGGTCATCTGGGGCATTTCAGGGGCAGGTGAATTTCCAGCTCAATGTAACCACTGGGATGACTCTGGCTTATACTGTGTGGAAAAGAACCCCCTGGCTGATCCTAGTCAAGCTACAGAATCATCACCGTCTCCAAACAAAACAAAAGCCTTCAATAAAACCTGTTCTTGTATATGTCTGAACTTGGAAATCACTGTTAATTAACTTTCAAGACCTTTTAAAAAATAAAATACATTCAACATTTGTAAGTTAAAAAAAATTTTGCCTTGAAAAATATTTCATAAAAACATTTATCCTGAAATTCAAGTGAGTCTTAGTGGGGAGTTGAACAAAACAGAACAGAAAGGATCTTTTGAGTTCAACTGTGGTTACAGTAACTATTTGAGGGAGGCTTCTACTGCTTGACAGAGTTGTCTCCATTTCCTTTGCTTGTAAAATAAAGATATGCTCACTGCAATATCTTGCCTTCTTTAAGAAACAGATAAATTTATAGATGCAAGAAATGATGTATGTTATGTTTTTAAAATATGTAAATGGTAAGTTGATGGAGTATCTGAAAATACTTGCTTGAAGAAATGATTAGAAACTAATATGCCTGCTGAAAAGGAAATCTTGGATTCAAGTGACAACTTGTCTTTCACTCATTGACCTTAGCCAGATCATATTTTATTCCAATGTCTCTGTAAAAACAGCTGGAAACTAATAGAAAAGAAAACTTTTGTAGGAATCAAGTATAAATATGGAAATGAGGTTTTTTTGCAGGCAACTAAATAGCATCTACTGCTTGCTATAAAAGCAAACCACTTAAGCCTTCAAGTAGGCAGAATAAACTTGTCAAATTTAAGTATGAGTATCTGAGCTTTAGTTCGTGTAAAATTTGGATAAAAAGGAGTGGTTAGGTGGGTGGAAAGAGATTTTGTGTTCTTAACCTGATTTGGTTCTTCTCTCTCTCTCTCTCTCTTTTTTTTTTCCTGTTATAGTTCTACAGCTCCTGGAATATCAACATGTTCCTTTCTGCTTAAGACAAATATATTTTGTTTACTCTTATAACCAAAGAAGTAGTGATGGAAGAATTAACCTCCCACACCCATCCCCCACCCCCAGTTAGAAAGACACATGTTTTGAACTCTAGAACTTAGTCACTGCACTTTCTTGGTAAATAGATTTCCTTCTGAGTCATGCAAGTCCTGCTGAGCACTACTATATTTGTACAGAGATCTAAAAGCCTTGATAAGGGCAGGGTAATAAATGGAAAAGTCTGTAGTTAAGATCCCACAAGTCATAAAACTATAATTCATAAGAATCTCCAATCTAACCTTTGTATGAGGTTAAGGTGATGCCATTTACATTTTGAAGGGCAAGGGGCACTGAGGGTTCAATAACTCAGAGGCTCCATGGCCAGGGCAAACCAATGCCAAATGTGTCATTATATTTTTTTGCTTTTTAAAGCTGCACCCGCAGCATACGGAAGTTCCCAGGCTAGGGGTGGAATCGGAGCTACAGCTGCTGGCCTACATCACAGTCACAGCAATGCAGGATTCAAGCCGTGTCTGTGACCTACACCACAGCTCATGGCAAAGCTGGAACCCCAGCCCACTGAATGAAGTCAGGGATCGAACCTGCACCCTCATGGATACTAGTTGGATTCGTTTCCACTGCGCCATGACGGGAACTCCCCAACTGTGTCATCTTGATGTCTTATTTCATAATCATATCACTTTTTTTTTTTTTTTTTTTTTTGCTTTTTAGGGCTGCACTTGCAGCATATAGAGGTTCCCAGGCTAGGGGTTGAATTAGAGCAACAGCTGCTGGCCTACGGCACAGCCACAACAACATCAGATCTGAGCTGCATCTGTGACCTATGCCACAGCTCATAGCAACACCAGATCCTTAACTCACTGAGCAAGGCCAGGGATCGAACCCATAACGTCATGGTTCCTAGTCGGATTCCTTTCTGCTGTGCCATGACAGGAACTCCCTCACTTTCCCTTTAACTTTGCTGCAGCAGGATTTGTTTTGGTTTATTATTTAAAAATTGGGCAGTTTGCTGTATTGATGGTTTCTCTATATACCTTGTGTAATAATTTGACGCACTAGTATTTTCTTTTTTTTTTTCTTTTTTTTAGCTAATTCTGACCTCAAATTCTGGGAGATATCCTAAATGGTGGGAGAGATAATACAGAGACTTTAAGAGCTCTGTTTCTTTAGAGATGATGCACACAGGATAGGAATAAAGTGGAAAGGTCACAAGTTAGCCGGTCAATTTCCTTAGGCAGATGAATGGGCTGTATCCTACAACAATATGGTTTTGTTAGATAAATGCCAGGCTTCCACTATATGATGCACGAGGTGAACAACCTGGTCTGAGTGATCTGACCCACGTTAACACTGATCGTATTCCTCCTCCGCACTGTATGGCTAGGACTGGGTTAATTCTTTACACTGTTGGATAATGTTTAAAAGCACAATCAGCGGACTCATGGATTACGATTTACATTTATTTGGTGTGACTTTTTTCTCTTTATAAACACTCTGTGAAAATATCAGTCAGTACACTGACCTATTACTTCAAGAAAGTAACTTTCTCCTTTGAAATTTAGGACATGTGAAACTGGGGTAATCTGCAATTGAACTTGAACAATAAAATCCTGAATCAGGGAGTTCCTATCATGGCTCAGTGGAAACGAATCAGACTGGAATCAATGAGGACGCGGGTTCAATCCCTGGCCTCACTCAACGTGTTAAAGATCCTGCGTTGCCGTTGCCGTGATCTGTGATGTAGGTCTCAGACGCGGCTGGGATCCCGTGGCTGTGGCACAGGCCTGTAGCTACAGTTTTGATTCGACCCCTAGCCTGCAAACCTCCATATGCCATGGGTGTGGCCCTAAAAAAGACAAAAAAAAAAATCTTAACTCATTTTTTTCAATATCAATGCAGAATGGGCTGCTTTAATAGATATTTAATTAATTTTGTAAAAACATTTAAAAATAGAAACTAAAACAATGAACTTAACTTTATTTCCCTGAGATTTGACTTATTAGTCAAGCTAAACTAGTTTTTAATCTTTAGGAGCATTTTATGATAAAGCAGTATTTGAGATCCTACAGTGTTCCAGGTACATATGAAATATATAGAAAGAAATAATGACTTTGTCTCTCAAAAACCTTAAATTGAAATAAAAACAGATGAATAAGCAAAAGAAATTCTCTATCTGGTATCTGTCTTTGTTTCCCAAGAGTCATTTCTGATTTAAATAAAATCAAGCAAATAAAGAAATGCAACCACAAAAAACACACCCTTCCCTGAAAGTAATTAATACAAGGGTAGAAAGAGATGCTTTGAGACAGCACTTACAATGTTCTGTAACCCATGTAAAGGATGAAAACCTAAAATACTGATAATCCTTTTTATTTGATAATAAATATGTTACCATAATCGAGATATAATTTGGGGATAAAAATGTGAAAGAATGGGCTGAGGCATAAGCTGTTATCACACATTAACCACAAAGAGGAATAAAGAAGTGAGAAGATTCAGAGAACAGCATTCTCATCAGCTTAAACAACTATCCACAAATGCTTCTGCAATGCCTTTTGGACTATGTATCTGAAGCTCCCCTCAAAGCCCCTTGCACAATGCAGGCAGCTTCCTCCTGTCTGCATTTAGAGCTCTGATCAGTGGGTAATACTGGACTCACTCTACAAGTGCCTGAACAAAAGGCTCAAATATTCCATCAGTTCTTGATGCAATGTTCCTTCTATCTAAATAAAATACTTCCTAGCCTCCTGTAATATAATAGTTCCTAGAGTCTATATTTCCTAGATTTTTAGACTCCTACAATTTTATAAGAACATATCGCATTTGGATCATTAAGCACAGTTGATTATTCAAACGCAGTACAGACCTGTGGTCCTTCGAGGGCTAATATTCCGTGGCTGGCATTCGGGTTAAGCTCCTTACCTTCACTAGGCTGAAGTGTATTGGAGGACCCCCAAATATTTGATTTTAACTAATGTTTTGGCATGGTGATCTTCTCTTGGTTCACAAATACGGAAGACTCACTAAGCTGCCTTGTTCCTAAAGCCTTCAGAAAGGCATGTAAACTCAGAATAAAGCAATAGGAAGGAATGCTTCTATTATTCACTGAAAGCTTATGGGAGGCAGAATAAATTAATCTAACGGTCTTTTTAAATGTTCGAGAAGAACTGTCTAGAGCATGAAGTATGCAAGTCAGGCTGTGAAAGGCCCGGACCATGGGAAGGGAGTTTGGTTTACTGTACAAAAGGTAGGGCTGGGGAGGTGTCTGGGTGTTTAAGTTCATGTTGACCCTTTCCCCTGGCCTCTCTGAAGCATGAGGTGGCCGTTTCTTTCTCAAAACTCCCATGGCACAGTGCGGTTATGTTGCCATAGCCCTGTATCCTCCTTATCTGCTTGTATCTTGTGGCCCTATTGAAAGCAAACATCATATTGTATTTATTGGTTTGTGTGTTTGCTTATTCATTTATTTTCCTGACTTTGGATACCACCTAGCACGGTGCTGGGTTCTTTGGCCCTTTGTATGTCAGGTCCCGAAGGAAGGCACTGAGGACACAGATAACGTGTAATAACATTTGCTCCCAAGGAACTACTACTGTGAAGAGATGGACTTGAAGACCAACAGGGGATAAGGGGTTTTTGTACTAAACTCAGACAGAACACAAAGCAGCACCCACGACCGAGGAAGCACAAGAGACGGGCCTCGCTAAACAGCAGACTACTCTTGAAACATGAAAGGTGTGTAGATGGATCAACACACACAGACACACACACACACACACAAGCATGGAGAGAAGAGACGTGGTAGGGTGTCCTGGTGCCTCATAAGCTCGGAATTGCTGAAGCGTAAACCAGGAGGGTGTTGTTCGACAATGAGAAACTCAGCACACGAGGAACCATATTCCATATTGAGAAATCCAGACTTGATTCTGTAGCATTTAGGAAGCCAAAGATGAGTCGTGACATGAGGAGGGCGTGCTGGATTTGCTTTTAGAAAGATTACTCTGGTGGGGAGAAAGAAAACACCGCGAGTGTGCCTATGTGTGTCGAGGTCGGTGGAGAAGGCAGGGAGGGATGCAACACTAAAGGCAGGAAGACCAGTTGGAGGGGAGGTCTCGGTTGTTACAGTCATGGTTCAATGATGAAACAGACTTTCATTTCTGCATTCAAATTATACTTGTTCAGTGCCTATGCTTTGTGACAATTTCCATGTTTTTTAAATTTTATATTTCATTCATATTTCAAGGACTATTTATAAGGACTATATAGCATTTTTTCTTTTCTTTTCCTGCTTTCCTTCCTTCCTCCCTCCCTCTTTCCTTCCTTTCTTTTCGAAAAACTGTATTCATTTAGGGTATGAAGAAACTGAGACTCTGAGAGGCTGATACTATGTAAAGACAAACAAACTCACAAGAGATTAAATCACCCAAGTTCACATACATTTTAAGTGTTGGCTTTGGGATTCAAACTCACTCTTGTACCAAAGCTTTTTATACAATACTTGTGACACCTGCTGAAATGAGAGGCAGTGTGCCTTACTGCAAAGGGAGATAGACTAGGAATAAGATGTCTAGATTTTAAATGTTGCTTTACTTCACTTGCCTTGTCACTTTGATGAAATCACTTAATTTCTATGGGCCTTACTTTCTGTATCTTTAAAATGTTCACATGTATTCCCTCAAGGTCTAATTCTATGATTCTGTGAATTTAATCACATATGTGTGGTTGGTGATCATTCTAACAAGTTTATGTTAGAGTGGGATGGAGCAGGTAAAAAAAGAGACTGAATTCATTCAGGAACGAGAATGGTGGAGGTGGTAGGAGAAATCTGAAAAGAGCCAAATTTAGAAAACACTGTGAAGAAAATATTCATAGTTCTTGACACTGGATTCCTCAGCAAAAGAAAAAAAATCACATTTCAAATTAATCCCAAGACAGTGGAAAAAGGTGACTATCTGGTGACCGTTTTTGACAATGAAGACAACGAGGAGTAAACCTGTGGGGGAGAAAGACTTGAGGGTGTTTGGGGACATTCTGGTTTCAAATAATCAATTCACAAATATATCTAAGTAGTTTTTCTTCTAGACAATGTATTGGAAAAGTCAAAATAAATTACGGGGCCATAAAAATTTGGAGAAGAAAGTATCACCAAGTGGAAGTCTGATGTGAAAATGAACTTCCTTAAGGAACAAACATATACAGTGTGAAATCAGAGAATTTTGACCCTAGGGAGATTTTCATATTATCAAATAACATACAACAAACAGGTTTCATCTCAAAGCCTCCTCGAATTGGGTCACATCATGCTAAGTGTGAAGAATTTTAAATGAGATATTCCATGCAACAACCTACCTCAGGGGAGACGTCTGTAATTCCAAATTGGGATAAACTTTGATGCAAAACATTGATATTCAGTGACTGAAGCACCTCCTCAGACGGAAGGGCATCAGAGATCCCTGCTTTTCGGTTTACAGGAGACACAAATAGTTCAATGCTGTTCTTCTTTTCCTAGTAAAAGCAGATTATGTGTATATGTTAACAGACATTTTAAACAACTTGGGGAAGAATTTTTACCTCTCCTTGAGAAACATTAAAGAAAATCAGGACTTTAAAATTCCAAAAGGCATCTTGGAAATCCCCTTTACAAGTTACTCTCTGGTGCACTTAAGATTACCAGCCCAAAGCCTGAAATCTTCAAATGGCCTTCTTTCAACTAGCTGACACCTCGAAATGTGTCCTTTTACATTTCACTGGATGCTGGTTTATTTTCCATTCTGAATTGTAAACTTTGAAATACATTGTTCAGATGTTCCCTGATTAACTGTGTTTAAAAGAGAGGTTAAAATCAAATGAATTAAGTAACAGTGAATTATAACAGTTATACTTATTAGACATCACCACCACATATTTTTCTTATAAGTTGTATTAATGGGTAGGCTGGACAAACTACGGAAAGTGAGGCTAATTTTGAAATCGCTTTTTTTTTTCTCTTACTATTATTGATCACGATTTATTTTAAAGTCAGGAAAAGCCAGCAACAGTCAGGCCGGACAAATATTTGGTTGTACCCATGTTTTCACCAGATGGAGACAGCAGCACTGAGTTACACAGTGAGTATTCTGATCTTGTTCTTCACCTTAAATATGTCACACTTTTAAAATCTATTCTCTGGTGGAAATGCGCATATTGTGCAACGATAACACATTGCTTTCCTATTAGTGTTACCTCATTAGCTGAAAAAGAGGCAGAGGATTTCTTACCATAAAAGGCTGATGTGCCACATAGCCATAAAAAGGCAAACACTCCTCCAAAATGATTCTGCCACTGATAGACTCTTTCTTACAGCTTATTCAAATCACGTATGGAAGGGAATTTTTGAGAGTTCCCATCACGGCTCAGCATAACGAATCTGACTAGTATTCATGAGGACTCAGGTTCAATCCCTGGCTTCGCTCAGTGGGTTAAGGATCTGGTGTTGCCGTGAGCTGCACGGCTCAGATCCCATTTTGCTGTGCCTGTGGTGTAGGCCAGCAGCTGGAGCGCCAAATTGACTCCTAGCCTGGAACTTTCATATGCTGCAGGTGTGGCTCTAAAAAGACAAAAAAACTAAAATAAAAGGGAATTGTTGTAAATCTTTTCTGGTTGATACAAGGAGTTCTCTCTTGCCAGCACATTTTTTTTTTAATGAGATTTATCAGACATTCAGCTAGTAATAAAACGGGGCATCACTGTACTCCTGGCAATCTGGGAAAAACGTTTTCATGTTTGCAGCAAAAAAAACAATGACTAAATATTATACACTACTGCTGTGCAACATGTTTATAATAGTTAAATAGTCTGTGACCTAATAACAACAGTAGGAACAGAGCACTTGTTTTGTGCTTGTCATGCTCCCATGTGCCCTAAATCTGTTAGCTCCAGGAGACAGGGATTACGGTTACTTCATTTTGTAAAAGGAGGAACATAGTAGCTTGCCTTAGGTCATAGAGCTGGGATGCGGCCAGGCTGGAAGTGGAGTAGAGACTGTGTTTGTCTCCAAAGCAGGGCTCTTAATCGCCATACTGTCCTGCCTCAGGGATCATCATAACTCAAACTGTCCTAATAGCTACTCTTAGAAACAGACAGGAATAAATGCTACTAACATTCTCTGAGGATATGCACACTCCTCCCCAGATGTGGCAAATCCCTCTTTTATCCCTTCAAAGAGCTACTGTGGCTCATTAAATCTATACACACAAGAGTATATCTAAGGTATCTTAGTATGCATACAAAATCTAGATCTAAGGCATTTATAATACCTACGCATTCTCACTTGAGCAAGGTACACCCTGGATATAAATAACCTATTTCACTCTTTCAGGATATTCGGAAATGCTGTGTTTCTTCCTGTATGCTATTGAATTTAAAACTTGGTTTTTCAAAGCTTATTTAGTCCCAGAAAATAGTTGACTCACAGAATAAAAGTTATCACAGGGACAGAAGTAACTCACTCTCTACACAGAAAGAAATGAAAAGAAACAAAAGTTTTATCTAAAACTAAAAAGCAAATTCTTCTCCATAGTTGAAAATGCAGGTGTTGATGCAGTATGAAACTGAGCTTAAGCAGGAGCACAAGAATTTAAGGCAAGGACAATGTGAAGTCCTTCCTTGAGTTTCTAATGCAGTGGAAACTAAGAACAATTTTAAAACCATAAGATGATTCCAAAATCCCCTTTCACAAGAATCTTGGATAATTGGCTTTTACAAAGAGAAAATCGTAAGATTTGAATTTGCCTTTCTTTGCCTTTGCTCATACCCATCTTCAAGAGCAGATGAGAACATGTAGCCAGATGACATCAAGGTCCCTAAACACTGAGGAAAGTGGGGAAAGGATGTGGGTGATTGATAGACAGGTCTAAAATGGGCCTTACACAAAAGAGCACCACCTCAGATACCCATCCAAGTTTTCTCTGGATTTTTTGAAATTATTTCTGCATTCCCTTTGGGCTGCTGTCCTTAAAGCTCGGTTCTTCTTTACTCTTTATTCAAAATCCCCTGCCTCCTGTACATTCACTATCCTCATCCTGATAAACTTTAAGGGATTTTAATAAATACTGTCTGGAGACAGTGTCTTGATACAGGTTTCCCTCTTATGGAGCATATTTTGGAAGGAGTGTCAGGTTGGTGAGACAAGTATTTTAGGCTCCTTTACTCATACCTACCAGCTAGTCCTTTTTTTTTTTTTAGAGCCACACCTGTGTCAGATCAGACGGAAATTCCCAGGCCAGAGTTGGAATTGGAGCTGTAGCTGCTGGCCTACGCCACAGGCACAGAACGTCGGATCCAGCCACAGCTGTGACCTATGTTGTAGCTTGTGGCAATGCCAGATCCTTAACCCACTGAGCAAGGCCAGAGATTGAACCTGCATCCTCTTGGATACTAGTCAGGTTCTTAACCTGATGAGCAGAAATGGAATCTCCCCTACCGGTCAGTTTTGAACTATAAGAGCAACAAACTTTTTCTGTGATGGATCCGGTAGCAAATATTTTAGCTTTCAATTCAGTCAAACAATCTGTTGCAACTACTCAACTCTGACCTTGAAGCATGAAAAGAGCCACAGACAATATGTAAACAAATGGGTGTGGCTTGTTTCAATAAAACTTTCTTTACAAATGCAGGTGGTATGCCAGATTTGGCTCATGGGCCATAAAATTATAGCATGGGTGTACTTCTTTATTGCTTATTATTCTTGAGCTCTTCAATAAAGATCAAAACTTGTATTCTGGGGATACATAACGTAGGCATCTTACAATAAGGCGATTGATGTGCACTTGCTGGGGTGAGAGTCCTAATGCTGTGGCCACTCCTTGGCGGAATATCCGAAGCAAGGTTATGTTCAGCCTGTTTACATCCATCTGCAGTGTCTGGAAAATAAAAAATTCAAATTATAGGACATTTTTTATTTTGGACATTCAGTTCCCGATGGATGACTAGCCACAACAATATCTACAACTTTGATAAACTCACACTCACAGTGCTTTATTGCATTTTTAATGGAGATAAAATTATAGGGATTTTTATACATTTTTTTTTACAATTTTAAATGGTGTTACTAAAGAAGATGGTACATTGCATAACAATGCAATTTGCCCAGTGATAATCAAGAACTCATATGAACGATCAATTCATAAAGAACTTCACTGAAATGTGTGCTGGTTTTGTGTTAGGTCCAGATGACAGAATGTAATAGGCGGCCAAGTACGTTTCAGTTATTCAAGCTGGAGGACATCTTTAATTTGTGTTCACACACAGTCACAGAGAGGAAGATTCTGTGTGAAATTCCGTAACACCAGACTTGGCAGTTTCTCTATATAGTGATTTGCTGCCAGTGCAAGGCAAAAGAATGAGCTGCAATTATGCATTTTCAAACTCTAGTAAAGAAGCCAATGGAATGGATGATTGAGTCTTAGGTAAACAATTCTTATTCGATTGCTTGGGCACTTTAATTTTCGGGTTGTTTTGGAAAAAAACAACCTAACATTTAAAAATTCTTAAAACACAAATCAAGTTATACAATTAATACCACACCCTTAATTTTAGACATGGATGCTTACATCTAAAACATGAACTAGTTAAGTATGTATTTTCAAAAATGCCTCATAATCATTTGAAATAGACGTTTTGCAAGGTGTGGAAATCAAACCTTTATGCATTTCTCATTATTTTATAGTGCTTAATTCACTAACTTGACCATAGTAGGATGCTAGTAACTGTTGGATGGCTGCAATATCATCTGTTCTATAAAGTAAGGCACACTTCACATCTCTGAAAGAGACTGGTTTACAGTGTAAAAACTTCACTTCTCTGAAAGAGACTGGCTTACAGTGTAAGAACTTAGAGGACCTTCTGCCAGTTTGCTGTAAAAAATAATACTGCTTCAAGAATTTATAGTTTTGTTAGGAAATAATAAACCCTCTATAATAAAGTCAGTACAAAATAAATAATTGGAAACTGGACCAAATGCTCATTGCTACAGGAATCAGAGGGAGCTGGGGAGGTCAAAAGAGGTGTAATGTCCCAGTCAAAATGGTAGAACCAGCTGAAGTTCTAAACTGCTTTTGTACCTAAGGATCTTTCAATGCTTGCATAGGGGCAGGGGCCATAGAGATTGGTCACGTTAGGTAGTTGAAACTGAACTCCCTGCAAAAAACTGAGATCCAGAGGAGGAAAGAACTACTGGAAAACTCTACCCAATACCCCAGCTATAAGGTAAAACTTGCTTTAGGGGAGTGGGAAAGAATTTCACTGGAAGTAGGTAGAAAAGCTACATCAACACCATCAGCGATAATTTTTAATTAAATGAAAGCCATCTAATGGTTCACATTTTTTTGCCATATTATTACCTGTACTTTGCTATAGTCTAAAAATGTTCCCAATATATAAAAACATACTTTAATGCAGAAAGTAAGCCTTAAGCTCAATCCTGAATGATGAATAAGATATGGAAATGCAGTAATGAGAAAAACAACACTATACTTTCAAGCATCTTTTATGTTTTGTGGAAAATTCAAGAGATTAGAAAAACTCGATCTACCTGTGGCTCTGAGAAACAGCGGCTTCCCTTTATCTAACAGCTTGACTTTTGGCTCTGCAAGGCTGTGGAAACCACCAATATATATGAGACCTTTTACTGGAGACTGTTTACTCCCCTTCCTTTGCAAAGCCAAAGATGAGTTCCTCGATTGGTTCCTGCAAACCCTGATGAGGAACCTCTGACTTCTGGCCCACCAGCAGTGTTTGTCAGGCAGGGTGAGCCGGCAGGCACAGCCCTTGAATCCCACGGGCAGGATTTGGAGCCAACAGTCTACTCTGGGAATCAAGAGCCAAGAGGGTTGTGTACACACTTGAGAACTCAAATCCCAGGGCCGTGACTAACTTGAAGCTTGTAACTGTGGAAACAGTATTAAAGTCTCAGTTCCTCAGACTGAAATGGCAAGTGGAAGTGAAATGGGAACTCAGGATTTAAAATCAGTCAGAGTGGCAACTTTCCAAGAAGGTAAAACTGTGCATTTGAAATAGAAATGTAGACACCCTCCCCAAAGTGAAGAAGTGAGTTGAAGTAATTAGTTTAAAACTGCAGTCCTCTGGTTCAATGCATCAAACGTTTGAATAATTTTCCTCCGTTCTCTGCTTGCCTGTGAAGATCTGGATTGTTCCCAGAGCATGTGCATGTATTTCTGACTATTGGTCATAAGATAGTGATGCTAAAATACAGTACAAACAAATAAATACGTATTTGAGGGCCTAATACATACCAAGCATCATGCGTGATCACAGTTCGGGAAAAAGAAAGGATTCCAGACAAACTGAGAACTTTATTTCAGAGAAAATAAAATTAACATGGTTTTCTATAAGAGGTTATATGTTACCTCTTACCAACTTTCTGTAATAAGAGGTTATATGTTACTCCTTTCTCCTCGATAAATGCTACCTATGCAACTATGATAGAATATAAACATTCATGGCAGTAACAGTGTCACAACTTTGAAGTTACCATATAACACTACAATAACACTACAAGATATATTTTAGTCTGAATCCTAACTCCATTTGGTCATTTCTATTATTTCACATATAAAAAACTGATGGAAAAATTTAACTTTAGAAAAGATTACAATGTTCTTTCCAAATGCAAATATTAAACCACGTCACATCACTGAATAATATGGAGCTACTATCCAAAAACAACTGAGTATTTTTATAGATATTACAAATATGTAAACATGTAGAAAAAATTCAACGTAATACAAATTCAAAGATTTCAAACTCTACCTGTATTTAAATTTATCGGGGCTCTGACTTGTAAAGAGATTCCTGAGTCAATTCCTTTCATCTGGGGCCCAGGTCCCCTTCCCCACTTCTGCTTCCACCCACAAAGGGTAATACCAGGGTATGACATGACTTCTCTCCTTGGTCACCAGAGGGTCCATTAAAGTAGTCGAAGCCTATGAGCCTTAAGATGGAAACCGGTTTGAGGAATTTGCTTAAAATGCAGTACTTGAATTTAGGCAGCAGCACTGTGTTTAAAAATTGTAGGTATGTGATTATCCTATAGCTATTTATACTTAATGGACGGCTGAATTCTTTTTGCCAGAGAGGAGGGTCAGGTTTCTAAATGTTAGTCACCTCCTGATGCTACGAGGCAGACTGGGCTGTCATCTCATCATCCCCAATAAGAGTCAGGACCACACCCAGCGGCCCCATTAGGGGGAGAAAGGCCATAGAGGTGTCCTTGAAGGCTCTCAAAGATGTCCAGGCTCAATTCCCAACAGCCACAAATCAACCCAGATCCCCTGAGGACCAAGCCTGTCAGGAGAAGTCCACTTACCTCTTTCTAACTTTAATGTGGGCTCATGGCTATCCAGGATCTCAAAAGTCAGTCCTCCCCTTTTTGGCCAGCGGCTGGATTGTCAAGTGGTTCCCAGGAATAAAAACAAGTTTCTCTGTTTATGTGTCTGAACCAAGAAAAAATCCTGACCTATTGGAGGCATTTTATACCGTCACCCAGTCACTTTTTATAATTCTCTGTGCTGTCTGTTCTCTTCTATTACTTACATCCTAATGATTATTTCCATAATTCATGTCCCCACCTTTCTGAGTCTTGCACCTGCTTCCATCCACCTGAATGTTCCCCATCTACTTCAAACTCAGTATTACCTAAACTGAACTTACCTTCTCCCCTCTCCTCATCCATGACCTAATTTACTTCTATTTCTGTATTTCATATAATGGGGTGAAGCAGCACATTCAGAAATCATATTAACAACTCTTTTTTTTTTTTTTTTTCTTTTTCCCTTTTCTAGGGTCACACTCGTGGCATGTGGAGGTTCCCAGGCTAGGGGTCTAACAGGAGCTGTAGCAGCCGGCCTTCGCCACAGCCACAGCAACGCGGGATCCAAGCCGCATCTGCGACCTACACCACAGCTCACGGCAACGCCGGATCCTTAACCCACTGAGCAAGGCCAGGGATCGAACCCGCAACCTCATGGTTCCTAATCGGATTTGTTAACCACTGAGCCACAACGGGAACTCCAACAAACTCTTTTACTTTATCTTTCACCCCATCATTATGATATCCAATTAATGATCAAGTTCTGTCTAGTCTACATTCTAAATATTCTTGAATGTTGAATCTACCCTCTCTGTTTTTCCACTGTCTTCATTCAGACCACTACCATGGCTATCTGGACTATTTGAATAGAATCTTCATGGGTTGCCAATCTTTCATGGTCTCTAATTCATTCTTCAGATAGACATCATAGGGATCTGTGCAACATACTAGCTCAGTCAAGTCACTATTCTGCTTAAAACACTTTCAGGAAACCTCATTTTTAAATGAAAGGTCCTAATTCCTTGGTTCACTACAATTGCCCTGTCCCTCCAGTCTTACCTCCCAGCCCCATCCACCATGTATAAATATATTATACTCCAGCCGCACTTAAGGTTATTAAACACGCCATGCCCTTTTTGCACTGGATCAGGGCATATGTGGATCACTGGCTGGCTTTCTTCCTTCTCCCTGGAGACTCAGCTCAAAGACCATTCTGCCAGATTTCCATGACCTCTCCTGCCCCTTTCTTGGACTGCATCTTTCAGTTCTCCAATAGTACTCTATATTAGACTTTAGTCATTTTCTGCTAAAATTTTTTAAATAAAAATGCATGCTTACTACAAAAAATTCAAGGTACAGAAAGATAAATAGTAGAAAGTGGAAGTATCCTTGTCCTCTCCTAACCTTCCATTCCAATCCTCAGAAATGACACTGTTATTTTTTGTGTATCCTTCCAAATACTTTCTATGCATATAGAATGTAAAAATAATATGGATATATTATACACATTTACTGTTTTAAATACAAATAGGATTAAATGACACATATTGTTCAAAAGCTTGCTTTTTTCACCTAATATATATAATATATATTTTTGTATTTATAATACATACTGTTGTCAAATATCATTTTTTGAGTCTCAACTAATAATTTCTTACTTTTAATAGTTTAGCTTATCCCATTGACTTTTGTTATTATAACAGACCTAAATGTGTTTTGTTATTTTATTTTACGCTATGTTTTTAAAATTGGTTTTTATGCTTCCTTAGTTTTCTGTCTCTTGCTAAATAGTCTGGCTTTTTGTTGTTCCCTATTTTCTTCCAGTGTCTATATTTATAATATTAAATATTCCATGATAATACCTTTAAATCATTATTTCTTGGTTTGTAAATTTCAGAAAGTATTAACTGCTGCTAAGAAAAATGAGAAAATGTTCTCTTTCCTCCAATTATGATTACCTTCTAGTTTTTATAATTATATTATTTTTTCTATATTGTTATGTTTGATGATATTTATATTCTTTCTAATAGAGACTACTCACCAAGCCTATTGTCTTCTCCTGGAACCTTAGCCCAGGTTCCAGGTTATGTCTTGGTGGAGCCTTGCAATAGTGCTCACCAATTGTTTTAAGGGAAAGTAAAGTGATATTTTCAGTCTGAGGCAGTCTCCTCTACTTTCTTTCTCTCTTCACTTTATCTATAAGCTGGATGATTCCAGGGTGACCCTAGGACAATAATAAAATGGTGAAGCCATATAAAGAAAGATGCCTGCGACCCAAATCACTGCATGAAACTGAGGCCCTGCACAACACTCCTCACTCAACAATGACATGATTTAAAAACAAAATTTTATTGCATGAAGTCACTAAAATACTGGAGCTGTGCTAGCATTATTTACACTGATGATATATTCTGTGGTTGTAATTTTTAAAGTTCTCTAGGGTCAGTTATACATTCAAATGGTCAAGATCATGATCATCTCTTTTATTTTTTTAAGAGGAGTGTACCATTCCTGAATGCTTTATTTTTATATATCTCATCTAACTGCATTTCATTATCAAATAGCTTCTTTCAAGCAGGGTTCATGAGCACTACATGTCCTGAGGTGTTATGTATTTGGGAATGTATTTATGGTGCCTTTAACAATAAATGACAACTTGGCTGAATATTAAATTCTTGATTCAATTTTATTTCTATTTTTTTTGCCTTTGAACTCTGTTGCTATTATTCCAATGCCTTCTGGCATTGAAAATTGCTATGAAAAATACCCTGACCTGAGGCTAGCCTGTCTTGTAGATAACCTGCTTTTTCTTCCTGTCACCTCACAGGAAGTCTTTACCTTTAAAGGTAAAATATTTCACCAGTATCTTTCCTTGGGTTGACAGTTTCTGCAAATAACTATGCTCTTGAAGTCTACATATTCCAGGCTCCATATTTCAGAAATATTTTCTCTTATTATATATTTGAATGATTTTTCTTTTAAATATTTTTGGTTCACTTTAAGAACACTAATTATGCAATTTTTTTTTAGGGCCACATCCACAGTATATGGAGGTTCCCAGGCTGGGGTTGAATCAGAGATACAGCTGCTGGCCTACACCACAGCAACAGCAATGCAGAATCTGAGCCACGTCTTCGATCTACACCAGTTCCCTGACCCACTAGTTTCCTGCATCCTCATGGATACTAGTCAGATTTGTTTCTGCTGCACAGCAATGGGAACTCCAATTACGCAATTTTACATTCTTCCTATCTATCTATCTATCTACCTACCTACCTACCTACCTACCTACCTACCTACCTATCAATTTATTTATGTCTTTTGTCATTTTAGGGCCACATCCGCGGCGTGCGGAGGTTCCCAGGCTAGGGGTCCAATCAGAGCTACAACTGCCGGCCACAGCCACAGCCACAGCAACGTGGGATCTGAGCCGCGTCTGCAACCTACACCACACCTCACAGCAAGGCCAGATCCTTAACCCATTGAGCAAGGCCAGGGATCAAACCCACAACCTCATGGTTCCTAGTCGGATTCTTTAACCACTGAGCCACGATGGGAACTCCTATATTCTTTGTCTTTAACTGCTTTATTTTATGTTCTGTTTTCTCTTATCACTTGTATATCTTTATTCAACTGAAATTTTCTCAGGCCTGCTCTATGTACTTAATATGTTTTTAGCAGCATCTAATTCTTTTGCTTCTAATATGACCTTGATTCTGTAATTGTTTTATTATTATCCTCATTCATCCTCTGAGCTCTGCCACTGTACTCCTGGTGACATCCTGGACAAGACAGGCTTTCTCTTAACTGTCTGAGACAAGAAGTAACCTAAGGCTCTCATTTATGGTTACTTGGTCTTCTCTATCCATTTTTAGATTTAGTTTTCTCCAAAGAGTTCAGCTTCCCTTTTGCTCTTAAAATCCTCCAATGACTTACTATTACATGTAGAGTTAAATTCAATAGCATAAAGACTCTGCTTTACCTGTCTCCTGCTCCTTCTGAACCTCAACTCCTATCTCTCCCTCAAGCCACTCCATCTTTTTTCCAGTTCCTCAAACAAGCTGGGCTCATTTCTACCCCACGACTTTGGCGTCTGTCTGCCCACTGGAGAGTTGTCCATCATCATGGCATGGTGGCGCTTCATCTTGCAGCTTTTGGTTTAAATGCCACCTCCTCAGAGAGGCCTTCCAGTCTGGCCATTTCCCACCATATCACCCTGCTCTATTTTCCTCATAGCATTTATCACTGTCTGACCCTCCCTCCCCCTCCCTTCCTTCTTTCTTTTTTTTCTTGTGTATCTCCTGTTACTACAATGTGAGCTCCACGGGTGTGGGATCTTGCCAGTCTGGTTCTCTGTTATATCCCCAGGACCTGAAACAGTGCTTGGCACTTGGGAGATAGTTAATAAATCTTTGGGAAATGAAGGAATACATAAGTCACCATACTCAACATTGTGTTGTTACTATTTTTGACCCTTGAACGACATGAGTTTGAACTGCGTAGGTCCACTTACACACAGGTTTCTTTCACTGAATATGTACAACAGTACTACACGATCCAAGGATTGCTTGAATCCAAGGATGCTTAACCTCAGATACGGAGGCCCAGCTGTAACGTTATATTCAGATTTATGATTGTGCTCTGAGTGGGATGACCTAACCCCTGTTTTGTTCAACAGTCAAAAACTACAATTGGAAGAACCTCAGTTCCACGGACGGGGTAGAAAGGGTTACAAAACTAGGGTTATAATCTACTGAGGAGGTTATATTTGGTTCAGTGGTTCACCTGAAATGCCTAATCATTCAAAAACCACAAGAATTGATTTAACACAATTTATATTTGATTTGCAATTATAATATGCCTCTGATAATCTGACTACTGCACCATTCAGGAGGGGAAAAAAAATCAGTTTATTTCATCTAATCAATTCTTTGAAATTTGTTCCTAATAGACAAAATCAATGTTTCCTGAGTTGTGTGCTCTATTGGTTGTAAATGGTATTCAAATGTAATCAGCATAAGTGTCTACTTCCTGTGACTAATTTGAGAGTTTTAAAATTCATCTTTCTAATTACATAAATTCAATATACTCATGATAGAAGATTTAGAAAATACAAAGAATAGAAAAACAAGAAAAAGAAATATGTATTATTCATAATAGTTTATCCCATCACCCTGAAATAAAAATTGTGATGTTTATTTTTTACTTATTATTTATTTATTTATTTATTTATTTATTTATTCCTTTTAAGGGCTGCACCTGTGGCATATGGAAGTTCCGAGGCTAGGGGTTGAATCAGAGCTGCAGCTGCTGGCCTAAGCCACAGCCACAGTAAGACAGGATCTGAGCCACATCTGTAACCTACACCACAGCTCACGGCAATGTCAGATTCTTAACTCATTGAGCAAGGCCAGGGATCTAACCCACATCCTCATGGATACCAGTTGGGTTTGTAACGCACTGAGCCACAACAGGAACTCCAATTGTGATGTTTTTAGTGTTAGCTTTTTTCTGACACATAGGTAATACAATGGAATGTACACATATGTATACTATATATACCCATATATATAATAATCATATAACTATGTATCTGTATTATTATGATGCTATAACTATCACATTTCTATGGTTTTTCTCTTTCCATAATGTTAGGAGGAAACACCTTTATTGTTTTGGCCATATCCACAGCATGTGGAAATTCCTGGGTCAGGGATCGATCCACACCACAGCAGCGACCAGAGCTGCTGCAGTGACAACACCAGATCCGTAACCTACTGTACCACAAGAGAGCTCCTGGGATAAAACACTTTTATCAGAGGTAAAGCTGTAATTTTTATCTTCACAGGTCTGCGTCCTCTGTCTTTCTCAGGCAGGAGAAACCAACCTATAATACCAACGAATGGCACCACAAAGTTAGGCATTATACTTCTCCCTGTCCCTCATACTCCACAAAAGGCAAAAGGCACTAAAACTTTTCCTGTTAGGTGGATTTGACTTCAGCATGGATATCTACAGTGGTAGAAGGGTTAGAGGAAAATCAGGTGGATGGTGCCATGGAGTCAGGGGTAGAGTTTGCAAAAGAGGTTTGTCAATACTGCTAGATGCTGCTGAAGGTTAAGAAAAATGGTAACCAAGAAAAGGCTCTTGGATTTGATGATAAGAATAACTGGTGGCCTTCAAGCAGTGAATCTCAAAATGTGGTCCATGACCCATGGGAAGGTCAGTGAGTCCTTGCTGGAATGTATTTGAACGTGCAGGAGCATTTGTGTGGAAATATGGGTGCCCGGTGTGTGCAATTCCACAGACTTGCTATTGTCCCAAAGGGTGATGTAACGGGTTTTTAAGGATTAGTACAACTTGATATTTATAAACTAAAATTAGGGTGTTCTTAGTGTATGCTGAGATGTTTAGGGAGTTCAGGAGTGATTCTATATTGAATAAACAGGTAGAACACCAGGACCCATTTTTGCTGAGAAAAAAAAAGGAGAAAGATAGGATGGTAAATAGAAATATCTTTTACCCTCAGCTAGTAAGAACTTTGACCTTTATACTACAGCAATAATATATCAGGTGACTTACTCTTTCTTTTTAAGATCCCTACACTGTGATGAGCCATCCCTTTTAACTCCTGAAATGCCAATAGTAGTTTTGGTCAGAGTAATGTTGTGAGACGTTTTGAAAACAACTGCAATGCTGACTTCATGAGTTTCTCATAAACTTGGCTCTGTTGTAATTATGGGCTGCTAAAGCAACTGATCAGCTAATTAATTAAAACAATTCATGATGGAGTTAATGAATATTAGTGAGTATAAAAGGTATCTAACTTTCTCATTTAGAAAAGAAAGACCTTACAGCCAAGGGAGATATTCAGGAACTTCTTGAATTATGATCTCACACATTTAAAAGGTTTTGCCTACTCTGTGTTCTAATAGCTAGAGAGACTGAACATGACTTAAAATAACTGTTTGTGTGTCTGGAAGTTGCAGGTAGGTGAGCAATTACTAAATAAGAAAACTTTGCCACACTGTAATATAACAGTTAAGAGCATAGGTTAATAAGACAGACTTGGGTTTATCTTGGGCTGAGGGGCCCTGGTCAAATTATTAACTCCCCCGAGTCTCAGTTTTTTTATGTGTCAAATAGAGATGATAAGTGCATTCCTTTCACAGGGCTTTTGAGGATCACGTAAGTTATGAGACATAAAACAGCTAAAACTGATAGATAAAAAGTCCTCCATAAACAATGCTTAAAGATATGAATTTGCTGTGTATTGTGTTAAAACAATTAAACGACCTGTTTCTCTGGATATTCAATACAAGGAGAAACTGAGCAGCAACTGTATCAATTAAATAAAGGTCCTATACTTATTTCCTGGAACAGTTATAATATTAATACATAAGAAGTGGCCTTATTGGATTTCTAGTGCTCCCATTTACTGATTGTTATACCTATCAAGGGGCTTTAGCCAAAAGTCAATTACGAAGTTGTGATCAGTGGAAAATGCAATGGTCAAAACAATTTGGTTTCGCTAAAGTGACATAACTCTTGGAAGAATGTATACTTGAGGTTTAAGGTTAAAATGGCACATTTTAAGAAGGGTTCTTTGATTTCAGAATCTCTACTTCCATTTACTCTCTCATTACTTCACCCTTTCTAACTGGGCTGTGTGAACAGTGAATCCAGATTCCATATTGTATGGAAAACCCCTTACAGATACTGAATTAAATGCATAGTCATCATCCTTTTCTTTTTTCTAATACTACAAATTAAATATTAATATTGAAACAGTCAATTTTAGTGATTTAGATTATAAGCCCTCATCCTACTCATCTGAAAGCTTTTCATAACCTAGTTTTCCTTCATTTCATTTATCTCCCTTTTCTATTTTAACATTACCCCTTAATTAGCATTCTCTTTCACATCCCCTAATGACATTCTTGTTAAAAATTTTTGTCTTTTTCTTTTAAAGACTCCTATAATTTATCAATTCAGAACTTTTATACATTGTTCTGAAAACTTTAAATTCTACATAATTTGGAGTAAGTCCATACCCTATAAGGACTTATTTTTAAAAATCATGAAATAGTAAAGGTCTTGACTTTTTTTTTTTTTTTTTTTGGTCTTTTTGCCTTATCTAGAGCTGCACCCATGGCATATGGAGGTTCCCAGGCTAGGGGTCTAACAGGAGCTGTAGCTGCCGGCCTTCGCCACAGCCACAGCAAAGCGGGATCCGAGCCGCATCTCCAACCTACACCACAGCTCACGGCAACGCCGGATCCTTAACCCACTGAGCGAGGCCAGGGATCGAACCCACAACCTCATGGTTCCTAGTCGGATTCGTTAACCACTGAGCTACGACGGGAACTCCAAAGGTCTTGACTTTTTCAAGTACAAATTCAATGGAGGGAGATGCGGCTTTCATGAATTATAAAATAACACTTTACATACTCTTGTGATGCTATCATTGCTCTACCTTGTGACTCTGTGTCCACTTATAAAAATATTTTAATAAAAGTTACAAACATATCCATGGATGATAGAGAAGAAATAGAGGTTTAGTACAAAGTTCTCTGGAGACAGGAGAAAAATCACGATTTATCCACAAATAGATATTATCTTGAGTACAGTAAACAAATATAATAGCAGGTTACTTGCTCTTAAGTTTTCAAGTCTCACTATTATATGTTCAAGTCAACAGAAATTTCCACATTCATCTTCCCTGACTTTGTTTCCTACTTTGTACTGAACGTTATTTCTTCTCCATTAGTCTCATCCCTGTGTTCTCATTCAGTCTTCTCTAAGTTGTTACCCACCCTCCCCGGCTTCCCTCAGCGTCTCTCATGCTGGAGGCAGGACACAGAAAGCAAAAGTTCGAGCAGAAAATGGCTGGCCAGGCAGAAACTCTACAGACAAAAGCCCAATGCTCAGGCCCATGGTGCCTGAAAAACGAGGTCAGACAAATTCAGGTTTCCAGATCCAGCCCCACCAGGATGACGCGATTCTAATTATCCCCACTCCATTCATGCAGCTTTTCTGAAAGGACAGGGGAGACGTCTGACTACCATATCTAGGAAGAATTGAGACCAAGCTGACTTCTAAGTGGCATTTAGGGATGCTTGGAAATAGACATCCCATGGCAAAATAATAACTCTTGAACTCCTCAAGCATTTTGCATCGGAGTCAGAAAGTGGTATCGTCTTAAGCCATCAAGTATATAAACGCTACTTAAAAAAATGAAAAAGTTATCAATCCTTACAGGCCATAGGGTACTTTATTCCAGATATGGGTGAAACAGGGACATGGCTCCCTTTTATTTGTATGTGCTTATATTCAATCAGCAGGAACTATCTCAGAGGCAAAGGCTTGAGTTGAGAATGTGTTCGGGAGACCATCAGTCTGATCAAAAGGGTGGTTTAGAGTCTAACATCCCTGGAAGAATATTATAAATTTACTTTTATTTCCATTCTCTCCACGAAGTAGTTTATGTTTCACTTCAAGGACTGTAATAGAATTCTATTTTTCACTCCTCTGGTGAACTACCTGATTCCCCAAGAAACAAAGTAAAATAAAATGAGGTTTATTGGCATATGTGTGGGAGTATGCAAATAAAAACTCCTGTGATTTAGTCTTCTTTCAACTTTTATTCTCAGTAAGCTTGATTTTCTGTCACAGTGAGAATTAACAATTTTCTGCATAACTAAAAATGAATAAGGAGAGAACATGGAATAAGTTTTAGTCAATATTCTGGAGGTTTTTTTCATCTGCAGAAGGAGATGGCAAGATAATAAGCGTATAATTTCCCACAATGTGTTATTTTAGTGATTAGCATCCTGAGAACCATCTCATCTCTGGAAAATAAAGTTTCTGAGTGATGCTGTCTTCAGCCTAACTTTAATGCACAGCATGACTGTGCCAATTTCATACTGTTATTACTTCTCAATCTTCCCAGTAATACACTTTTTTTTTCCTTTTAGCATGATTGGGGTCATGGTATCTATTAGGATTACTGTATCTCTGACCTAATTATGAAATTGTTAGATAGAAGTACATGGATTGGCCAGAAAAACAAAGGAGACTATATGTATCTCTTATTCCTCCTTGTTACAGCTAAATATAGAAATGGCTAATTTCATACAACACAATCCAGCTTCAATTATCAGCTGAATAATTCATGCTAGCAATTTAAAAAATAAATTTAAGACTGTGGAAGCTGTAGAAGAAGTTAGTTTTTGGTGTATAAAATTAAAAAGCCACATCTTCTTTAAGGCTTTAATTTCTATTAAACGACAGACTTAAACAGGTTAGTCCTCCTCATATTAAAGGGACATTAAAAGAAAATCACTAAAAACTTTTCTCTGTAGCCTAAACTCTTGTGCTAAACCCTAAATCCTGCTTGGAAATTATTGCCAAGCCATCATTTGGCATTATTATCTCCTCATGTTTCAGACTAGAGACACTCTAAAAAAAAAAAAAAAAAATCTGACAGCCCTATATTTTACAGCAAATAGAGACTGACTTCTTGAATCAAATGATATATTTGGGGCATCTTGATGATTGTTTTCTGCAACATTGAATCCGACAGGAAGTTAATCCAATTTTATTATTAAGATGGATGGAAACACCAGATGCACTATTTTTGACATTGTTGTTCATCATCAGGGACCACAGATAAAATCAGAACAATTCATAACTTTGTACCAACACCAGAACCACTATGTAATTTTTAAAAACTCAAACTAAAGTCTTACTTTTAGTCCTTATATACCCAGAACTTCCCATGATACCTAGAACACAGTGCGAACTCAATACATATTTTTTTAAACAAACTCAAGTGAACTAAATATTTTGAGAGGCTTGTTATCTGTACACTTTCTGTACAGATTTTAACTAATGAATTCATAGGTAAATTCTAATGAGAATCATAATTCTTACAAGGACAACCCAGCTTTAATAATAAGGTTTTTGGTTTTACTGATGGAAAACAACAAAGCTGAGGTCCCTGGTTGGGCATTAAACAGAGGCTATCTCATGTCATCAACTTTCATCCATTTGTCTCCCACATCCAGTTATAATAAAAGATACTGACGAGGCTTTTAGTGAAGTCTGCACACAAAGGCAGAGTTCTCAAGATATTGTATGATTAAAAAAAAAGTCTGGATTTAATGACTTAGCCCACTGTAACCTCTTCTGTCCTTTTCCAGTTATCACATATACAAGGGGTTATCTTTTCCCCACTGTTAGTGTGGGGACTACACCAAGCCAAACCAAGAAAATAGCTGCTCCACTCGGTATCTTTTATGAAATTTTTCAGTTCTGTCCAAGTGAATGTATTTTTAATTCCATTCTCTTTAGGATGGATACAAATCTTATGAGAAACTTCTCATGATGGTGGTAAGGGCCTTGCCAATGTTGGGAGATACTGAATATTTGCATAGCGTTTTCTTTTCATTTCAAACTTGGAGGCTAAGCTGTTTCCCCAGACATCGCAGAGCTTCTCTGCTGACTCATTCATATATATGCACAGGAACAGAAACGGACAGAAATCTAAATATTTACCCTCTTACTTAACCCAGCACTGTTAATGTTATGAAAGATCCTCTTACCTGTTTGGAAATCGGCTGGATGTTGGGATGAGTTTGACTTCCATTTGTACTCTTCTTTGTGTTATTTCCTCACCATAGCAAGCTGGACTAATCATAAGACTCTCTAAGCTCGTGTGCTGAGATGAAGCCTCATTTAGTCACCTGGAGTTAACAGCCTGGTACTATTTCTAGAGACACTGCTGAGCCCAGACCTACTGTAGCAAGCCTGTGCATTCCCAAGAGACACCCCAGGTGCTTGCTATTTCAACCCTTAACTAGAACTGAAATTCATGTTTTTTTTTTTTATGGCAATTAGCAAAACTATAAAATGAGAATTCCATGGGCTATAGACATGGCAGTTTGCACGTAGGATTTTTTTTTTCCCTTTCAAAAATTACATGTTCACAAGGTATTTGTGTGATAAAGTTCTTCTAAAAGTTCTACTCTTTCCTCCAAATTTTCCTACTCTGTGCTGGGGACTTTACAGATATCTCATTTCAAACCTCACTAGGACTTAGAGAGTGGGAATTATCATCAATCTTTTAACTGATGGGGAAATTAAAGTGATTTAAGCAAAGCCCAAGTAATGAATCGTATTCAAATACAGATGAATCTGCTTCCATAACTGATTATTTTTTTCTTCATCACACCATATGCACACTATTATGCTTTAACACAGAGGAATTTTAGATAAATGATTTTTGTAATAATTACTATAGTTAGTGAAACATTTGACCTAAAAAATAGGAGGAAATGAAGACAATTAAGACATGATCTCTGTCTTTAAGGAACTAACAATCTGTCAGAAAAATGGTGGCTGAATACCAGGGATTCCATGAACTATGGCCTCAAGATATATGACATAACATTAGCAATGTTGTCATAAAACTTAATCATTTATATATTATAGGTGGCATAGGAAATTGATTTTTTAAAGCAATAGGGTGCTGTCAAGAGTCTTAAAAATGCTCATGATCTTTGATCCAGTAATTCCTCACCTGCAAATTTATCTTAAAGAAATGACTTCAATGAATAAAAAATAAACAGATTTTTTTTGCAGTATTATAATAAAAAATCAGAAGCAACTTAAATGAACATTGGTGTGAAAGGATAAATACACTATGGCATATCAATGGAGGTAACTGCTATATAATTCTCTCTTTCCTGCATCATTAGCTCACCCTCTCTGTCTTTCTAAACTGCCTTTAATGCATTACAGTATTTTTTATATTAAAAACAAAAGCCAGAGTTCCCATCGTGGCTCAGTGTAAACGAATCTGACGAGTATCCACGAGGATGCAGGTTCAATTACTGGCCTCACTCAGTGGGTTAAGGATCCGGCATTGCCATGAGCTGTAGTGTGGTTCTCAGACGTGGCTCAGATCCTGCATTGCTGTGGCTGTGGCACAGGCCGGCAGCTACAGTCCCGATTCGACCCCTAGCCTGGGAACCTCCATATGCCGCTGGGTGTGGCCTTTAACAACAACAAAAAAAGCCAAACAAACCTAACCATCTCCGTGTCCAGCTGTCATTCCTTTTTGTTATTCTCCTTTCAAACAAAGGTCTAAAAGTGCTATCTGTATTCACTGTTTCCAATTCCTCTATTCCATCTCCCTTCTCCCTGTCTTGGCTCTTGCCACAGTAAACCAGGACTGCTGCATCCAGTGGTCAATTATCAATCACCATCTTGCTTGATCCATGTGCAGCCTTTGACCAGATGATTCTTCCCTGACATTTTTTTTGATCCAGGCTTCCAGGATTTTTAGTTTTGCTGCTCACTCCCCAGCCTTTCCTTTTTAAGTCTTCTTTGCCTTTTCCTCTTCATTTTTATTTCAATTATAGGTGCACAACAGACCTCAATTCTTCATCTCCCCTTTTTTTTTCCAAACCACAGTCTCAAACAAACTAAGACCCGACCCTCAGAACTCAAGATCTGTACATCCAGTTGCATACCTGGCATGCCCACTTAGATGACTAATTTAACTTTGTCTTGATTCCTACCTTACCCACCTCCATCCCAGGTCTGTTCCTCCTTCAATTTTCTTCCTCTTCACAACTGGCAACCTCAAGCCTCCATGTTAAAAAAGCTGCTGTCGTTTTGCCTCCTTTCTCTTATGCCCCATAATTGATAAATCCAGTCAGTTCTACCTTTGAACAATGTCTGGAAGACCATGTCTCACCATCCACACCATTACCACCCTATCTTCCATCATCCCTCATGGCAACAGTGTCCTAACTGGTCTCTGTACTTCCATTCTGACTTCTATAATTTATTTTCTGTGCAAAGCCAGAGTAATTTTTTAAATCATAAATTAGATCATGTCAGCACTCTCCTAAAAACTCTGCACATTGAAGACTACCAGGAAAAATCTTCTACATCTAAATATACAGGGGAGGCAAGGATGGGTAGGAGAGATAGAGACTCGATATAGTCAAGACCCACATTCCCAGGGAAGTGACCCATTAAAAGAGAAAAAACACAATTTCAAAGGTTCTCCTCAAAGACTGAGGAGTGCGAGGCCCATATTGGGCTCTCCAGCCTGGGCGTCCTGCATTGGGAAGATGAACCCCCAAAATATTTAGATTTGAGGCCAGTGGGGTTTGCTTTCAGGATGGCTAGAGGGCTGTAGGAAATAGAAGTCATGTTTACAGGGCACACACAAAATCCCACACACTCTGAGATCCAGGACAGAAGCAGTAATTTGAAAGGAGCCTATGTCACACCCACTTTCTGATCATGGAGAGCCTCCTGGAGAGGGGAGCGACAAGGACTCACCCTGGGAAATGGATGCTGGTGAATTTGGGGGGCTCATTCTACCACAAGGACACGGATACTGGCAAGACCATTTTGGAATCCTTCTTCTAGTTTATCTCATTATATATAAGCCTCATGGTAACCACAACCAAAAATCTATAATGATAGACACACAAAAAAGAGAAAAGAATTCCAAACATAATGCTTAAGATAGTAATCAAATCACACGAGAAAGAGCAAAAGAATAAAAGAACCAAAAAGAACTACAAAAACAATCTAAAAACAGTGAACAAGATGGCAATTAGTATACACATCTCAATAATCACCTTAAATGTAAATGGACTAAAAGTTCCAATCAAGAGACATAGAAGAGATGAATGAATACAAAAACAAGGCCCATCTATATGCTGCCTATAAGACACTTATTTCAGATCTAAAAACACACAAAACTAAAAGTGAAGGGATGGAAGAAGTCAGTTCATGAATACAGAAATGAAAATAAAGCCGAGACAGCAATAGTTATACCAGAAAAAAACAGACTTTAAAACAGACTGCAACAGGAGACAAAGAAGGACATTAGATAATAAAAAAGGGATCAATCCAAGAAGAAGATGTAAGAGTTATAAATATATATGTATCTAACATAGAAGCAAACATTAACAGACATAAAGAAAGAAGTTGACAGTAATTCAATAATAGTAGGGGATTTTAACACCCAACTGACATCAATGGACAGATCACCCAGAGAGAAAATAAAAAAGAAACACTGTCCTTAACTGACAGACACATTAGATCAGATTGACTTAGTATATATATACATGACATTACAACCAAAAGCAGCAGAATATACATTCTTCTCAAGCACACATGGAACATTGTCCAGGATAAATCACACGCTAGGCCATAAGACAAGCCTCAGTAAATTTAAGAACACTGAAATCATATCAAGCATATTTTCTGACCACAACACAAGACTAGAAATCAACTACAAGAAAAAAACTGCAAAAAAAAAAGCTAAAAATATGCTTCTAAACAATGAACCAATCTCTGAAGAAATCAAAGAAGAAATTTAAAAATGCCTAGAGAGAAATGAAAACAAAAACACAATGATCCAAAATCTGTGGGACACAGTAAAAGCTGTGTAGTGACATTAGCTTACCTCAGGAAACAAGAAAAGTCTCAAATAAACAACCTAACCTTATATCTAAAGGAACTAGAAAAAGAACAAACAGAACCCAAAGACAGTTGAAGGAAAAATAATAAAGATCAGAGTATAAATAAGTGAAATAGAGACTTAAAAATCAATAGAAAAGATCAATGAAACTAAGAGCTAGTTCTTTGAAAAGATAAACAAAATTGATAAACCTTTAGCCAGACTCATCAAGAAAAAAAAGAGGGCCCAAATCAATGCAATCAGAAATGACAAAGTTGCTACAACCCACACCAAAGAAATAAGAGATCATAAGAGATTACTGTGAACAATTACAGCCAATAAAATGACAACCCAGAAGAAATGGACAAAAATCCTAGAAATTATTGAATCAGGAGGAGAGAAAGTATGAACAGACTAATGACCGGGAATGAAATTGAATCAGTAATTTAAAAAAAACAAAAACAAAAAAACTCCCAACAAATAAAAGTTCAGGATCAGATGGACTCACTGGTGAATTCTACCAAACATTTAAAGAAGAGTTAACACCTATCCTTCTCAATCTATTCCAAAAAAAATTCAGAGAAAGGAATACTTCTGAATTCATTCTATGAGGCCAGCATCGTCCTGAACCAAAACCAAAGATACCACAAAAAAATATAGACCAATATTATTGATGAACATGGATGCAAAATTCTCAACAAAATACCATCAAACAAAATTCAGTGATACACTGAAAGAATCACACACACCATCAAGTGAAATTTATCCCAGGGATGTGCAGAGGGTTCAGTATTCACACGTCAATATGATACACCACATTATCAGACTGAAGAATGAAAATTATATGATCATCTTAATAGATGCACAGAAAGTATCTGACAAAATTCAACATCCATCGATAATAAAAATTCTCAACAAAGCAGGTATAAAGAGAACACACCTCAACATAGTAAAGACTATATATGACAAGCCCACAGCTAACATCATACTCAATGGTGAAAAGCTGAAATTATTATTGCTAATATCAGGAACAAGGCAAGGATGCCCACTTTCAACACCTTCACTCAATGTAGTATTGGAATTCCTAACCACAGCAATCAGACAATAAAAAGAAATAATAATAATATATTACATATAGTAACATATATATTTTAATTTTTTATTAGAGTTAGTTTACAATGTTTTGCCAATTTCTGCTGTACAGCAAACCCAATTTGTTCTTCTGTTTGTTTTTGCTTTTGTTTTTTTGCTTTTTTTTAGGGCTGCACCGAGGTATATGGAGGTTCCCAGACTAGGGTTCTGATTGGAGCTACAGCTGCCGGCCTACCCCACAGCCATAGCGACATAGGATCCTAGCCACGTCTGAGACCTACACCACAGCTCATAGCAACGCCAGATCCTTAACCCACTGAGCGAGGCCAGGGATCGAACCTGCAACCTCATGGTTCCTAGTCGGATTCATTTCCACTGCGCCACAAGCAGAACCCCATATTACATATAGTAATATATTTATAATAGAATATTACTCAGTCATAAAAAGAATGAAATCTTGCCATTTTTGACAACATGGATGGATCTAGAGGGTATTAAGCTAAATGAAATAAGTCAGAGAAAGAAAGACAAATACTGTTACGATTTCACTAATACGCAGAATCTAAAAAAACAAAACCAGTGCACAAACTCGACAAAAGAAAAACAGATTCATAGATACAGAGAACAAACAGGTGGTTGCCAGAGGGGAGGGTGGTGGGAGAATAAGAAAAACAGCTGAGGTATAAACCTCCAGTTGCAAAAAAAAAAAAAAAAAAAAAATTGAGCCTCAAGTATGAAATGTATAGTGTGGGGAATATAGTCAATAATTATGTAATATCTTTGGTGATAGATGGTAACTAGTCTTATCATGGAGATCATTTTGCAATGTACAGAAGTACTGAATCACTACATTGTGCACCAGGAACTAATAAAATGTCAATTGAATCACTACATTGTGTACCAGGAACTAACACAGTGTCATAGTTGGTTAATTATACTTCAAAAATAAACTCATAGACAAAGAGATCAGGTTTGTGGCTACCAGAGGTGGGAGTGGGGGAGGGGGAATTGGATGACGCTGGTCAAAAGGCACAAACTTCCAGTTATGAGAGCTCCCACTGTAGCAGTGGGTTAGTGATCTGGCTTGTCTCTGCGGCAGTGACAGTTTGATCTCCAGCCCAGAGCAGTGGGTTAAGGACCTAGTGTTGCTGCAGCTGTAGTTTCAGATTCCATCCTTGGCTCGGGAACTTCCACATGCTGCAGGTGCAACCCAAAAAGAAAAAAAAAAAGCAGATAAGTATTAGAGATGTAATAATATACAACATGATAAATATAGTTAACAGTGCTCTATGTTACATGAGAAAGTTGTTAATGAGAGTAAATCTTAGCTCACATCACAAGGAAAGATTTTTTTTTTCCTATTTCTTTTATTTTGTATCTATAGGAGATGATGGATATTCACTAACTTGTGGTAATCATTTCATGATGTATATAAGTTAAATCATCATGCTACGCACCTTAAATGTATACAGTGCTGTATATCAAGTATATCTCAAAAAACCTACAGGAAAAATTGAAGTAATAAAAACACTCTCCAGTAGCCCCGCTTGAGCTCCCTAATAGCATCCCGCCTCCCCACCCCCCATCTCCACCTGCCCCATCCCAGGCGCCATCTGCTACTACTCTTCTTATTTTATTCCTTACATCCTGGTCTCCATGCTGCTCTTCAAACACAGCAAGATCTTTCTCCCCTCATGGTATTTGCATTTTCTGTCTCACTGTTAGGAACTCTCTCTCTGAGATATATGTAGGGCTCACACCCTCATTTGACTCAGTCTCTACTCAAACACCACCCATCAGCTATGCTGTCCCTAATCAGACTGCTTTAAAGTATCACCTTGCCTTTCACTGTCTGGCTCATTATCCTGCTTTATTTTTTTTCCTCAACACTTTCCGTCATTGATACATAATACTCTCTCCCTACTAGGAGGTATTATTCAATTTAGCAGGGATATTGGCTACTCTGCTTCCTGATGATCCAGAGTCTAGACAATGCCTAACTTATGGCAGAAGCTCAATAAATATCTTCTGAATGAATGAACCAAATGCATAATTTAAGATTAGGTAAAATAAGCATAATGCAAAGTATGTATACTTTATAATTATATAAATCTGGGAAGTTTGTAAAGTGACACAAAGACATTAAGATAACTGTGAGTAATGGATTTTGAATAAAATGTTATAATGTTGGGCTAATTTCTAAGATTTTTAAAACATAAAATCCCCATGTATATCTGGGAAATATCAGTTGACAGTTACAGAGAATGCAATTGCTCTTTTTGAGAAATGACTAGCTTCAGCCACACATCTCAGAGGAAAATGACCACAGTGTATTAACTCAGAGTTAATACCACTCATGTACGCTCGAACATTATCTCCATTTCAGAACAGCACACCAGATAAGTGCAACAATTCAGAGTCAGAGGGGCTGGGTCTGAAGCACAGCTCTTCCACTTAATATGACTTTGGGCTAGTTACTTAACCAGAATCAGGGTCAGTATTTTTTTTAAGACTATTTTTAAGAGCAGTTTTAGGTTCGCAGAAAAATTGAGTGGAAAGTATAGAGATTCCCACATATTTCCTTTTCCCTCTCCCCAAATGCAAAGCCTCTACCATTAACAACATCCCCAGCCCCATCCCCAGAATGTACACTGGCTACAATTGATAAAACCACGCTGACACATCATTATCATCCAAAGTCCACAGTTTACATTAAGGGTCATTCTTGGTGTTGTACATTCTATGGGTTTCAACAAATGAATTATGACATATCCACTATTATAATATCATAGAGCATTTTTACTACTCTAAAAATCCTCCGTGCTCCATCTATTCATCGCTCCCTTTTCCCTATCTCTTGATAATCACTGATCTTTTTACTGTCTTCATAGTTTTGCCTTTTCCAGAATGACACAGAGTTGGAATCATATGGCGTATAACCTTTCCAGATTGGCTTCTTTCACTTAGTAATATAAATTTAAATTTCTTCCATGTCTTTTCATGGTCTGTTGGCTCATTTTTTAAAGCACTGGATGATATTCCATTGTCTGGATTTACCAAAATTTAGTTATTTGTTCACCTACTCAAGGATATCTTGTTGGTTTCTAAGTTTGGGCAATTATGAATGAAGCTGCTATAAAACATCCATATGCAGGTTTTTGTGTTAAAGGTCCGTTTGTATACCTATCCTAGAGAGTTGTAAGGGGATTAATTAAGCTAAAGCTTTTAAGGTGTTTATTACATTGTTTGGAACCTAGCAGGCATTCAAGAAATTTTGTCATTAATTATTTTGCTACTATGGGCAGATATTTTTTGCCTGTATTTCACAGATAAGGAAAGTGAAATTCAAAAAAACTTAAAGGACCAGCAAAAAGTGGCATAACCAGAGATCATAACTAGATTTCCTACTCTAAATTCAATTGTTCTATTATGTCAGGTGGCCATTCTGCAGGAAGCAAGAAAATGTAGACCCACTCTGCTCAGCATGGAAAACGATGCTTTGTCTCTTTGTGAACTTCCCTGTTGTATCTTAAGATTATAATTTACACTGACTTTTATACAAGTCAGTTTACACACTTATTAATTCCTATAACATATCACAAGATAATCACATTTTCTCACTAATGACCTATTTAACAACTGGAGAGATGAGGGAGAAAAGGGTGACAAATTAAGCCAGATACGTTGTCTCTAGATCACTTCATAGGCACCAAATGGAGATTCTTAGAAGCATATATGGAATTTTAAAAATCCACCTGTAATCATATTATTGAAAAACCTTTTGTAGAAGATGTTTGAGAATCTTGGTTGCCAAAAAAATACAGCACTAATATGATAAGTGCTAGGGCTTGAAATAATGGGTGTGGCATCTGGGGATTCAGGAATATTAGGCATAACTAGAAAACCTATGAGCTAGAAATAACCACGTGTCTCTTCTATTTATATGAGAGCCTAAGCAGCTTCTTGCGAAAAAAACTGTGGTAGGGGAAGTGAGGGCTGGGTCTCAAGAGAGGGATTTAAGGGCAATGGACTTGGGTGAAATAGAAGAGGAGGAAAGAGGAATGTAGGTCTAGACTGGTGCCAGAACTCTAAGGAAATCAGGCCCTAAATAACAAAACATCGTTTGGGGCACATACGTAACCCAGGAACACACAAGAGTAGCAGAAAAGTGGCAGTAGAGGACTCCCCTTCCTTGGGTGTCATACAGAACAGAGCTTCAGCCCACGGAGGCCTCATGCAGCTAAACAGGCAGCACAGGTCCTCTATCAGGAGACTCAGGGCCTCAAGCATGGGCGGCAACCAGACAGCAGTGCCCTTGGTGCAACTGTCAATGGCATCAACACCAGTAGTGGAATTCTCAGTACAAACAGGCAGATATCACCACTGCCAACAGCTAAGGCTACTTGGAGGCAGAGGAGACCCCAGAGCAGGTGACCCCTAGGGAGCAAGGGCAGGAGAGAGCTCCCCTGCATGTGTCACACAAAACTGAAAAACCTGTACTTATGAGAGAAGGTCACTGTCTTCCAGGGGAGTTTCAGCAACTGTGAAAGCAGGAGAATTGAAAAAGCCGGAGATGGGATGACAGTTGGCGTTTACGTGTGAGGGGAGGTGAGCAGGAGGGAGAACGCCAACAATCTCTGTTATAATGCACGTCTTATCGCTGTGCTAGTTTTTAAAAGGCCAGGGCAACAGGAGTTTCTCTTCACTTTTGGTTTGCCAAGAGACATATTCTGACATGCTAGTCTCTTCACTTTTCAACTCCCCCACTCTTCTTCATTATTCAGATCTCAGTTTAAATGATGCTTCCGCGGGGTTCTTTTGTTATACTCCCCAATTTAAATTAAGCTTCCTATTTCCCAAGCTGAAATTGTTTCTAAATATGAGAACTGTTAGAAAGTATCACTCAAAGTCTCCTGAAAGTTCAAGCAAATAATCAGGATGCTGGAACAGCTTCCAAACAGAATAATAAGAGATGAGATAAATCTTTGATTTTTTAACAAGCCACGAATGAAAACTTCACAGTAATTCAGAATAAAATAAATTCTCATCCACTGAATCTGTGAGAATAAACTCAGGTTTGCAATTAACTTGTCAAAATTCTTTTGAGTATATTATTTTTCGATTTTGTGTTACCATGTGATAAAAACATACCTGCCTCGTTTACTATCCATACACTTCATTAGAGAGTATACATCACTTGTTTGTATTGCATTAGAGAACCTCAACATTTATTATTTTCTTTACTCCAGATACACTGACAAAGTTTCATGATTTATTAACATCAGTAGACTCTTTCTTGCTATGAAAAGAAAAAAATCTTAAGTATTCTGATTATTAAATGTATCTGATTTGATGTGCTTTCTTTACGGTGTTCAGTTTTTGAACACTGATGGCTGTCGTGCATTTGAGGAAGGCAAATTAATTAACAAATTTTTTTTTTGTCTTTTTGCCTTATCTAGGGCTGCACCTGCGGCATACGGAGGTCCCCAGGCTAGGGGTCTAACAGGAGCTGTAGCTGCCGGCCTTCGCCACAGCCACAGCAACGCAGGATCCGAGCCGCATCTGCAACCTACACCGCAGCTCACGACAACGCCGGATCCTTAACCCACTGAGCAAGGCCAGGGATCAAACCTGCAACCTTATGGTTCCTAGTTGGATTCGTTAACCACTGAGCCACGACGGGAACTCCTTAACAAAAATATTTTATTGAGCCCTGTATGTTCAACATGTGTTTAGTGACTTCTATTTTATTTATTTATTTTTAGGGCCACATGTGCAGCATATGGAGGTTCGCAGGCTAGGGGCTGAACTGGAGCGGCAGCCGCTGGCCTACACCACAACTACAGCAACACCAGATCCGAGCCACATCTGTGGCCTACACCACAGCTCACGGCAATGCCTGATCCTTAACCCACTAAGCAGGGCCAGGGATTGAACTCAAATCCTCATGGATACTACTTGGGTTTGTTACCACTGAGTCACAATGGGAACTCCATAGCAGATTTTTAATAACAGATAATCTGTCTTCTATTTCATCAGAACATGCTGACACGGGCACTAGAAAAGTGAGTTTACTTGAACCTCACCTGAGTATAATGACCTTTTTTATATGACAGTTTTCTTAGCATTGTAAAAAAGACATTGACTCTATGCCTGTGAATTAGATGTTACCAAGTAACAGTTTGAACCACTAGGGCAAAATGGATATGTGATTTATAAATGTGTTTTGGTTTCATATAATCAGTAATTTTACCAATGCTGAAGATAATCATGAAAATTATGGAAAATTACATGCAGATGAACAAATTTATTACACTCTTGCCAAGGCAGAAAACACATCTCTTCCATTTGAAAATTTACACTGTTGGGGGGCTCATAATAGGCACTAAGTTAGCTAGGAACTAAATGAACTAAATGAACTATACACCACATAGGCTGTGTCTCCACATTTTAAAAATCCAGTTTGATTTTTTAAAAAAATCTGACCAAGTTGTCTGATCAGGATCGTGAATAACATCTTACAGATAAGCAATAACTGGAGTTCCCTGGTAGCCTACAGGGTCAAGGATCCAATGTTGTCTCTGCTGTGGCTCAGACCACTGCTGTGACACAGGGTCAATCCCTGGCCCAGGAACTTCCCCATGCTGCAAAAAAAGAAGTAATAACTAATCAAGAAGTAGGCATTAAGTCATGTCCCTCTCTCTGTTCTTTTCTATTTCAACATATGTTTGTTTCCCTGTGTTGGAGTGGATGTTTGCTTGATTCACTCAAAGAATACTTACTGAACTTCTAATATATGCCAAGCACTGTATATATTGACCATACAACAGTTTTTAAGGCATCTCTGCTCCACCATCCTATCCTCTTCTTATCAAAGGTGAAATCCTCTTATGCTTCCAACCCCTGTAGTGTCTCAAGAATTTCATTCCTCTTCTGTCTCCTGCATTACCAGTTCCTTTCTTACTAGTGGATTATACCTATAAACATATACTTATGTATAAGCTATTCTGAAAATCAAACCTTCATAGAGTCCACGTTTCTCTATCGTCCCATTTCTTTGTCCTCCACGACATTAAATACTTTCAAGCAACTCATCTGTAGTCCTGCCTCATCCTTATCTCTTATTTCACTCTTCAAACTCTCTCATCTAACATGACCCCAGCAATGGAAATAAATCAATCTTGTTAAGATCACCAACAACCTCCATGTTGCCAGGTCCAATAGATATTTGTATAACCTCATCTCATTCTCAGCGTTCTTCTCTTGGTTTCTGTGGCATCTGTCCTCCCAGCTTGTCTCCGACTCCAGTGGTTTCCCTTCTCATTTCCTTTGCTGACTTTTCCTCCACCCAGCTTAAATGCTGATGAGCCTTAGGGTTCCTCTCTGGAAACTTTCTATCTATGCTCTTCCTTTAGAAAAAATACCAGCCCCAGGCCTTACACACTCTTTATATGCTGATGTTTACCAAATGTGTATCTCCAGCCAGATCTTTCTCCTGAGTTCTATAGACTCATATATCTAACTGCTACCTGAAATCTCCTTCACCATGTCTAAAAGGAATCTGAAGTGTAGTACGTCCAAAATTGAGATTCTGACTATTCTTTCTTTTAAAAATGGTATTTATTTTTTCCATTATAGTGGGTTTACAGCATTCTGTCAAATTTCTACTGTATGGCAAAGTGACCCAGTCACAATACATATATATACATTCTTTTTCTCACGTTATCCTCCATCATGCTCCATCGTAAGTGACCAGATATATTTCCCAGTGCTATACAGCAGGATCTTATTGCTTATCTGAGATTCTGACTATTCTTAAGTATATGGAACTACTATTCTTTAGTATATGGAACTACTAACCACCCAACTGCAAAAGTTAACAGCCTGAGAAGCACCTATAAATCCTTTCTTTCCTACCACACCCACTCTGTCCTCAAGATCTCTCAGTTCTTCCCCCAGATATCCAGGAAATCTTCCCATTTTGACCTTTCTCTACTGTCAGCACCAAGTTCGAACTGTCATTATCTGTATCTTGGGACACTGTTATCGCATCCTTGCTTCCACTCCTGTTCCTTTTCAATCCATTCTTCACATGGCATCAGGAGAGATGTTTTAAAAATGCAAATAAGGGAGTTCACATTGTGGCTCAGCAGTAACAAACCTGACTAGTATCCATGAGGACGCAGGCTGGATCCATGGCCTCGCCTAGTGGGTTAAGAATCCGGTGTTGCCGTGAGCTGTAGTGTGGGTTGCAGGCATGCCCTGGATCGTGCGTTGATGTGGCTGTGGTGTAGGCCAGCTGCTAGAGCTCCAACTCGACCCCTAGCCTGGGAACTTCCATATGCGGTGGGTGTGGCCCTAAAAAGCAAGGAAAAAGAAAAAAAAAAAGCAAATAAGATCATAGCTATTCCAAGCAAAAAACTCTTCTTCCCACTGTTTTTAGAAGAAAGTCTCAACGTCTCAGCCTGGCTGACAAAGCCCTTCATATCTATGTCTCCAGCTCACTTCACTAACCTTATCTTCCTCTCTTTTCAATGCTCCTGTCACACTGGCATTCTTTCTGCTTTGCAAATGTTTTTACTGGCTATTCCTTCTGTTTGTAATGTTGTTCTTCCAAATCTTGAAATACTGCTTTACTCTCCTTCTTCAGGTCTGGCTCAAGTGTCCATTCTCCTGGAAGCCACTCTCACCATTTCATCTAAAGAAGCACCCTGCTTCCACCTCAACACAATCGCGGGTAACCTGTGTTTCCATCATAGGTCTTATCAGCATCTCTAATGACTACATTTATGGATTCATTTTGTATATTTGTCTGAATGTTCGCAATTTGAAGAGTAAGCCACATTTCCTTAGTCCACCCCAGTGCTCATCTTAGTTCCTGACACATAAGTAGGTGATCAATAAATTTTTTGTTGAACAAATGGAAGCAAGTAGAAGATACCAAAGAGTGGAAGGAAACGGAAAATAACAAACAATTGTCTAAAGAACCTGGTAAAAGAAGCACAAGGATAGCTCTGAGCAGCTTTTAAGGCCACCTAACTTCTCAATCAGGGGAAGAGAAGTCTAAGGTCCATTTACCTCCCTGACCACACCTATATACTATTCTTATTTTCAAAGAGCACTCCAGAGTACACATAGACCCAATTATACCATTTAACCATGTAGGGCAAGTCTGTGTCTATATGTGGTGAATATGTATACATACATGTCATATATGTTACATGAACCTGCATTAAATAAAACACTCTCACATCTAGACACACCACCACGCTACGTAATGTTTTATAACTGCTTGGGTATGTTCTTAATTCCTCATCAGAAGTTAAAGATTCTGACTAAGGTCTAAGCATCACAAATTTAGTTCCTCTAAAATAAAAGTTTATCTTCATATATGCAATTTCTGATAGAAGAAAATGGCTGATAGAAGTCAAGAGCCATGGAAGAAGCTAGTATGTACTTCTTACAATAAACCATGTCCAAGTGTGATATTCTGTTATAGCATGGATACGTTTCACACCATGGACATATATGTTGGCCTGGATAAATATAGTTCCACACGTATGTCAAAATTTTGTTCAGTAACAAAAAGTCAACTCTTTCTGAGAAATAAACATCACAAAATATCCTCGTTTATGAGAAAAATGAGAGTATTTCAAATATCCGATGTGTAAATCATCTCAAAGAAGAAGTGGGTTTTCATAAAATAAGCCCGGTTCAAGCCCTAGTATGCCAGTTTACAGCACCCCAAATAATCCACATTATGAGCACTTCTTGCACAGCAGGATGGGTCATGGGCATTAATCTCAGCGAGCACCTTGTCAGGTTGTTCCACCAGTCCTTTTAACTAGCAGTTTATCTAAATAACAGTGCAAAAAATGGTTCAGAAGGAGCCCAGGGTCACAATGTTGAAAATAAGATGCAGGAAAGCCTAGAGAGTTCTTGTCTCTCTAAACGCCCAGGATACCTATGTACTTAGAGGTACAGCAAACATTTGGAAAATGACGCCCACATTGGAATATGTTGCTAAGCTTCACAGCTGAAAACTATAGTGATTGTGGCTACACACACTGGTTTGACTGTTTTTCTAAAGCAACCCCCCAAAACCTAGCAAAGAATAGTAATAACGAAACACCCAACCACTGCCTACCTCTACAAACTTGTCTGAATCTCTCTTTCCCTCGCCCACTGCAGTTCAGACGTACTATTCTTTCTGTGCTGTGGTTGTCCTGTTTGTGAAATCCCTGAGCATGTAACAGAATGAAATATGGTATCAAAGAGAGATAGGAACTAGCTGTCACACTAGGGCAGTGATGAGGGCAGAAGAGAAGGGCACATAGGGGACAGATAAGGAAAAACTTGAATATCATCAAGTTTAATAATAAGAACACTAACAGTAAGAACTTTAATATTGATAATCAACATTAATAATAAGAATCAACACTAATAATAAGAACTAATGGTTAGGTAGCATTTGCTATGTTCCAGTCACTGTTAAGTGCTTACGCTTAACACACTGACCTAATTAATATTTGCAACAAATTTAAGAGGTAGGTATAATTATTTTCTTCATTTACCAGTGAGGAAACTGAGGCTCAAGAGTATTAATGACTTTCCCAAAATCACATCTCTATTAAGTCATATGCAATCTCCCCCTTTTTTCTGGAGAACCCTAACTAATTCACCCATCTAATAATACTGACATTCTATAATAAAAAAAAGTTTTTTTTTTCAGATTTCTTATGATTGAACTCTTCTTCTTCCCATATCCTCCTTGAATTTGTAGAAAGTTCTGGCTCTCATTCTATAGACATGAGGGCAAAAACAGATGGTGTGGGGGTGTAGCAGAGTAGATTGTGGTTACCAAATTGAGAGAATATTTATCAGAAACCTGGAAGAGTCAGTTTGTCTTTTACCCACATTGCTGAACAGAATGCTTGCACAACTGAAATAACTGTCACCCTTTACTTTAGCTCCCGTGTCTGACAGCAAAGAAAAAAATATTAGGTTACATGGAATTCTCATTGAAACAAAATGAATGATAACACTAAAAAGAATTATTGAATTACAAAATGTAAGCAACACCAGCTTAAAACAGCTGTCTTTGTAAACATAATTTGTTAAATTAGTACAGTTTTATAAAGAGTGATATTTTCACAGATGTCCTTTCATGACTTACAAAATTCTGTTTCATTTACTCCATTAGGCAGTGATGAGCAAATTATATTGAAAAGAAGAAGCTACATTTTAGATGTTAACTGACATATTGTTATAGGAATTAGATATATGATACGGCACTTAAAGTGACTTTGTATATTAATGGCAATGACTGGGCAGTAAATTTGTAATGATCTCCGAGTGCACTGTTACATGTTTTGCAGATACCTGTTAGATAACAGGAAACAAGACATGTTAAAATAATGGGATCTTAGAAATGATGTCATCTTATTTCTCAATTTACAGATATATTTTAGAGGAAAGTAGCTTTCCATCTGAGGTCCCACAGCTGTTGGGAGACCTGCAGCTCTTACTCAGGTGTTCAGATTTCCATGAATCTTTTCTCTTGGCTTGCAACATTTATAATTAGTGTTTATACTTTGAGATACATTTTCAATACAAGATTCCGCGAGAACACAGTATTTAACTGCTTTCAGTACTGAATATATTTCTGCCAATATAGTGCCTTGGAAATATTTTACAAAAAATTAGTCCTGCATTAGCAATATAAATGTAACTACATATGCTAGAATGACCTATATTTCAACTCATGCAAACGAATGAATTGTTTGGGTACATTATTATCATGTAGATTTGGTTCATATTAATATTTACATAGAGTAAAAGCTAAACTTCTTAAGGCTAAACTGTTAATTTTGCCTACAAAATCAAAATTTAGAAAGGATATCTATCATATCTTATAAAAGTAAATTTTTGACTTGGGGTCACGCTGAAAGTTTTGTGACTGAAGCACTTGCTGTCTGGCTATGTGCCAAAGAGAATGGTCATGATAAAGTGCTGTCTTGTCCCCTCAACCCCTCCAACACTGCAATTTTTATCGCTCCAACACCTTCTGGCAAATGGAATGCAAGGACTGATTCTGGGCATGCGTTGTTTGCAGTTTCAGATCACTCAGATAAGAACAGTGAGGTCTTAACAAAGAGAAGCATCCTCTGAGGTTGCCAGGTCAACAGCAAGTTCAAATGTCCAGAGTTGGATATTAATCTAAATGGAAACACCAAGACAAAACAGAATATGAACTAAAGTAGATGGAGGCTAACAGGTACTACTCTACAAACACGTGAGGCTTGAAGCTTGTGCTAAGAAGATGTATGAAAGATTCACCGGACGACTGGATAGGAACTTTTCAATACATGTCCTATGGGCTCTAATGTGGGAATTCTGGGGTCATGCCAAGACGGCAATAATGTCTGTGAAGAAACAGAATAGAGATCACGTGGAAGTAAAAAAATGACAGGATAGTGTCTGAGTAGAGATTTTTCTACCATTCCCTATCACAGTCAGAAGACAGAGCAATTTCTACATGTAATTAGATCATGTCTACATATGAGTACAGAATTGACAATTATTCTAGAGAAATATTCGTCATTCCTCTTCCTGAATGCTGCTAAAATGTGTGTGTGTACACAGGTATATGCATGCAAGGTCTAGGGTAAGAGGCATATAAGGCACAAAATGTAAGAAGGCACTCACTGCCAAGGCTGAGTTGAGGTGGAGCAGTAGGAATCCGGGGGGTTAAAAATAGGATTAGAATCAAATAGCTTGCATGACCCTGAGAGTGCGTGCCTCCTTACATTATGTATCTTTTGTATCTCACTTCTCTGCCCGTGTGTGTGTGTGTGTGTGTGTGTGTGTGTGTGTGTGTGTCCCTTAACTTCAAATTTTGGTCCTCAATTCTTATTAGGCACTTACAGTTATGCTGGTTAGGGCTATTTTGTTTTAGCATTTGAAGACCCCTGATGCTAGCTACTTATCTACAAGTAAAGTTACCTACATTTCATAGTAGTAGTGTATGAATATTCCTATGACTTTTGCAATGGAAGAAAGTTTGCTCAAGGCCAACCTGAGGTTAATAACAGAAATGGGACTAGACTCAGCCCGCTTCTTGGTTCCTTGCTTCCACTACACCACCCATCGCCTTCACATCCAAAGACAGACTGTTGACAGCCTTGATGAATGTGTGAACATGTTGTGAACCACAGGCCATTGCACTGGTGTTTGTAAAAACTGGAGTTTTAAGATGATTGCTTTGGCAGAAGAAAGCTTTATTTTTTTTTGTCATTGTGAAAAAAATTTATATAATGAAAAAAATAGAGATTCATATTTTCCCTAAAAGATACCAATTAACATTTTATGGTTCTCTCACACGGGCTTGTTTTCTCACATGTATACAAGATACATCTACTTTCTACCATTACTACTTTTTAAAGAAACAGGCTTAACTCCATGACGTTATCCTTTTGTTTTCACTTAATATGAGATGTCATTTTCTCAGTCAAAATGAGTTTATCTTGTCTTCATATAAATTTTTAAAAATGTAATTAATCCTTATTGATGAACACTTTCGTTGTTTCCATAACATTATTTGTGTACTACTTGTATTACTTCCTGAGAATTTATTAGAATTACTGGATCAAAATCGATTATTTTTCGGAGGACTTCTGATAATTTTGCCACATTGCCTTCCAGGGAAGGCATAAAATATAAATTTCTATCATCAGTTTATTGTTATGGAGCTGACTGCCTTTGAATAGGACTAATGCTTTTCTGTGTTTGAGATAAGTCCATTCACTTAAAATTTCTACTGCCATCCTATGTCATTGATTGGTCTCTTTTTTTTTGTTTTTGCTTCTTAGGGCCACACCCACGGCATATGGAGGTTCCCAGGCTAGGAGTCAAATCGGAGCTGTAGCTGCCGGCCTACAGAGGATTCGAGCTGCCTCTGTGACCTACACCACAGCTCACAGCAATGCCAGATCCTTAACCCACTGAGTGAGGCCAGGGATTGAATCCACAACCTCATGGTTCCTAGTCGGATTCGTTTCCGCTGTACCACAATGGGAACTCCATTACTTCTAAAGCCATAAAACATTGAAATTGATTAATTCAGTCATTCATTTATTTTTCAAATATCTATTGCTTATACCACAAGCTTTAAATATGACAAGGGAAAATATGAATGAGGTAGTATTCTCCCTCAGATAATTACTAAATTTGACAAACAACATCAACCAATCTGAGGCACTGGCTTAAAGAGTCACGGATTCCTTGATCCTCACAACAACCAAATGGGCAGATACCATTTTTGTTCCCATTGTATAGATGAGGAAACTGAAGTGCGTTGCTCAAGATCACACAGCTTATAAGTGGTGGAGGTGAAATTTAAGTTCTGGTGATTTTAATCTAGAGCTAATATTCTTAACCATTATATTACAAGGTCTGATATATATGAATAAATAACTCTAATATTAAAAATATGTAGTAAGACAGTGTGTGTGGGTTCTGGCCAGAAAGAGAATGTTGAATGTAATTGTTCCAAAGTAAAAAAATTTATTTACATGGTAATAGATCCTAATGCTGATGTGGTCCCTCCCCTGACCAAGTGTATGGAAAGGTACTCAACCTACAGTTGTGGCGGTTCCTGAGATCTGGCAGATATTTGGCCCCCACAGACTTGAGGTGACCAACGAACTACACACATGACTTCACAAAGGTCTAGGAAGGAACTGCGGAGCTATGTCCATTCACTTGCCTCCTATTCCCGTGTCTACTCCTGGCTCTACTTGACTGCCTGCTTGGGAGTCACCTGAGATGAAAGCAACTTTGAACTCACTCTAAGTCATCATCATAGTCCAGGCCAAAGACTCCTAGCTCAGTCTTTGCATCTGGGCTAGAAGTTTGAATCTCTCCTACCTCATCATTCCCAAGATAAGACCACGACAGCTAAAAAACTACCATAGTTCAAAAGAGGGATTAGAGACAGTTAAGGAGATCAGAGATGATTCCATGACCTCTCTTGATGGGACAGACCTTGGTGGGTAGAACTTCAGTTTGGAAACAGATGAGGAGAACATTTCAGTAGAGTCCATAGCAGAAGGCTATGGCTATAAAAAGAGAATGCTTTTTGGGGGCAGTGGGAGTGATATGATAAGAAATCCAGCTTGATCAAAGACATCATCATATATATAGGGTATAGTGATAGGAAAAAACGTACTAGCAAAGAAGGTTAGGTACAGATCATCACAAGCATTGACTGCCAGGCTATGTAGTTTGATTTTGATTTTGTAGGTTCTGGGAAACCACTGAAAGTTAAACTACTTGGCATAGCAGTAAAAGTCCTCTATAAATGAATCTCAAAATCCCTTTGTAAATTCTTAGCACACAACTTCCCCACCAGCACACTTATACATACCCTTAGATCCAGGCATTTCGCTCAATCCTCAGACACTCCCTATTGTTTTACAATCCCTCCCTTTCTTCTGCTTATTCTGTTCTGAATTGTTTTGTAGCCTACAACACCTTTATCAAATCTTATTTATTCTAAAAACCCCAGTCTTACTCTCGTGATATCCTCATCCCAAATCAGAAATTGCTCTTTTCTCCTCCTACAGCTGGTTTCTTTCAACCAGTTGATCCACGTGGAGTTACTATTGGGAGACTGATTCAAGCAATTCTCAAGTCCCTTCTTTCTCCCTTGCCACATCCCACAGAGGGGTTGTAAAATCTAAGTACTCATTTCTGAGCGTTCCTCACAGCCACTGGCTGGACTTTTCCAGTGATGTCATCAGTTTTCACTGTTTATCTCTTCTTGTTTGCACTGTTCGTCTATAAATGCACCCAGATAATCATCTGCTATGTTCATTAAACCCCAAGGATCCACTCTGAAGTTATTTTCAGGCTCTGTACTAATAAAATCATCATCTGAAATTAATAATCAATTGCTTTGTTGAATGGGAGGATTCAAAGCATATACAGCCCCTAGAATTTATTTTGTTGAAGTCAGTTATGAAATGTCAAGTGGTGGAATTGCCCAGCATATTTTCTAACTTTGAGTAGTAGTACTAAAAATATTTATTTATTAAGAATATTAGACATAATATCATTAATTCCATAGAGGTCTTTTTCCTTATTTTCCAGTTATGTGCAAAAAGTATGGTAATTTTTTACCTTATGTGGTAAAAGGTAAGTATGCATAACCCTCTTTTAGAATAATCATTGAACTTTTAAACAATTACTTAGGTATAACTTTTAAAGGATCACTTTCTTGAATGCTGACTTAATGCAACACTGCTGCTCTTGTACACGATATGAAATCTATACCAAAAACTCATGTTGTCTGGAAATGCTTACTGAAAAACATTTCTCTGATCACTGTGTTTGGGATTTAAGCAGTTTCTCAACTAGGATGAGAATGTGATGGGGAGACAAAGTACCTAGCATTTGAATGACAATGGAAATCTCAGTGCCTGCATATTTCTTTCCCCTTAACAAATAGCAAATTATGTGTCTGTCTTTCACAGAAAGACAAAAGCTTTCTGAGCCAATTAGCTTTAAGACTTTATGGGTAAGAAAATCAAACCTAATTGAAATGCACCATGACAATTATATGACTGCATATCTTGTCGGCATTAACCGGGATTATTCTTCTAAAGGGTAAAGCATGTTAGTGAATGTGCAATGAAGTATCTTACAAAAAGTCACCGTGCCCTTGGATATCATTGTGATTTGTCAGTGACAGTGAGGACAGGGAGATGGAGATTCACTATAATAAAACCCCACATGAATAAAAATATGAGATAAAAAGGATATCTTCAGTATAGATGTTAGATATTTGCATTTGATGGACACAACTACAGTTTCGGAAACAATCCAAAATTGACAAGGAAAGGCTCTACACTGAAATAATACTTCCATGGGATATTATTATGAGCTGACAGGTGCCTACAAAATATGAGATCTTCATCTTTGGATTTTTTGTCACAAGTTCAGTAAATACATCTCCAGTAATGAAATTCTTCAGGCAGCATTAAGGGCAAAATGAAAACAGAGATGATACATATAGTCTGGCTGATTAAATAAGTTAAACTATGCATTTTCTAATATACTTCTGTAGCAGGCTTTTTTTTTTTTTTTTTTGGAAGGGGGAATCTGCCTACGAAATGCTCAAAAACAAATTTTATGGCTGTTAAAGGAGTGCGCCCAGTTGAATAATATTGCTAGGGAGTGCCTGCCCTCCATGCAAAACACAGCAGAAATCTTAGCCTGTCAATTCAGATCATTCTGGTCTGCAAGCCACTTGCACTGTATATTTCCAGATAACTGAAGCAAGTGTACGTCAGGCTGGGTATTTTTGATTATTAATAACAACACCAGCATTTATGGAACCCTTGGCATGCATTAGTTTACTGAATTTTTCCAACACTTCTATTTAGTAGGTTTCATTATCAGGTCCATCCTGCCAATGAGGAAACTGCCTGTGAAGAGCAAAGAGGTCAATGACGTGCCCAAAGACAACCACCTGTAAGCAGTGGACACAAGGCCCAATGCTGCTTCTATAGCATTATCCATTACACTGTCCTGTAAAGTAGATTTTACCGGATTTTTACTTGACTTGGACTGATTCCAAAGCAGCAAATATAGCAAAATTTCAGTGGTTTCATTTAGCATTGACTAATACTTAACATCAGATTTTCCTGTTTTAGATATTACTTCATTTTAGCTTTTCAGCTCACTTTACCTTAGTCAAGAACCCCTTATAAGATACACTGTCCTGTTGGGAGGGATCATCAAAGTGATCTTTTTCAGCTATGTTTAAATTTCAGCTACAGTTTAAAATTTTGCTTTTTCTCTCCACTAGTTGACCTTTTTTGTCACTTTTCTTCTATTATTTTCTCTAATTAGAGAAACCACAAAATCCCAGAGGTGTTAGATTAGAGGCATTAGCTCACAGGATTGTAAAATGCTGTTCCAAATCCCAATATAAATGTCCAAGAGACCCTGGCGGTTGGGTGGGTAAAAGAAACACTTCAACGATGCATGAAGCATTGCCATAGGCACCCATGCTACTCTTCAAAAGGGAAACTCTAGGGATGCATCTGTGCAAATCATTCCAGAACATGAGATCTTGCATGAAACGTTAACATTGATTTACTATCCCAGGTGGACTACTTGTGAAAGTGAGTGACTCTCTAAAGTGCTTCAAAGAAGAAGAGGAAGAAAAATCCATAGGCCCACTCCATTAAGTCCTCCAAGGAATACGTTTATTTTCTGCCACATGATCACCTCTAATAATATCGTAGCACTCTTAGAAAGGATGGATATGATTTCCCTAACCCACATTTCCCATCTGAGAAACAGCACTAACAATTAACTATTAATGACAAGAAGAAAATAAGCTTTTTTCCTCTTGGCAGTCTATTACAGGGCAGTGAGCTGGCAGCTTGAGTAGTCTGGTGTCTGTATCTGTCCAAAAGGTATCATCTTAGGGGTAAGAACAGTATACTCTTCAGAAAATGCCCTTCTTCTCATGGATAAAACTAGAGCTAAATGGTTTTTCTATTATTATTGCAGATGCGCTTCCATTCTCACAGATCACAGACAGATTAAAAGCTTCACTGAATAGAGTCAGAGTGGGAAGGTTGTACACTTGCTGTCTGTGCTCAGCAAATCACCCCCCACTTTAACTGCTTGATTATTGAGATGTTCTTTTTCCTGAAAATCAACTTTTGGGTATCAAATTTATTTTATTTTATTTGCTTTTTAGGGCCGCACCTGCGGCATATGGAGGTTCCCAGGCTAAGGGTCGAATTGGAGCTACAGTTGCCGGTGTACGCCACAGCCATAGCAATGCCAGATCTGAGCCATGGCTGCAACCTACACCACAGCTCATGGCAACGCCAAATCATTAACCCACTGAGGAAGGCCAGGAATGTAACCTGCAACCTCATGGTTCCTAGTCGGATTCGTTATCACTGCGCCACGATGGGAACTCCTCAAATTAATTTAAAATTTTAAAACCTGGGGGAAAGAATTTCAACATACTCTTTGACAATTTACTGCACTTAAAATTTTTTACTGCTCTTAAAATATTTATTTTTACTTTTATTCAAACTAAACCTCCCCCCACCCAATTCAACCACTTCTTCCACCCCATTTCCCACCTCTGGCAACTACCAATCTGTCCTATCTATGAGCTTGGTGTTTCTTTATTTTAGGTTTCATATATAAGAAAGATCATAGAGTATTCTGTCTTTCTCTGTCTTATTTCACTGAGCATAATGCCCTTGAAATCCATGCAAGTCACTGCAAATGGCAAGACTTCATTCTTGTTTATGGCCTAATAATGTATGTGTATACCACAATTTCTTTACCCATTCAACTACTGATATTCACTGAGGTCATTTCTTGGTTATTATAATAATGCTGCAATAAACATGGGAGACCATACATCTTTTAATATTAGAGTTTTCATTTTCTTCAGAAGTGGAATCGGTAGATCGTAAGGTAGTTGTAGTTCTTTTTCAATTTTTTGTGAAACCTCCATACTGTTTTCATAGTGGTTGCACCAATTTACATTACTACCAACAGTGCACTGAGGACTACCTTTCCTCCACATCCCTGCCAACACTTGCTATTTCCGTTCTTTTTATTAATAGCCATTCAAATAGCTGTAAAGTAATATCTCATTGAGGTTTTGATGTGCATTTTCCTGGTGATTAATGATGTTGAGCATCTGTACATTTCCTCTGGAAAAATGTCTATTCAGGTTTTCTGCACATTTTTAATCAGATTTTTCTTTTGCTATTGAGTGGCATGAATTCTTTTTGAATATTAGCATCTTATCAGATATATGATTTACAATTATTTCTTCCCATTAAGTAGACTGCCTTTTCATTTTGTTTTTGGTTTCCTTTGCTGTGAAGAAGCTTTTTAGTTTGATATAGTTCCACTTGTTTATTTTTACTCTTGTCACTTTCTTTTCCTTTTTTTATTTTTTGTCTTTTTAGGACCACACCCGCAGCATATGGAGATTCCAGGCTAGGGGTCGAATTGGAACTGGAGCCGCTGGCCTATGCCACGGCCACAGCAATACAAGATTCGAGCTGTATCTGTAACCTACACCACAGCTCATGGCAATGCCAGATCCTTAACCCACTGACCAAGGCCAGGGATTGAACCTGCATCCTCATGGATATTAGATTCGTTTCCACTGAGCCACGATGAGAACTCCTTGTCACTTTCTCTTTTTTGTGTTAGATTTTAAAACAATCATCACCAAGACCTATGTCAGGGATGGAGTTCACACTGGGACTCAGCAGATTAGGAACCAGACATAGTCTCTGAGGATGTGGGCTTCATTCCTGGCCTTGCTCAGAGGGTGAAGGATCCAGCATTGCCACAAGCTGCTGCATAGGTCACAGATGCAGTTCTTATCTGGTGTTCCTGTGGCTGTGGTGTAGGCTGCAGCTGCAGTCTGATTCAACACCTAGCCTGGGAACGTCCTTATGCCACAGGTGTGACCATAAAAAGAAAAAAGACCTATGTCAAGGTCTTACTGCCCAGGTTTTCTTCATGAGTTTTATAGTTTCAGGTCTTACAATCAAGCCTTAAATTCATTTTGAGTTAATTTTTGTATATGGTATAAGATAGTGGTACAGTTTCATTCTTTGACATGTGGCTGTCCAATTTCCCAACAGCATTTATTGAAGAGATTGTCTTTTCTCCATTGTATATTCTTGGCTCCTTTGCTGTAAAATTAACTGATCATATATGTGTGGGTTTGTTTCCAGGCTACATATTCTATTCCACTGATCTGTGTCTCTATTTTTATGTAGTACTATATTGTTTTAATCACCACAGTTTTGCAATATAGTTTGAAATCAGGGTGCGTGATGCCTCCACCTTTGTTCTTTCTCAAAATTTCTTTGGCTATTCAAGGTATTTTGTGGTTCCAATATAAACTTTAAGACTTTTTCTTCTTTCCTGTGAAAAATACCACTGGAATTTTAATAGGAATTGCATTGAATCTGTATATTGCTTTGTGTAGTATGGACATTTTACTACTATTAATTTTTCCAATCCATAAAACATGAAATGAAACATGAAAATGAAAAATATTTTCATCTATTTGTGTCTTCTTCAATTTCTTTCATTAATATCTTATAGTTTTTAATATACAAACTTGGTACCTTCTTGGTGAACTTTATTCCTAGGTATTTTATTTTTTTGACACAACTGTGAATGGGACTGTTTCGTTTTTCTCCTTTCTTTCTTTTTTAGGGCACATCTGTGGCATAAGGAAGTTTCCAGGCTATGGGTCAAATTGGAGCTACAGGTGCCGGCCTACACCACAGCCATAGCAACTCAGGATCTGAGCCACGCCTGTAACCTATAGCACAGCTCACAGCAATGCTAGATCCTTAACCCACTGAGCAAAGCCTGGGATCCAACCTGCATCCTCAGGATTACTAGTCGAGTTTGTTACCACTGAGCTATAATGGGAACTCCGGGACTGTTTACTCTTAATTTCTCTTTCTGATAGTTCATGATGAGTGCAAAGAAATGTAATAGCGTTTTGTGTTTGATTTTGTATTCTGAAACTTTACTGAATTTGTTTATTAATTCTAACAGTTTTTTGATGGAGTTTTTAGAGTTTTCTATATATAATATGTCATCTGCAGAGTGACAATTTCCCTTTTTTCTTTCCAATTTAGATGCCTTTTACCTCTTTTTCTTGCCTAGTTGCTTTGGCTAGGATTTTCAGTACCATGCTGAGTAAAAATGATGGGAGTGGACATCTTTGTCTTGTTTCTGATCTTAGAGGAAACGCTTTCAAAGCTTTTTCCCATTCTGTGAGATATTATATGTGGGCTTGTCAAACAAGATCTTTGTTATCTTGAGGTATGCTCCCTCTTGCCTTCTTGAGAGTTTTTATCATAAATGGATTTTGAATCTTCTCAAATGATTTTTCTGCATCTATTAAGACTGTATTATTCTTATCTTTTATTTTGGTAATATGGTCTACATCACACGGACTAATTTGTGTATATTGAGCAATCCTTGCATCCCTGAAGTAAATCCCACTTGATTATGGTATGGGATCATTTTGGACTGTCTCCAAGTCAGGGCCGAGAACCACTGCTTTTGCCATTATCTCTTTTGCTATATCATGTGATGGCTTAAATTTTAAAGCTATGCATCAGGAACCAAGCTTTTCATCTCTTTGCCCAAGCACACAAATTCATCATCCTGTTCACGGTATTAGCTGGTGATATGTCATATCTTTGATTCATTTTTCCCTTTAAAATATTGACATTTAAAGTATTTAAAAAATCTTAGAATTAAAGAAAGACTATAACCTCTTGACAATGCCCTCTAGAAGACAAAAGATAATTTCAGTATCGACCCACCACAAGTCCTTTGATTTTAAGAGGTAGGGCCTTTGGGAAGTAATTAGCTTTAGATGAAGTCATGAGGGTGGAGTCCTGAAGAAGGAGTTAGAAACCTTATAACAAAAGACCAGAGAACTCGCTCTCCTTCTCTTGTGAGGATTATAGCAAGAAGGCAGCCATCTACAAAAGAATTCTCACCAGGACCCAGAAACTGAACTAGCTGGCACCTTGATCTTGGACTTGCTGGCCTATAGAACTGTGAGAAATAAATGTTTGTTGTTTAACCCATGCAGTTATATTATATTGTTATTGCAAAACAAACTGACAAAGACAGGTTGACCCCTTGGTCAGTTTCACGCTCTGCCCGGTGACCGCCAGATCCTGTTGTGTCTTTCTGTCCATAAGGCCATCTTAACATGGGCAGCTTGGAGTTCCCATTGTGGCACAGTGGAAACGAATCCAACTAGTATCCACAAAGAAGAAGTTTTGATTCCTGGCCTTGCTCAGTGGGTTAAGGATCTGGCATTGCCGTGAGCTGTGGTGTAGGTCGCAGATGTGGCTTGGATCTCGTGTTGCTGTGGCTGTGGTTTAGGCTGGCAGCTGTAGCTCTGATTCAACCCCTAGCCTGGGAACTTCCATACGCCATGGGTATGGCCCTAAAAAGTCCTAACAAACCAACCACCCAACCAAACATGGGAAGCTTGCTGGAGGGGAGTCAACTGGCTAAGTTGCTGAATCCCAGACTGAGATTCTACCATGTGGTGCTCTGAGGTTGCCAACAGTGAGGTCTCCAACTTGAAAGTCGTGTCCCATGCCAGGCCTGAACAGCAGTAAGCTGTGGCCACCAGCAAGATGGCAGGCTCTGGGGATAGAGAGGTATATCTCAGTTCTGTCTCTGTGGTTCACAGTGCTTGAGCAGTGCCCTCAAGAAATACAAAAACAGACAGCGGGTTGGATTTGACCTGCAGACTGTAGTTTGATCACTTCTGCCTTAGACGAAACAATGCTCTGGTGGTCCTACCTAACAAAAAGTCTTGAAAGAATCAACAAAGATTTGAGGGCAGGCCTTGAAAGAATCGAAAATTGTATAAGTAACTTTACTACTTGGAAATTTAATAAAGAAACTTAACAAAGCTCAAAATATTTAAGAAATAAAAAAATACCGAGCACCCAAAAAGTTAAATTTCCCAATGCCTGAAATTCAATAAAATTTTTGCAAAGTAAGCAAACATGTAGGAAAATACAACTCACTTTGTGGAGAAAAATTTTAAAAATTGAAAGACAGAGAAAGGACAGAGATGACAGAATTAGTAGACAGGGGCATTTAAAGAGTTAAAACAACTGTACTCCACATGCTCAAAGAGGTAGAGGAAAGCATGCACATTCTAAGGGCAGATACTAAGGCACAGAAAAGACGCTACTTTCCCTTCTAGAGATGAAAATTTCAGTGTCTAGGATACCAAATACAGAGAATGGGATTAAAAGCATATTAGAGGAGGCAGAGGAATAAATTGGTGAGCTTAAAACCAGAGTAACAGAAGCTATCCAAAATGAAACACAGAGAAAAAGGATTGAAAGAAAAAAATGAATAGAGCCTCAGTTAGCTGTGGGATAATTTCAAGTGGTTTAATAGATGTATAATTAGAGCCCCTGAAGGGAAGGGCAGTAGAAAAATATTTAAGGAAATGATAGATGAAAAATTTTTGAATTTAATGAAAATCTTATAACCATATACGCAAAGAGTTCAACAAACCTAATGTAGAAGAAATGCAAACAAAGTTATAACACAGAACCTCATACACAAAATGGTTTAAACATGTCAGAAGTCAGATTGTCATACTAAGTTTACCATTAATAGGAGTTTGAAGGAAATACAAATATTTTAAACTATGGAAGGGTGTGCATATTTAGCATAGTGAAAACTAAGACTTAAGGAGTTCCCGGTTGTGGCTCAGCAGTAACGAACCGATCTAGTATCCATGAGGATACAGGTTTGCTCCCTGGCCTCGCTCAGTGGGCTATAGATCTAGCATTGCCATGAGCTGTGGCATAGGTCACAGACGAGGCTCAGATCTGGCATTGCTGTAGCTGTGGTGTAGGCTGGCAGCTGTCACTCTGATTTGATCCTTCGCGCCTGGGATCTTCTATATGCTGCAAGTGAGGCCCTTAAAAGATTTTTTTAAAAAAAAAGGAAAAAGAAAAGAAAATTAAGCCTTCAGAGAGAACATAGAACTTCTGGTAATTTTTATGTACTAAGCAGTTCAGGTTGTTACTCCCGATCAAAATTACTGGTACTAAAGCTGGAGAAATGGTATTATCATTCATTAATCCAGTAACATCCATTCAACAAACACTTGAGCTCCTGTTTTTGTCAAAAGCACATTAGAACACATAAAAATGAACACTAGCCCCGCCCTCAGAAATCTCATGACACTTCCCAAGTGTCATGGAGAAATAATTTTACAATTGTTTGACAGATGCACACGTAACTTTTAGCTGTTTCTTCCTCGTTTCCTTATCACATATTGCGCTGAACATGAAATTATTGCTAATTTAGAAGAAATGCTCTTTCCTGAGCTATATATATTTTCTTAATGTGTGAAATCATCCTCCAGGCACACGAGGTGGGTGGTATTGCTTGCAGTAAAAATAGTTTTTTGCTCAGTCACCTCTTCAATTTATCATCCTTTATCTCTAGCACCAGTATTTCCTGAGGCTTATCTAAAATTTTATGACAAGTACACATGAAGCAGTCCTGCCATAGTGCACAAATATTTACAAACAAGTATGCAATGAAAGGGCACACCTTAGGAAAAATGACATTTATAAAGGTGATACACAAATGTGAAAATGAATAGGCATTCCTCAAGTAAAACGACCTTTAACCAAGAAAAGGTAATAAAGCAGAAAAGAGTTCCAGCCTTGAAGTATGGAAAAGTATGGGACAAGGACTCACAAGGGGTCCAATGGCGGCCACTGTGTCAACAAGATGATCCAATAGTCAATGAAGAAATTATTAGAAATTTTACTTATATCCACTTGTACTTAGTTTTTTAGAATTTTCTTTTTGGGGTAAGTTCTATAATGTACATAAAACACCTGTGCTCTAGTATGTATTTACTATATAAATAAGCCAGCATACATACTTTAGGGAATGTAATAATTTTAAAACTTAATGGATGTGTGACCAAAAAAACATTTGGAAACCATAGGTCTAGATATTTTAAATCGTATTAGAAACATAACTCCTGTTTTCATACAAACACATATGTAAACCTTCAAAATAAAAAGGTAAGAATATTTATTTTTAAACATATTAAAATAAAAACTTTATTTTTCCAACTTAAAAGTTCTAAATTTAATTTTTATAATATCAATCAAGAAATGTATGCAGATATTTGATTTGAAATGAAGGCTTATGGGTAGCTATAGCATTTTATCAGCCCCAGCTTCTGGATTTATTTCTAAGGATTTCGCAGTACTCACAGATAAGTAGCTATGAGTGATCACAGTTTAACAGCTTATCTCATCTAGAACAGGGCTTTAGTAGATCCTCAATACTACCAGCACTGCTAAGTGGATGGATGAACCAATGAGTGAATGCCTGGATGTGCTCTATTTCAACAGAGGTAGTGGGAGAAACCTGAACATCTACACAGAACTGAATCCGGCAGGCAGTACATATTCATGTGTTTGTGGGCTGCAATGTGTCAAAATTTAGCATATGTACTTGCCCTCAAAAATAGTTTAAAATTTATTTTAAAAGCTAAAAGTATCTTAAACAAGCAAAAATGAAATATTCATAGACCCTCTACCCTAGTTTTCCAAGGAAAACAATAAAAATCTTTACTCTGAAGACTCTTTCTCTCCCTCTTTTTCTCTCTTTCTTTCATTTATTTCTTTGCTATAAAGAACATTATAAGGCCATTTGGCAATGGTTTATATGTTAGGTAACAGTATCAATGTTATTTTCCTGATTTTTATAATTATTCTATCATTAAGAAAAAGACTACTCTTGTTCTTAGAGACCGTACATTGAACTACTTAAGGTCAAACAGCTCAACCATTCAAATAAACTCTCAATATCATTTAGAGAAAAAATTTAATAGTTGACACCTACAACTTAAACCATGATGAATTACTTGCTCGGGAAATAACCATCAGACATCACTCTTTTATTATTTTGGTACACTGTGATGCTCAATAGGCTGAGGAAAGATTGAGAGGGACTCCAAAGGAAATCCCAGTTCAAATGCCAGATTGATTTAAAGGAGGCAAGACTGTTCATATGTATACCATGTTCTCTGAAAAAGGAGATATGACTATTTCAAGAGAAAGATTCGTCAAAAAGGATTTTTTCCTTTTTTTTAAATGTCTTTTCAGGGCCGTGACCCGTGGCATACGGAAGTTCCCAGGCTAGGGGTCAAATCAGAGCTACAGCTGCCGGATTATACCACAGCCACAACCATGCAGGATCCAAGCCATGTTTGGGATCTACACCACAGCTCACAGCAATGTTGGATCCTTAACCCACTGAGTGAGGCCAGGAATCAGAACCGCGTCCTCATAGATACTAGTGAGGTTCGTTACCACTGAGCCATGATGGGAACTACAAAAAGGATATATTTGATACACACTCATATTGCCATCTATCTTCCTAGCTATCTATCTACCTATCTATCAAGAGAAGGAGAGGGAAAGGGAGAAAGAGAGAAGGAGGAGAGAAAAGGAGGGAGAGAATGACAGATAAAGCCAATGTAATATATTAATAATAGTGAAAACTAAGTGCAAGATATATGAGAGCATTATTCTACTTTTTAGGAAGTCAAATTATTTGTAAATAAATAGTTACAGGAAAACATTGAAACTGATAATCTGGAAGGGAATGATATATAATGGGATGGATATTATTTCAGATTCTAGAGTTTTTCCACTTATATCTTACAGTGATTTCAGTAATGCTTGCTTCATAGTTCTCATGTTCCCTGAAGGCCTGCTTCATTTTGCCTTATGGAATACTTTATCAAGAATCTATATCAGAAAAGGCTGACTGGGGGGAGACTGCGGCAAGGTGGCGGAGGAGTAAGAGGGCGCACTCACCCTTTCCCACAAATACATCAAAAAACGCATCTAAATATAAAACAATTGGACAAATCATCATCTGAGTGCTGATTAATTTAAACCTCCAAAAACTGCAAGAAACCCTTGAAATAACTGGGTAGAACAACTGAAGAAAAAAAAAAAAAGG
>PVHT021183617.1:10196918-10214527 GCA_004024745.2 Catagonus wagneri
AATGCAAAAAAAAAAAAAGAATCTATATCAAATCACCCCAAAAGTAACAGATCCTAAATGAATTTAAAATGATTAAAGACATTTCAGAAAAATAAAATAATGAAAACAATAAACATAATAAAAAATACCTCACTGACCTGATTGGTAATATGACAAAGACAAATTTTAGATTATTTGTGTATTCTCCCCTTTTGAATAAAGAAAGGCATGACAGAACCTTATCTAAGCTTTTAACTTTAATTCTACAAACACATATTGAGCAAGATCCCACTTGTATGGTGAATATACAAATGAAGAAGTGTGAACCCTGACTTTAAGGTAAGTACAGTGTTTAACAGAAAAGGAAGAATGAAATAGGATAAAGCAGAAAAAAATCAGCATCGGTCAATACTTTTTGTGAAGTATTTAAGGCCAGGGTCACAAGTAGACACATAATTCAAACAGATGTTGTCAATGAGCTGCGATATGATGGGGTTGCTGGAATCTTCAGTTATTTAAAAATTTCATTTCAATTTATTTCACAGTGCTTGAAATTAACTACTACAGAATGCAAATGTTTTGTAAGAAGTAGACCAAGTCAGCATTCCCTGGTAGAAGCCTTCAGGTCCTTTCCTCTTTTAAAGAAACTGCAGTTTGAAAGGGAAGGTGAAGGTCAGTTAAGGGCATGGAATGGGAAACCTCGGGCGGAGCCCTGGAGTAAACAGAGACTCAGAAGGGAGAGAATGGTTGAAAGTAGACACTGCCTCTTCATGTTTTGCTTTCTTTCAGTGTTCGTACAGCGGCAGGAGAATTAGACGGTCCTGTAATATACGTATGTACACTTTCTACATCACAGCACTATTTAAAGATATTCTCTGTATTCAGTCTAAGCTACACCCATGAAGAGATGTTCTCCAGCTATGACAACCTAATTGTGTGGAATGTGAACAAAGAGCACCTATTTTGTGAAAACGTAAGCTAAAATTTACAAGAGAATAAAAGGTATATTTATTTTTGGAGTGAGTGAAGAATATTAAAAATAGCTTGAAGAGTTCCCACTGTAGCTCAGTGGTATTGAACCTGACTAGTATCCGTGAGGATATCAGTTTGATCCCTGGCCTCAATGGGTTAAGGATCCAGGGTTGCCGTGAGCTGTGGTAAAGGTCACAGAGGCGGCTTTGTATCCCGTGTTGCTGTGTCTGTGGTGCAGGCCAGCAGCTGCAGCTCCAATTTGACCCCTAGCCTGGGAACTTCCATATGCCACAGGTGCAACCCTAAAAAAAAATAAAAACACGAGTTCCCATCATGGTTCAGTGGTTAACGAACCCGACAAGTATCCATGAAAATGTGGGTTCAATCCCTGGCCTTGCTCAGTGGGTTAAGGATCCGGTGTTGCTGTAAGCTGTGGTGTAGGTCACAGACTCGGCTCAGATCTGGTGTTGCTGTGGCTGTGGTGCAGGCTGCCAGCTGTAGCTCTGATTCGACCCCTAGCCTGGGAACCTCCATATGCCACTGGTGCGGCCCTAAAAAGACAAAAAAAATTAAATTAAAAACAAAAATAAAAACAGCTTAAATAACATGAGAGAAACAAAATACCTCCTATGAAAGCAAACTGGCCACATCTAGGATTCAGGGACAGTGAGCATGTTTATGTATATATCAACAACAATGCTTGACACATAACAATTCAAACCATAATGGAGGACCTGAGCAAAAATAATCATTAGGCAGCACTCTGTTCCATTGTTTTGGGGCACAGTGATACTCAGGAGGACAAGAACACACTAAGAGCGACTCCTGACAAAGCCCCTCTCCTTGACAAACTCTTCTGAGCTCTTTTTACCACTGGGCCTTATCCTTGGGTCCTATCTTCAGCCTGCCTGGTTCAGTTTTAGCAAGAATTCTGTCACGTCCTTTAGAGAGACTCCCCACCCCGATACTCAATATCTGATCAATATTCTCATCCCCCACATTTGATGTATACATCCTTGGCCTGCCTTCAGCAAGATCCTGTTAAATATGTTTACCAAGGATCCCCTTACCTCTGCTGCCGCCACCTAGTGACTTTCTAGCCACTGACCCCTCATTCTGTTCCTTGACCATGAATCTTTTCAGCTGTCTTGGTTGTATTTGGAGTTGAGCCTGGTTTTCTCTCTCCTGTTGCAATAGTCTTGCCACCTATCGCAACAGTCCCAAATAAAGTCTTCCTTACAACTTTAACAAGTGTCAGAAAATTTTTTTCCTTAACACTCCAAAATAAATGTCAGTTCAAAAAAATTAAGGAAAATGCCAGGTGTTATGCAGACAGTATTGTTTCCTTCAAAAAAGGAGATGTTTATCTTTCAAGAGATATTTCTTTTTTTTTTTTTTGTCTTTTTGCCTTTTCTAGGGCCGCACTTGCGGCATATAGAGGTTCCCAGGCTAGGGGTCTAACTGGAGCTGTAGCCAGTGGTCTACGCCGCAGCCATAGCAACGCAGGATCCGAGCCGCGTCTGCAACCTACACCACAGCTCACAGCAACGCCGGATCCTTAACCCACTGAGCAAGGCCAGGGATCGAACCCGCAACCTCATCGTTCCTAGTCGGATTCGTTAACCACTGAGCCACGACGGGAACTCCGAGATATTTCAATATTTGTTGATGTTACTCATATAAATGCAAAATAGGTTGAAAGCCATCATCATTTCTTTTAATGCCTTGAACCTGACCTTAGAGTAAATTTGGCATACTTAAGAATCATCATGAAGGCTAGTGAGCTGGGGATTACCTAGTAAGGGGAGAAGGTAAGGGAGAAATCTGTATATTTATTGAGAGTAAAATATTTGTTGACAAATTTGATTTCTGTGGTTAGTGTGTAGAATTTCAAATACTGATAGAAAAAGCAATCTTAACATTTCAGAAAGCGCTCACTTAATAAGCATTCATTGAGCATCACTGTATACAAGGCATGGAGCTGATCATTCCTTTCACTACAGGAAATAAATACAAAGGGAAAGGCTACATTGAAGAGGTCACGATTTAACCTAAAAACATGGAGCAGAGGGAACCCAGAGAGTCACATAAAACTTAAACAGACCTGAATGAGCAGTGGGTATCCATACAAATGAATGATAAAGATAGCAAAAGCCTCCCTAAAAAACGGAGGGTGGAGTGTGCAAAATATACAAACAAGAGAATTATGCTTTTCTACATCAGAGAAATCCACAGTTTATGCTGCCAGGAGGAAGACAAATGGAAACTGATGCCAGAACCTGGGTTTAATTTTCTCTCAAATTAAAAAAAAAAAGAATTTTAAAAACAGGTGTCATGCACTGTAGAGGCTGAGCCAATTATTCATTTATTCATAATTTCATGTCCCTGGTATCAGACACATGGTGGGGAAGCAGCTGAGGATAAAGCAAGAGGTGCCAGGATTCTGCAGGCAATTAGTCGGCAAGTGTGGTGCCTCTTTTCTCCCAGTTCACATTTATAGAATGCAGAGGAAGGAAACTAAATGACTCCCTCCATCAATACCCAAGGCAGGACTTACCAATAAAGAATCTCTTAAAAAACCATTCTAAAATGCTCTTTTGACCTTTAGAAAATTGGCACTACATAAAAAGGCACTGACTTCATGGGACCATAATTGATTGAAACGTCCTCTCATCTCTTAATTCATTGGTTGATTAGTGCATAATACCAATAAAATTAAGGTCACAGGGCTTGAACCTTCTTTAGACCAGTTTTGTGGGTAAGCATTTTTTATCCTCAAGTATAATTCATTTCTCTTAAAGCCCAATTCAAAAAAAAATCAAGTAAAAACAACATTTGGAGCTCACTTACTTTTCCCCCTAATTTTCCCTCCCTTTGCCTTTACTCTGGCAATGCCAAGCACACAAACAACACACACACACAAATGCACACACAAGGAGTTGGCATTTTTCTTTTTGAAATAACGTAGCTGGTACTATAGGATTTATTTAGGATTCTCTTCTCTTTAAGCAGAAAGAGAATGGAACAGCAGAGATATTATTGTAATTGCATATAATACTACGCAGTCTAACAGGAGAGAAAAGGATGATCAGCTACTGAAGCACATTCTAAAACTGACCCACAGACAGGGCAGCTCAGTGATGGAAGAAGCTGTCTGGAAACCTGGTCCCTGCTGTCGATTCGCACTCAAGTTAAAGCAGCCAGCCTCGTGGACCAAAGTATCTCAAAAAAAGTAGAGAAAGGGACCAGCAGGAAAACTGCCCTGGACCTAGTTCTGGACCTAGCTCCTCCTCCCCCTGTATTCCCACAGCGCTCCATATTTATTTTATGTTAATAGAATTTTTTTTTTTTTTTTTTACAACTTCCACTTATGACATTTCCATCCTAGCTCTATTGGGCTTGAAGCTTCATCTCCGATTCCACACTCAGGGCGGGGGCTTTGCCTAGGAGAGGTGAGACCACACACGGCTTGGAGGCCAGCAGGCAAGGCCAACAGCATCTGAGAGGGGGCTGGTGAGGGCAGGACAAGCCAGAAAGGGGCTGCTTCTGCCGTCGTGTCAGGGGTTAGAGTGGAATTATGCCTGTGGGCCTGGGTCAGCTATCCAGGTGACCACGGTGGTGGGGGGCAGGTTTCAGGGAGAATCAAGCAGTGGAGGCTACACAGCAGTGGGGAAACCTCTCCTCTACTTGCCAGGAGCAAACACCACGCCCTCCCCCATCAACAACAAGCATTTGCAGAGCCCTTAGCATGGCTGGAGTGTCCACTGGACAGAAAGCACCCTGGGTAGCAGCTCTTTCTCCGTTAGATGCCCTTCCTCGGTGACCTCACTGCATCAGCCGTAGCTTAGCCCTAACTCACCACCCAGCATTCCCAGTTATAATTGTCTAGGGATGAGCCTTTTGAGCCAGGGGCTGTATTTTATTCACTCTTGTGTCCCCAGGCCTTACACTGTGCCTGACACATAGTAGCCACACGGCAAATATTTTTTCAGTTGAAGGAATACATACTACTGAAAAATTTAAATGTTAAAAAAATGTAAGAGATGATCATACAGTAAACTCTAGTATCTCCACTGGGAAACTCGGATGGCTAAAAGCTACTATGAAGGATATTAAGTAAAACTGAATTTTATTATCTCAAAAAAGCATTAGCATACAGGTGAAAGTACTGTCTCATATACGATTGAGCACGGTTTCCACACAATGCTGCGTTCCCCTGGGTAGCCTTGATTTCAGCGGTTGCCAGGCCCGGGAGAGGCCACGGGGTGGCAGTGTAGCTGGTGTTGTCAGCTGCTGAGTCTTAACAGTTTTCCGGTCCTTCAGGGAGTGGGCAAATATTTGCTCTGCCTCCACGAGGGGGCGCTTGTGTAAGAGCAAAGACGAAAAAGCACTCTTCCATTAGGACAAAGATGGCTCTCACATACAGCTTTGCCAGTGGGCCCCTGGAATTAATGCTCACCAACATCACTCAGTGTTGATTAAGTTTTCTTAAACTACTCAAAGTGCTTGACGTACATTTACTCCTCCTATACACAAGATCCAGCAAGGGCTAAGTATGTACCAAATACTATGAGTGCTGTCATGAATTATATAAAGAGTTTATATGAACAATATTATTATTCCACTTTACACTCAAGGAAATTGATTAGAAGCGTTAAATTTCTTGCCTAAATTCACCTAGACAGTAAATGAGGGAGGTAGGATTCCACTCCAGACAGGCTGGCCTGAGAGCACTCACTTAAAATCACTGTATTATCTTGCTGCTAATAAAATTACACCCAATTCCAAGCACGCACCTGCTAATTCTACAAAGTCCGGATCAGCCACAGACCATCTAAAATGTGGGTTCATGGGCCTTGGTTTAGCGCTAATGGAGAGAGGAGCCCTGGGACCGACTTAAAGCACTGAGCGGTAGTGATATCTGGTCTTTTCTCCAATCCCTTCCCTAACAGGACACTACCTGAATAAATCTCCCTCGGCTCTAGCATGGAAATCCATGCATCCATAACAGCCTTGTTATAGCCTCTTTTCCCCTGCGGTGCCTGTTGCACTGCTGGAGATATCTGTTGTTTGGAGTGTGTGTCTCTGCCTGTTTATATCTCCCTCGGCATCTCCCACTGTGCCCAGCACACAAGAGCTCCTCAATAAATGGGGTAAGAGGTGATGGATAAATAAACATTAGAGTTGACACTCTGGCCATCTCATCTCTTTTCAATCTAGAAAACACATCTGGAGTTTCTCTCTCTCTCTTTTGTTTTCCTTTTAGGGCGACACCTGCAGCATATGGAGGTTCCCAGGCTAGGGGTCAAATAGGAGCTGCAGCTGCTGGCCTACACCACAGCCACAGCAATGCAGGATCCTTAACTCACTGAGTGAGGCCAGGGATTGAATCGGCATTCTCATGGTTACTAACCTGGTTCATCACCTCTAAGCAACAATGGGAGCTCCTTGGAGTCTCTTTTTAATAAATAATAAGGTTTTAGAAGTATATATCCCCTGATTTAAATATACCGAGGCTCAATCTTCTTTTTCAGGCACTATGTTTCTCTACCACAGTGGATTTGAAACATTTTTAGTCTGGGACTTTCCAAAGTCCTGGGTGAATCTCTACTAGAAAAGGAAGAGTTGAGAGAGACCAGGGAAAAGAAAGGGAAGAAACAGGTAATCAAAGGAAAGAAGGAACTGGCAGGAGAGATAAATCTCAGTGGCATGAAAATATTAGCTTACTACTGGGAAGAAGGGTGAAATCTTGGTAACACCTTTCCTCCAATTAATCTGGAGGTGGAACAGTGCTAAGAGGGTGTGAAAGAGGAGGAGTGAGGTGCAAATGGAAGGTGGTAATGGAGGGGGTGGATGAGGGTGGGAAGGCTGGGCACTCACCCCTGTCACCTCTCACCCAGTGCCAGGGGTGGTGGGAACCACAAAAGCAACCTGTGCTAATAAGCTCTGCTGTGTCATCTGCTCTCCAACTCCTGCCTGGGAACTCCCTGAAGTTTCTATTTAAGACACTTAAGAAACACCTTCTATAAGTCACATAAAGCTAAAAAACCAGGCTTTTTAATTCCGCAAGACAGGATGCATAAGGCTAGGCACAATTATAGCGGGTGAGCATTTAACCTACATTTTCCCGAAAACAATTCTGACTTAAAACATTCTGTCCTATTGACCCCATAAGCACACAAACTTCAGTTCACATTCCAGGATTTTTGCTTTGAGGAAAAACTATGCCAACAACGAATCACATAAATGCTCAGAGAAATGAGTGACTGCAAAACATTTTGAGTTGGTTAGTTTCTCGCTCCAGATCATGTTCAATCCTCAGCCAAAAACTCTCCAGGGACTCTCCTTATGTCCAAAAGAAAAATTTAAAACCCTTGCCACACCTCTCAAGGATCTGCTATCTACCTTCACTACTGCTTAATCACTATCTTCCAGTCATATGGGCCTTCTTTCTAGTCTGTGAACATGCAAGCTTATTCCTGCCTCAGGGCCTTTGCACTTGCTCTTTCTCCTGCCTAGAATGTTCTTCTATTTGAAGCTTTTCGTCATGAATTTCTTCTCATGGTTCAAATCTTATTCAAACGTCAGGTTTTCAGGATGTCTTCCGGTACAGCCCTGCCTAACTAGCAAATACCCTGGCCCCCTCCAGGCACCTTCTTGGGTATGGCCCTTGACTGATGCCTTCAGGGCATCTGTAATGACCTATAATTATCTTATTTATATAGTTTGTTGTTGATTATCTGCTTTCCCCATCAGGACATAAGCTACAGCAGGGCAGGGTTCATGTCTTTCCAGTTCCTAAGATAGTATCCAGTATAAAATAGGTTCCTAAGAAACAAAGATATAAAGAGTATGTATCTATTAAATATTTGCATGATAAATGACTTAAACAAGGGTGTGTTTCTTTTCCTTTTGTAATTAAACACAGTGTAAGGTACATAACATGCCTTAGAAATAAATAAGGAAGGTAGGTAACAGTAGCCTAGCATGTGAATATCACCAACGAGCCCATCCTGTCTCCATATCCTTTGCCCTTTTTTCTTCCCCCTTTTCCTCTTGTCTTTCCAGTCCCTCAATGTCTGAACTAATAGCACCATTTCTGGAAAACATTTTTCAATCCACATAGAGTCTGCTATACAAACTTTGGCAATATTCAAAGATTAGCTCTAAACAACTCTCTCTGGGGAAGAGGATAAATAAGAGAAGAAAATCCTTTCAAAGATGCTCTTTGGTTTCATTTTTGTCTCTGCACAACACCCACACCCCACAGGCTGTATGAAGGTGGACAGGTTGCTCACACGGTCACATTCCCCTGCTCAGCCTTGACCACGTTAGGCTTATTTATTTCGTCTGTAGTACTTCCTGACATTTACTCTGTGCAAAGTAGTTCACAGCAATTTTTATAAACTGGAATAATGTAGCTAGTTTTCTGTGTTTATGCAAACTCTCATCTTCTCTAAGTCTGTCAACAAATGTAGAGCAGCACCTAAAGCAACATTAGTCTTTTATAAATTTTCACAAAATGAACCAATTAATAAGAGCTGTTGATAGTGTGGTGTGACTAAATCCTTCATTTTTCACATTCTTGGGAAGAACTGAACTTGAAAGCCAGCTCTTCTAATTCCTGATATTTACCCACTTGAAAGAAAATCCACTGGATTCTTTCTGCATTCCAGGCACCAGCAAAGGCACGGAGGATACAAAGTCTAATGACATGTGGCTTCATATTTTCAAGGATCTTGTAGTCCAAACCTATGACGACTGCACATGGAGACTGATGGAGACGTGAGCAGAGAACTGTGTCAACAGAACATCAGCTCCGGCCAGACATGTAAGCTCTGCACAGACAGGAACTTGTCTACTCTGTATCTCAGTGTCTAGGGCAGGGAATGGCACGTTATAGTCACTCAATAAAAACTTGATAAAGGAATGAATGAATAAATAAATGAATTTAAGTCAGACTTTCTGTCAAGTAGGACTTCTTAGAAGACTGAGAAGGAGTCTTCTTGAGCAAGGATGATATAAAAGAACATTCTAACTGCCTCTACCCCTTGGGAAAGAAGGCATTTATTTACATCTCTTTAAATTATTTAAACTCTTTCAGAATCCTGTATGTACTGATGGTTGGGTCTAAGCTTTTCTCCCTGACCAACTGCATTTCAGAGACAACAGAAATAGTATTTGGCATAAGAAAATGTGTCCCTGGAAAAAAACAAGAAAAGCTGCCATTAAGCCTTTTCTTTCTGAATGACACTTTTGAACTGAGAAGTGTTTCTGGAGTAACATATTTCAGACCTTGACTTCTCACTCATAAACCAGTACTGTAAGGAGCCCTGGCCTTTGCAGTCATGGCTGTCAGTCAGTTGGTGTTGCTGGCTGAGAGTTTCACAGGTTGAGGGTGGTCAGGCCTGCCCATGACTTCTTAAGAACTAAAAATAATTTTCTACATTGGTATAAAACTATGAAGGGTTTCCTGAGAACCAACTTGGGGGTACACTGAGCAGACACTATATTACTCCCATTTAAGTAAATAAAATTGAGGATCAGACTGATTAATTGATTTGCTGAAGACTGCAAAGTTAGACAATAGAAGAGCCAGACCTTGATCTCAGGATTTGGCTCTAGGTCTAGTGCTCATTCTCCTGCCTTGTGTTCCCTCCAAGGGAACAGCAAGACTGGGAGCACCAGTGGAGCCACCAAAGACACAAAACAAGCAAAAACATGCAGCACGAGGTCCTAGGGTGGAAACAGTGATGTAGTGGGGGTTTTCTGGCCATCAGAGCAACCAGACGCACCTGTGGATGATGCATTAGTGATAACAGGATGGATGATGCTGCAGTAACAAATGACTCCACTGTTCAATAGCTTTAAATATAATTATTCTCACTCATGTACTTCATGTACAAAAGATGCACACCATGTACAAAGGATGGTTATTGTAATATCTCAGAGACCCAGGCTAAGGGAGGCTTCACCTGACATGCTTCCATAATCTCAGAGGCAGGGAGAAGCATGTGGCTGGCTGTACAATGGCTCTAAGGCTCCTGCCTAAAAGTGACAAATGTCACTCCATTCCAATATTATTGACTAAAGCAAGTCACATGACCAAGACTGCCATCAATACTCTCCCAGGGAAGAGCAACGAATCTCCTGAACAACAGTACCTTCAACCACAGCTGTCCAAGCAGCTTTTGTTATCTTCTACAGCTGTGACAGCTGTGGACAACAGCTCTGCCAAACCAGCACCTCTGAATCTAAAAGACAATCACTGATCTCTCACCTGACCAGACTATCAACACTCCACGCTTCTGCCAGAGGATTTCTTTGTGCAAGAATACGATCGCTTTGCCAGAGAAAAAAGGCTGCTGTCAGTGGCTCTGAGTTCTCTTTCCTATCCAAATGGGTTGCCTGGAATGGCTGGAATCAAAGTAGCTATGAAACATTTTACACTCTTCCTAGCCAGCCACTAGTCTAAGCTCTGGGAAAACAGAGCCCTTACCTATTTTGTTCACCAGACAGATATTCAGTACAGTGTCTGACGTATACAGTGATGATAATAGCTAACACATGTGCTAGCCACTTTTTAAAGACTCTACCTGTATTTGCTCTTTAAGTCCTCGCAACCCTAAGAAGAAGGTACTGTTATTGTCCCCACTTCACAGATGAGGAAAAGGTGGCACAGGGAGGTTAAATAATTTTCGCCAGGTTCCCTTAGCTATTGAGTAGTGATTTGAATCAAGAGACTACACATTTTTAACCCTATTATGTAAAGCTGAAAACAAGAAATGTTGACTATATTAATTAATTCTTCATCTTAATTTGTGAATTTGGAGATAGTAGATTTAAAAGCATTTCATTGGAGAGATGGTGGCAAGATGGCGGAGGAGTAAGAGGTCGCGCTCACCCTCTCCCACAAATACATCAACAAACACATCTAAATATAAAACAACTTGGACAAAACATCATCTGAATGCTAATTAATTTAAACCTCCAAAAACTGCAAGAAACTCTTGAAATAACTGGGGAGAACAACAGAAAAAAAAAAAGAGAGAAAAGGAATCAGGATGGCATCCAGCACCCCAGGGAGGGAGCTGTGAAAAAGAAAAGAAACCTACACTCTGGGAAGCCACCTAACCAACGATCAGTGGAGCCAGACGGACCTCAAAGCCTGAGAAAAATGCAGCAATTGGATTGAGAATGTGAAAGCGGAGTCAGAGACTCACACAGATGAAGTGAATACCGGCACAGACACCACAGCCTGAGGCACCTAGCGGTGCCTGGGAGCTGAGACACAGGCTCCTGAGGTTAGTCCCTGGGAGAGGGCTGAGGTCCATGGAGGCTGCAGAGATAGGCTAGGGAACAGTGCACGGGAGGGAGGGCAATACTCTATGGACTACAGAACGTGGAGTGTAAAGCCAGGACAGAGGGAACCGGGGAAGTCTGGTCCCACAGGGGAGGCAAGCCTCCACTGTCAGGGAGGAGGAGAGGAGGAGGGGCTGACCGCCATAGGAAGCACCTTGAACTAGTGCAGAGGGCGGGGTGGTGCCACAGAGACAGCAGCGGCAGTGTGGCAGAGCCAGTGGAGGCAGCATTGGGGCCACGAGCTAGGAGCCTGCATCAGCCCACAGAGTTAGCATCTCTGGTGGGTGGAGCCATACACGACCACACGGAGCCAGCATCAGCAGAGGGGCGGAGCCAGCACCAGACCCGCCGAGAAAGCCTCTGCAGGGGGGCGGAGCACTGCACCAGCTGAAGGAACCAGGAGCCTGCACCAACCCACGAGCAAGCATCAGCGGAGGGGCAGAGCCAATGCCAGCCTGCTGAAACAGACTCTGACAGGTACCCCCTGTGGTTCCAATCACCTCAAAGAGGACTTTGCAATCAAACACTAGCTTTTGTGGCTCTCACTCCCCAGGGAAATCATACTTCCTGCTGCTGCTACTGCCAATTGCTCTGGACACCTGGTAGATCTGCCTAGAGCTCATGACCACTTCCCAGGGCCCGGCAACTAGGAGTAGACAGCACCACCTTCCTGCAACTGAGAACCCAGAGACTAGGCATCAACTGTTGACCTTAAGCATTTCTTCATTCTCCCAGAAAACACTCAGAGTACCACTGAGATAACAGCTTGCTCACTCCAAAGAAAAAGACACCAAATATTCAAACTGCCACACCAAAAATAAATAGTAACCCCACCAAAAAAAATACACAGGGGTGCTCTTGCCTAGAAGTAGCCTTACAAGACTACAGTGTGGCTTTCCGAAACTCACAGAAAAAGAAAACCACAAGCAAGATGAAGAAGCTCAAAAAACATTCCCAGTTAAAAGAACAGGACAAGTCATTTAAAGCAGCCAGCAATGAAACAGACCTCTGCAGTCTGACAGAAATGGAGTTCAGAAGGGAGATAATGAAAATACTTGAAGAATTAAGGCTGAATATCCAGGAATTAAGAGAAGATGAAAACAGCAATGAAGAGTCCCTTAGAAAGGAACTAGAAAACATAAGGAGGAGCCAAGAAAAACTAGAAAACTCATTTGCAGAGATGCAAACTGAGCTAAAGGCAATAAAGAGCAGTTTGAATAATGCAGAGGAACGAATTAGTGATGTAGAAGATAGAATAATGGAAATCTCCCAATCAGGACAGCAGACAGAAAATCAAATTAAAAAACATGAAAGCAATATAAGAGATCTATGGGATAATATAAAGTGGCCCAATTTACACATAATAGGAATTCCATAAGGACTAGAAAAAGCAAAGGGCACTGAAAAAATATTTGAAGAAATTATGTCTGAAAACTTTCCAAATATGAAGGAATCTGACATCAAGATACAGGATGCACAGAGGGCCCCAAACAAGCTGAACCCAAACAGACCCACACCAAGGCATATTATATTAAAAATGGCAAGAACTAAAGAGAAAGAGAGGACCCTAAAGGCAGCAAGAGAAAAGCAAAGCATTAATTATAAGGGATCCCCCATAAGGCTGTCAGCTGATCTCTCTACAGAAACATTATAGGCCAGAAGGGAGTGGCAAGATATATTTAAAGTGCTGAAAGGAAAAGGTCTGTAACCTAGAATACTCTACCCAGCAAGAATATCATTTAAAATAGAAGGGGTCATAAAGAATTTCCCCAAAAAACAAAAGCTAAAAGAGTACAGCAATACTAAACCCTTTCTAAAAGAAAGGCTGAAAAGGTTCCTATAAAAAAAAAAAAGAAAGAAAAGTAAAAAGTAAGAATTAGAATGGAGGGAACCACAATTGGAAAGCAATCATTCAAATAAGCCAGCATACAGATCTAAACATGAAGATAATAAAATAAATAAATAAATTAGTTAAAATAAATTAAATTACAAAAAAAAGAGACAACAACCTCATACACTGTGGGGAGGGAAAGTAGGGAAATGTAGACTATTTCTTTTTTCTGTTTTTTTTAACTTCAAAAAAAACTTTTTTTTCTTTATTCTTTTTTATTTTCTTTTTCTAATGATGTGTTTAAACCTCTATGGTTATCAGGCCGTAGCAAGCAGATATAAGAAGGTGTTAACGTACTAAAAAAACAGGGCAACCATAAACCAAAATGGGACATCTAATCCACAAATACTGAAAAGAAAAGAACTGAAGTATAAAATAATTGGAACCCATCCATCCAAAAAAAAGAAGAAAAGAGAAACACAGAACCAACTGGAAAACAAGGTCTAAAATGGCAATAAATACATATCTATCAATAATCACCTTGAATACTCCAATCAAAAGACACAGAGTGGCAGAATGGATAAATAAGCAAAAACCTACAATCTGCTGCCTACAAGAGACTCACCTTAGAGCAAAGGACACAGATAGATTGAAAGTGTGGGGATGGGGAAAGACTTTTCATGCCAATGGACAAGAAAGGAAAGCAGGAGTGGCAATACTCATATGAGACAAAATAGACTTTAAGGTGAAAGCCATAAAGAAAGACAAAGAAGGACATTACTTGAATGGTTAAAGGATCCATTCAAGAAAAGGATATTACAATTGTCAATATATATGTCCCCCACATAGGAGCACCGAAGTGCCTACAACAAGTACTATCAGACATAAAAGGAGAAATAGATGGCAATGCAATAATTGTAGGAGATTTTAACACTTCACTCACATCAATGGACAGATCCTCTAGGCAGAAAATCAGTAAGGCAACAGAGATCCTAAATGACACAATAGAAAAGTTAGACCTGACATTTTCAGGACATTACAACCAAAAAAATCAGAATATACATTCTTCTCAAGTGCACATGGAACATTCTTAAGGACAGATCACATACTGGGGCACAGAGCTAACCTCAACAAATTTAAGAGTATAGAAATTATTCCAAGTATCTTCTCTGACCACAAAGGCATGAAACTAGAAATCAACCACAGGAAAGGAAATGAGAAAAAACATACTACATGGAGACTAAACAACATGCTACTAAAAAACAAATGGGTCAATGAGGAAATCAGGAAAGAAATTTAAAAATACCTTGAGACAAATGAGAATGAAGACACAACAACCCCAAATCTACGGGATGCAGCAAAAGCAGTGCTCAGAGGGAAATTCAGAGCATTACAGGCCTTCCTCAAAAAAGAAGAAAAATCTCAAATCAACAACCTAACCCATCACCTAAACGAATTAGAAAAAGAAGAACAAAAACACCCTAAAGTCAGCAGAAGGAAGGAAATCATTAAGGTCAGAGAGGAAATCAATAAAATAGAAATTCAAAAAACAATAGAAAAAAATCAAGAAATCCAAGAGCTGGTTCTTTGAAAAGGTAAACAAGATTGACAAACCTCTGGCAAGACTCATCAAGAAGAGGAGAGAAAAAACCCAAATAAACAAAATAAGAAATGAAAAAGGAGAAATCACAACAGATATTACAGAAATACAAAAAACCATGACAGAATACTATGAACAATTGTATGCCAACAAAGTTGATAATCTAGAAGAAATGGACAATCTTTTATAGACTTGCACCCTCCCAAAACTGAATCAAGAAGCAATAAATCAACTGAACAGACCAATCACTAGAAATGAAATTGAGTATGTCATCAAAACACTCCCTACAAATAAAAGTCCAGGACCAGATGGCTTCACAGGTGAATTCTACCAAACATACAAAGAGGAACTCATACCCATCCTCCTTAAGCTTTTCCAAACAGTTGAAGAAGAAGGAACACTCCCAAAGCCTTTCTACGAGGCCAACATCACCTTAATTCCAAAACCAGACAAAGACACCACAAAAAAGAGAACTACAGGCCAATATCTTTGATGAATATAGATGCAAAAATTCTCAACAAATTTTAGCCAACCGAATCCAACAGCATATCAAAAAGGTCATATACCATGACCAGGTGGGATTCATTCCAGGTGCACAAGGATGGTTCAATGTATGCAAATCAATGTCATAAACCACATTAACAAAAGAAAAGTCAAAAACCACATGATCATCTCAATAGGTGCAGAAAAAGCATTTGACAAAGTCCAACATCCATTCATGATCAAAACTCTTACCAAAGTGGGAATACAGGGAACATTCCCTAACATAATAAAGGCCATATATGAAAAACCCACGGCAAACATAATACTCAGTGGAGAAAAGCTGAAAGCCTTCCCACTAAAATCTGGAACAAGACAAGGATGCCCACTCTCACCACTATTATTCAACATAGTATTAGAAGTCCTAGCTACAGCAATCAGACAAACAGAAGAAATAAAAGGCATCCAAATAGGAGGAGAAGAGGTAAAACTGTCACTGTATGCAGATGACATGACACTATATATAGAAACTCCCAAAGACGCAACCCCAAAATTACTTGAACTGATCAACAAATTCAGCAAAGTAGCAGGATATAAGGTTAACCTTCAGAAATCAATAGCATTTCTGTACACTAATGATGACATATTAGAAAAAGAATAACAAAATATTTTACTTTTTAAAATAGCACCCCAAAAAATCAAATACCTGGGAATAAACCTGACCAAGGAGGTGAAAGACTTATATGCAGAGAACTACAAAACATTAATCAAGGAGATCAAAGAAGATACAAAGAAATGGAAAGATAGTCCATGCTCATGGGCCGGAAAAATTAATATTGCAAAAATGGCCATACTACCCAAAGCAATCTACAGATTCAACGCAATCCCTACCAAATTACCCATGACATTCTTCACAGAACTAGAACAAACAATCCAAAAATTTATATGGAACTACAAAAGCCCCAGAATTGCCAAAGCAATCCTCAGGAACAAAAAACAAGCAGGAGGCGTAACTCTCCTAGACTTCAGGCAATATTACAGGGTTACAGTAATCAAGACAGTGTGGTACTGGTACCAAAACAGACATACAGACCAATGGAACAGAATAGAGATCCCAGAAATAAACCCAGACACCTACGGCCAATTGATCGTTGACAAAGGTTGTAAGAACTTAAAATGGGAAAAAGACAATCTTTTCAGTAAGCATTGCTGGGAAACTTGGACAGCTGCATGCAAATCAATGAAACTAGAACATACTCTCACATCATGCACAAAAATAAACTCTAAATGGCTTAAAGACTTAAATATAAGACAAGACACCATTAAACTCCTGGAAGAAAACATTGGCAAGACATTCTCCAACATCAACCTTATAAATATTTTCTCAGGTCAGTCTCCCAAAGCAACAGAAATCAAAGCACTAAACCAATGGGACCTAATCAAGCTGACAAGCTTTTGCACAGCAAGGGAAACCAAAAAGAAAACTAAAAGACAACTTACAGAATGGGAGAAAATTGTTTTAAATGATGCAACTGACAAGGGCTTAATCTCTAAAATATACAAACAACTGATGCAGCTAAACTTCAAAAAAGCCAATAACCCCACTGAAAAATGGGCAAAGGACCTGAATTTCTCCAAAGAAGATATACAGATGGCCAACAAGTACATGAAAAAATGCTCAACATCATTGATGATTAGAGAAATGCAAATCAAAACTACCATGAGATACCACCTCACACCAGTCAGAATGGCCATCATTAACAAGTCCACAAACAACAATTGCTGGAGGGGGTGTAGAGAAAAGGGAACCCTCCTGCACTGTTGGTGAGAATGTAAGCTGGTACAACCACTATGGAAAACAGTATGGAGGAACCTTAGAAAACTATACATAGAACTACCATATGACCCAGCAATCCCACTCTTGGGCATATATCCAGAAAAAAATTTCCTTGAAAAAGACACTTGCACACGCATGTTCACTACAGCACTATTCACAATAGCCAAGACATGGAAACAACCCAAATATCCATCGAAAGATGATTGGATTAGGAAGATGTGGTATATATACATGATGGAATATTATTCAGCCATAAAAAAGGATAAAATAATGTCATTTGCAGCAACACAGATGGAATTAGAGACCCTCACACTGAGTGAAGCAAGTCAGAAGGAGAAAGACAGAGGCTATATGATATCTCTTATAACTAGAGTCTAATATACTGCACATATGAACCTCTCAACAGAAAAGAAAATCACGAACCTGGGGAACAGACTTGTGGTTGCCATGGGGGTGGGGGAGGGGGTGGGAGGGAATGGGGTTAACTAGTGCTTCGGTGATGGAAAAGCAAGGAGATCCAGCTGTATAGTATAGGGAACTATGTCTAA
>PVHT021183617.1:10215527-10237512 GCA_004024745.2 Catagonus wagneri
AAAAAAAAAAAAGCATTTCATTGGCAATTCACCAGAAAGCACCACCTTGCTGTTTTGGACCCAACAGTCTTTTTAAAAAAATTTTTTTTGGAATATAGTTGACTTAGAGTGTTGTATTAGTTTCAGGTTGTACAGCAAAGTGAATCAGTTATACACATAGATATATCTATTAATTTTCTCCCAGGTAGGTTATTACAAAACATGGAGTAGATTTCCCTGTTTATACTGTAGTTTCCTGTTAATTATCTATTTTGTTACAGTAGTGTCCACAGTTTAATCAATTCTTTGCAATTAGACTTAGACTGCTTGCTTTTCCCCCTGTCAGAAACAATGTGGACCCCACAATCTTAAAAGGCTAATAGTCATAATCATCAATCAATAGCTTGGATAAAGACTCAACTAAGCTATTTCAGATATTATTCTGGCACTGTCTGTAACAAGGAGCCAGGATTCTGAGAAAAGTGAAAGGTGATTCTTTGAGCCCTCGCACAGAGAAGATGGAACAGAGGAAATGAGGGCTTCCCACCCCTCCATTCAGCAGTGGAATGCTCTGGCTTCATTCTGTGTGAAGGGGTTCTGCAGAGCTGGCTCTTGGAGGATAGATGGCAAGCTGTCACTTCAGGCCTGCCTTTTGGCTCACCTGCATGCAGCCACAAGAAGCTTTCTATGCCCTAGGAAGGCATTCCCTGTCCCAGGTCAGATTTCTACTGACGCCTTGTTGCTCCTCCTAGATCTCTTAAAGTCTGAATGGTCAGGAAGTTTCTCAACACGGATCTTACCGCTGACACCCAAACAGAAGGGTTCTTCTAGTAACACCCTAATTACGTTCAAACCTGATACTGCCTGTTCTCACTCACCGCCATGTTTAGTTTTAACGTTCACATTCTGAAATGAAATCTTTCTTTCCCAACTTTAGTGTCTCCTCCAAGACCTAAAGAGATACAGGCATACCTTGGAGATATCGCAGGTTTGGTTCAAGACCACCACAATAAATTGAGTATCGTAATAAAAAGAGTCACAGGAATTTTTTGGTTTCCTAGGACAGACAGAAGTTATGTTTACACTATATTGTTGTCCATTAAATGTACATCAGCATTGTTTCACAAAAAAACAATGTACATATTTCAATTAAACATACTTTATTGCCAAAAAATGCTAACCATCATCTGAGCCTTCAGCAAGTCAGAGTCTTTTTTACTGGTACAGGGTTTGAAATACTGTGAGAATTACAAAATATGATGCAGAGATATGAAGTGAACAAACGCTGTTGGAAAATTGGCACTGAAAGACTTGCTCAGTGCAGGGTTGCCACCAGCCTTTAATTTGTAAAAGAACTCAGTATCAGCGAAGTGCAATAAAGCAAAGTGTGATAAAATGAGGCATGCCAGTATAACCTTATCTTACCAAATTTGTTACTGCCAATGCCTGGAAGAGAATAACAGGGCAGAATTTCTTGCTCACTGCAGCAACACTATTTATCTAAGTCACGGCAATAGCTGTCCCATGTGCTGGAAGCTCTGTGATGCATTGGTAAATGAATTCACAAGCTTTTGCATTTCTGTAAGTCAGGGGCTGCGAACTCAAATGCCAACAGTGAGGAGACAAATAATGTAAATGAGCTGATTGAGCAAGGCTTGAGAGTAGTGGTGTGAAACGAAGAATCGAGGTTCTATCTACAGGGCCAGCCGCCCGGAGCTCCAGCCAGTTGTTCTCGTGTGAGAAAGCCAGTTCTGTGCTGCCAGATCTGATGTTTTAAGAGAAGTTCAGAATTCAGATGCTTAAAAAATGAGAGAATCTCTGATTTTTAAATGTTATTGCACATTTAAAAATATTATGGAGAAAGGGCATTCCAGGCAGAGAAAACTCGAAAGACTGTGGAACCTTCGAAGAAACTCAAGTAATTCAATGTACTAGGGTGGAATGCATAGTAAGCAATAGTGGGAAACAGGGCTGGAAAGTCACTTGGAATTTACCTTGTAGGCAATGAGACCCCACTGCAGGATATTAGCAGTTCTCTGGCACAGTTAGATTCACATTAACCTCTGGGCGGTTAAGACAATGGGCCAAGGAGGAGAAAACTGTGGTCAGGAGAGCGGTCAGGAAGGTGCCACAGCAGTTCTGGGGGACATGTGGGGGACCTAACGCTGACAGGCATGCAGAGGCCATAGGGACCTAAGAGATCACAGGAAGAGAAGAAGCAGGACATGGTGATGGGGTCAGAGTGGTAGACGGAGAAGGGAGTAAGAGGGCGCCACTCAGGTTTCTAGGTTGGAAAAGGCAGCCGTGAGTGACTCCTGTCATGCACTGGGCTGGAAATGCAGTGACAGGCAAGCTGGATTTGTGGTGGGGAAGCAGAGGGGATAAGTTCAGTTTTTGAGAAGTTTTGCATGATGTGCTGTGAGACATCGAGGTGGCCTGGAGACAATTTGGGGGGAAACATCAGTGTAAAGACAGTGTGTGAAGTCCTGGGAGCAGATGGCGAGACAAGAAACAGCCTGGGAACCAGGAGCTGGAGAACAACAGCTTTTAAGTGAGGAGCAGAGGACGACGACCTGTGGGGTTAAGAAGGCAGTATGCTCACTTCCATCACGTGACCCCCTTGGAGACCCAAATCCCACAAAAAGCCTCAATGGGAAGGAGAAAGCAAATCCCTCCCCCCCCCCCCGCCCCGGCCACACACACACACACCGCAGCAGTTCGGTCATCTAAGCTGACAAGTGGCGAGCTCACTTTGCATGAGGCAATCCCATGAAAGACCCTTGATGGAACTAAATGTGACATCTACAATGCTCCCTGAAAAGGCCCTGGGTGGTACAGATCAAATACAGCGAAGAAGCTTTTCCTGGGGCTGTTCATTCCCTCCCAAGCAATTCTTCTTCAAACAGCCACTGAAGCTATGCATTTCATCCCACTTGGCAAAGGGCTCACAATGATTTTTGGCCTTGACTCAATCAGCAGGCTTTCTAGAGATTCAGGGATTATTGATTTTTGAATCTGCAGTGGCTCACTGTGGAGAACAGAAACTTTGCCTTTTGCTACAGATAGCAGCCTCATGGGCACTGAGCTGCAAAATATCAGGTAACTAAAGATAACTGCAAATATCACCTGGCAGTGGGGCACCAGACACCCTTGCCATAACTGTGGGACTCTGGTAGTAACAGAGCAGCTTGGTGGCCTTTACAAGGTGGCAACCACTTTTGAAACCTATTTCTAAAGAAAATATATTTATGCTTATGTGATCTTTTAAATTTTTTAAACTTGACTTTATTTTTAAATTTGTCTCCTATTCTGCAGGGCTATGGGCTTTTGCTCCATATTTATGATGACAAGCTTATAGAGGTGTGTAGCAAAGCCCCAGTGAATGACAATGTTCTGAGCCATCCTCCTCTGCAAGTCCCCAAATCTCTTAGACCACTTAACTGAAAGGTTTTTTGTTTTTGTTTTTGTTTTTTTTGCTTTTTAGGGCCACACCCACGGCATATGGAGGTTACAGCTGCTGGCCTACTCCACAGCCACAGCAACACAGGATCTGAGCCACATCTGTGACCTACACACCGCAGCTCACGGCAACGCCAGATTTCCAACCCACTGAGCAAGGCCAGGGATTGAACCCACAATCTCATAGTTCCTAGTCGGATTCATTTCCGCTGTGCTGCAAAGGGAACTCCCTGGAAGTTTTGACACATGAAGATCTTCCTCGTTCAATCTTTTCAATTGACAACGTCACATGTTCAGCGCAGAGTGCAAAATTAGCTCGTTTCCTCAAATTAGTTTGGTGCTGGCACCTAGCAGAGAAACTAGTTGAGTCATTCAAACCATCAGAGTTCAAGTGACGGGAATATAAGATTGATCAGGGCAGGGTTTTCCTTTCTTTTATTAATTGCCACGTCTGCCATGTTGGAATCATGCCTAGGACACAGCAAGTCTTAAAGATATAATTGTTGACTAATAGAATGAAGTTATTCCCAGATAATCCTTAAGAGTAATCCTTTCAGAAAGGTTATTTTGAAGGAGGAAAATCACATGGCTCTTCTAGGAAGAAATATTTGCCATTCTTCGCACAGGGCATCTATCCTAATCACTTGCCTTCCTGGCTAGAAAATATTTTTCTAGCATCTCTTATTGGAAGTAGTTGATGCTCCAAGTTAATTTATAGTCAAACATATGTCTACAGTTAGTTGCAGGGAGGACTTAGTGGAAAGAGCGTTGGCTTGTAGTCAAAGATAAGGCTGTCCCTGAGCTGTGCACCACTTTGGAGAGGCCAGCAAGAGACCCTTGGGTGAAGCAGCCCATGTGTCTTGCTGACCGCTCCTGGTGAACAAGCCAAAACTGGAGTTCTGCCCACTGTGGGCAGGAGTCCTGATGAAGCTGTGTGCAGCCTCTTGCCCCAGGGAGGCTCTTAAAGGTCAGTACTATTTGCTTGTAGTGACTCCCCTCTCCCCTCAGCCCTCAGTCTAGCTTCCTGCTGCTCTTCTTCACTCAGGAAATCCTACTGTTTTCAGGTCCCTTTCATTCAGAAAGGTAAATTCTCAAGACAGGTCCAATTTACTTTCTAAAAACTCATCTGCAAGCCTGATTAATGCTAGAACAAAAGCCAGTGATACTATTTTATTTCAGATTTATAGAACTGGCTTAGAACTCATTTTTTTACAAGCTTCAAAAAACATTTTGGTGTTCAATAGAGTTCTGTACTACCAAAGGGCTTGCAATCTGTGAACTTCTGAAAGCCATGAAAAAGTTTGAAAATTCTCTTTCAACTCCTGTACACATACATGCATATGTTTTTGTTTCCTCCGACTTGATATAAGGTCATCTGATATGTGGAATTCGAGGAACCGGTTATCCAACTGACCAGACTAATTTATTTCCTTATGCATTTTTCAAATTCAAGCAATGCTGTCAGTGAACAAAAAACAAAAGAAAAAGGTAAGAAGTGAGAAAGGAGATGTATTTATAAATGTAGGTCAGTCAGAAATCTGAGATACTGTGTTCTTCATTAAGCACGTATACCAGGTTCCAGTCTGGCTTTCCAAGTGAAAATTCCCCCACTTCCTCAGATGTGGCTTTCAATTAGTATGATGAAGGATGCTGGGCTATATAATCTCTAAGTGTTATTCAATTTCTTATATTTTACGTTGCTGAGGCCATTGGCTGCCTTCATAAGCACTAATCTGTCATGTTGACAGAAAATAAATATCCCTCATTTTGGTGGAATACAATGATTTCCCCATTACAAGTTCAATTTATATATTTCTTTTGCTGATTACAGAGAAAGCTATTGTCCTGGAAATGTCTCTTCTTTACTTTGATCCTGGAGTCTGGACCTTGTTTTCTCAGCCTTCCTTTACAAAACAAACAAAAAATTTCAAAAGGCCAACAAAGCATCTTCAAGATACCAAGAATAAGCAACCCATTGAGGGTGGTATCCTCAGAGATTTATCCACATGACTGCTAATCCTACATTATGACGATGTGTTATTGTGAGGGTGTATACTGACTACCTAATATAGATTTGGTCTCAAAGCAATCTAATTTGTTTAAGTAGAGTTGCTATTTAGCACGAGCTTTATCTACTCCAAAGGTCAATAACACTAAAACAGAAAATCTGCTGATGTCATTCTTTCTTAATGCATTTTGGCAAAGGATAACACTCTTGGATGTTGGCTACATAAAGATGATTTGTGTCACACGTTATTGGTTGAGATTATCTGGGAGTGGAAGAGAAGAACCTGGGCTCCAAATAATCCCGGGGTCCCAGATTATTTCGTTTGCTGGGAAGGTGACCACTTAAATACAGAATACAGAAGTGACGGACAACCATAAACCAAAAATGGTATCTCAGGAACAGATGGAAAATGACTGTAAACTAGCAAAGGCTAGTGAAGCCACAATGGGCCAACACAGATAAAGAAAGGAATATAAGGGGAGTACACAGGCAGCCAGAAATAGATTGAAACCTGGCACATTTCAGCAGGGACAAGGTGAGGATGCACATATAAAGGTCTGGGACAAGTCTGGTTTGATTGGTAGTGATTGCTCCAGCTCTCTACACAGAGATTGCTAATTATGCCCCCAATATCTAGACTCTCCATTTCCCTTAAGTAGTAGAATCCTCTGAATTTTAGCTGAACACGTGGCCACCTATCTACAGATTGCATTTCCCAGCCTCTCTTGCAGCTTGGGATGGCTACGTAACTCAACTCCGGCTAATGAGATGTGCACAAAGGCAAGATTTCTGCATACCTCTGAACAGAAGCTGTTTGCCCTCTGCTTCTTTCCCCACTTATGGAAATAACTGCTCAGCTGTCAATGAACTTGGACTCCAATGAACCACAAAACATCACAACACATAGACAGCTACAGCCAGGCTTCCATGAACCGCCTGTGAATCAGCAGCAGAGCAAGATACAGTGCCTCAATATGCTACACTCCAAGATCTAATTTCAAACTTATTAATATGGTATGGGTAATTTAATTTCCTGAACAGGTATCACACAATTTCCCACATTTCTTATTTATCTCCATTTGCATCACAAACTGGATACCTCTCTCTCTTTGGCTGGTTCTCTCAACCCTGACTAGGGTGATGTTCAGAAAGTGATGAGTAACTCTAGAACTTAAGTCTTGCAACTTGACTCCCCAGCTCCGAGTAACAGAGTCCATAGGAAATAGCTGAGAATTAACACATAATTGCACAAAGCAATTCGTAAATTTGGGTATTGAGAAAACCTTTGCCATGGAATTGAAAGCCTGTTGAAAAGAATGCAAGGACTGAAAGTGTACATGAATTCTGATTGTACACAATATAATAATAGTGTAAAATATTCAGTACGTTCCAGATGTTTCATTTACGCTGAATAAAAGACAACTTTCCTCCCAATTTAATAAGAGATTTCTGATACCAGATTATTATTTAATCATTAATGTCACAGAATGAATTTTCACTATAAATTCAAAATCCAATTAACATTTTATTAATGAGAGTGTATGTACTGGCACACAATACTTACAAAACAGTTTACTGGCATTCCCATTGTGGCTCCATGGAAATGAATCTGACTAGTATCCGTGAGGATGAGGGTTCGATCCCTGGCCTTGCTCAGTGGGTTAAGGATCTGGCATTGCTGTGAGCTGTGGTATAGGTCGCAGATGTAGCTCAGATCCTGCGTTGCTGTGGCTGTTGCGTAGGCCAGCAACTACAGCTCCGATTTGACCCCCTAGCCTGGAATCTCCATATGCCATGGATGTGACCTTAAAAAGATAAAAAAAAAAAAATTACTTATACTCTGTGGATAAGCGTTTCTGCTAACATCTCCCATGGTGCTCTATTAGTATTAGTATCACCAGTTTCCTCTATCAACACTCGGGTCTCGAATCTTCGTATTTAATTTTATAAGTTTTCAAAAAACCAAATACAATATGCATATTTTAGCCAAAAGAACTTAGAACTAAATTTCTTCTTTAAGCCCAATAAAACAATCCCTATGGAAATGAAGATATGTTATATTTATAAATAACTTTTACCGTTTTTTTCTCTAAGATGTGAATTTTGCTTTTAATATATTTTACCTTTTCCCCATAATTGGCTATAAGTAACATAACAGATTATAATGAGCACAACTGGATCCATAAAATCACTGAATTACTCAAACACTGTGTTTTGGAAATCTTTGTCTAATGAAAACCTAAGTATCTATTTAATATTGGGTTGTTCCCAGTATAGGGATTAGCTTGACAGATGCTCACTGGATTTATTTATGGCATGTGAATTAGTTTCCTGTGGCTATTGAAACAAGATGCTACAAACTTGGTGGCTTAACACAAGAGAAATTTATTCTCATATAGTTTTAGAGGCCAGAAATCTGAAATCAAAGTGTTGGTCTGATCGTACTCCCTCCAGATGCTCCATGCAAGGTCTGTCCTTTGCCTCCTCCAGCTTCTCATAAAGTCTTGACTTGGGGCCAGATCACTCTAATCTCTGCCTCTGTGGTCACACTGCCTTCTTGTCTTCTCTTCTGTCTGCCTCAAATCTGCTTATGTCTATCTCTTGTAAGGACACTTGTCAAGGGATTTAGGGCCCATCAGGATAGCCCAGGATCAGGTCAAGATCCTTAACTTAATCACATCTGAAAAGACCTCTTTTCTAAATAAGGTAACATTTACAAATTCCAGGGATTTGGGATATTTACTTTTTGGAGGGCCATTATTTAGCCTATGACAGCATGATATTTAAAACTATTTTGCTTGAAATCTTCTGGTTCTTCTGCCATATAAGTTCACTGTTCTCTCAGTTTATTTAAAGAACTAGAGCTAACCCTGGAAAAAAATTTTTGTACATATACTCTACTTAAATATTAAGAAATTTGTTCTGATCAAGTTTGGAAAACATATTTTACCCCAGGAGTTGAAGTAAATCACCCACAAAATTAAAAAAAAAAAGAAAGAAATACTTGTACTAAAAAAATGGCAATTATATAACTGACTTTGTTACACTGAGAGCTGAGGCTGACAAAGAGTAGTTAACAAAAAAAATAATAATGTGTTGATTGTTGAATTAATGAGTACAAGGAATTAACTGACCTTTACTTATTCTGCAGTCTCATTACTAACTGTTAAGTCCTTATGCTCTTTGATTATGATTCCTCTTATTCCTGAAATGTAGACTGTAAGGAAAAAGTCTACAAAAGTCTTTATAAACTTAAACCATTTAAAGATATTTAACTTTCTCATGAAACATGTGAATGGTTAACATTTACTGAGCATTTATTGTGTGCTAGGACTCTCTGGAGGTGAACGTGAAAGCCTAAAATAACAATATACATGTTATATGCTCATAGAAGCCTCACACATATCTCCATCATTAATGAACACCTCAATTGCTCACAGTCTGGAGCAAAATACATGGAGCAGTCTCAAGGCCTGCGGAATGCTGGTGACAAGTGGATTAACTTCTAATAGTTTCGTGTGATTCTGCACCAACTCACTGTCTGTTCACTGAAAGGGTCAGTCAATATGTTTCCAAACCTGTTTATGCCAATTATATTCATCATTGTCATTGCTGTAACTTAGGAACTCTTATGTAGGACGATTAACATGAGTACCAAAAACCAAACTGTAGTTATTTCAATGAAAACTAAGTTGAATCTTTGGAAGATTCAAGACACATATGCAGCTAAAAAGAATCCCTGTTGAATTAGGTTTAGTTAGAGAATTGAATTCGACTAGGAAAATACATAAAATTCTAGAATGATTCTGTACTTACGTTGTGTCCTTTAGGTTCTCACTCTATTTTTCTTATTGAGGCATAGTTATTTTACAGTGCTTCAGGTATATAGCCCAGTGATTCGGTTTTACATACATATGTGTGTGTATATATACATATACATATATATATATATATATATTTCATATATATACATGTGTGTATTCTTTCTCATATTCTTTTCCACGATAGGTTCTTACAAGATACTAAATATAGCTCCCTGTGCTATACAGTAGGGTCCTTGCTGGCTATCTATTTTATACACAGTATTGTGTATCTGTTAATTCCAAAGTCCCAATTTATCCCTCCTCTCCTCCTTTCTCCTTTGGAAACCACAAGTTTATTTTATATATCTGGGAGTCTATTTTTGTCTCACAAATAAGTTCATTCACATAATTTTTTTTAGATTCCAAATATAGGTGATTTCATATGGTATTTTTCTTTCTCTGACTTATTTCAGTACGATAATCTCTAGGTCTATTCATGTTGCTGCAAACGACATTATTTCATGCTTTTTTTAATGACTAATACTCCATTGAATATATATGTACCATATATTTTTTATCCATTTATCTGTCAGTGGACATTCAGATTGCTTCCATGTCCTGACTACTGTATATAGTGCTGCGATGAACATTGGAGTGTATGTACTTTTTGAATTAGTTATCAGCTTTTCCAGATATATGACCAGGAATGGGATCGCTGGATCATATGGTAACTGCTTTCAGTCTTTAAAGGAATATCAAAACTGTTCTCTGAAATGACTACACCAATTTACATTCCCACCAACAACAGGATTGTTCCTTTTTCTTCATACCCTCGCCAGCATTCATTATTTGTTGACTTTCTGATGATGGCTATTCTGACTTGAGGGAGATGGTACCTCATTGTAGTTTTGATTTGCAGTTTTCTAATTGTAATTAGGGATGTGAGCGTCTTTTCATGTGGTTTTTGACCATCTTCTGTCTTCTTTGGAGATATGTCTATTTAGATCTTTTGTCAATTTTTTATTGGGTTGTTTGTGTTTCTGATATTGGCCTGTATAAGCTGTTTTATATTCTGGAAATTAAGTCCTTGTTGGTCACATCATCTGCAAATATTTTCTCCCATTCTGTAGGCTGTCTTTTCATTTTGCTTATGGTTCCTTTTCTGTGAGAAGCTTTAGGTTTAATCTGTCCCATTTGTTTATTTTTGCTTTTGTTCCCACTCTAGGAGATGGATCCAAAAAAAGCATTGCTGTGATTTATGTCAGAGTGTTTTATGTTTTTCTCTAGGAGTTTTATAGTATCCAGTCTTACATTTAGGTCTTTAATCCATTTTGAGTTTGTTTTTGTATATGGGGTTCTCGTTCCATTTTAAAGAAATCAAAAGTGGAAATTAGTTGCGATAAAATTTGAGAATGGTTTTTATAAGAAACATAACATGGTATCCTAATCACTGCACTCATAATAAAAAGTGGTCCAAGGTTCTATATTTGGAGCTAAATAAAATAAGACTAAAATATATGCCATTTTTATTATTCCCTACTATACTTGAATAAATTAGCTAGTACGTCAATTATCAGTTTTGATTACATTATATACGAAGGTTCATATTATATTTACACCTGATTTATATGACAGTTTTAGTTGATTTTAAGATTAATCATTCAAAAATTCTAACAGATTTCAGATGGGTACTGTGAAAAGAGTAACCAGTAGACAAATACTTATGGAAAATAAAAAAATCAGTAGAGTTTACAGTACAATATATGCCTAGCATTGTACTAGGTACGGAAGGAATAAATCATGTTGCATGCTCTCAGGGAATTAGAATTTGGTTGCATGTAAGACCACAACAGTAAAATAAAAAAGAACAATAATCAATACATAGAGGACAAATGTCTGAGATATGTTCTTTAAGATAAAATAATAAATAGAACACAAAAGGAAAAACTTTGTGGGCTACTGGAATCAGTCAAAATTTAGAAACGGAAATTGGATCTGAATTGGAAAGTGAAGAAAGCAAGCTCAGGAAGTTAGGGAAGATAGCTGGAGAGAAACTGGATGAGCAAGGCAAAGAGGTAAAAGTAAGGCCAGTACATAAAACAGAAGTAAGGGGACAGCTGACGTGAAAGTAGTTGATTCAGGCTCTCATTAAAGCTCTGAATCATGAAAGCAGACCACACAGGGTGCCAGGTGTTCATTTCCTTCTCGTAGGAAGACTTCAGTGGGAGGTGAGAGTTGAAGAAATACAATAGTGGAGGAAGAAAGAAGCCTACAGGTGTGCACAGGAAAATTTCCCCCAAACACAAAGCTCACGATAAAAACAAGCGAAAATATTGGAGGCATTTATCTTGGTTAGAAAACCAAATCAAAGGAGGAAAAAAAAAAGGGAAAGAAATAATACCGAATGTCTTACACTGGATTGAATCCGAATATATATATGATATATATTTATATCATCTAAGAGAGGAGACTGAAAAGTCAGAATCACAGTAGGACACATTTAGAAAGGATTCATCCTTGGGCTTAGAGCAGTGACATTTAGAATGCTTTTTTATATTTCTTTAGTATGACTCCTATGTTCTTCCTGATTAATCATCTTTCTCTCTCTCACACACACACACACACACACCCCCCACAGTGCCTACACTTTTTCATTAACCTAAAAAGTCTGTTATTTCCTTTAAGAATTACCTCAACCACATCATTTGGTCCAACCACATTTGGACCAAAGTTAGTCTTTCACTCCCGGGATTTTACAAAATGCTAGGCACTGACTGTCAGAAGCCTGAGCATGTCCCTAAAGATCTTCATACCAGGAGCTTATAAACAAAGGGGAGATCAGGAAAGAGAACATAAATATTGCCGAGAAACGCTACAGGGGGACAGGCTGAGAGAATCATCTGGAGACTGAGGCAGGGGGATGCCCACAGATGCTTTATCTTCGCAATCAAATAACCATTTCCTAAGATAAATAAGTAAAACCCCCTGAGTGGAAGACTAACTTTCTTGCTTTGAAGGATATGGAAGACAGACACTCGACACGAGAACTTTGGAATTAAGTACAAAAACTTTGTCAAGGGGCCTTGCTCTGCCAGTTTATGCAGCTGTAAAACTGGTACAACAATGATGCCACAGGAATGCTGTGAAGATTCAGTGCAACCCATGTTTGGCACCCTGCTTAGAGTAGCTTCTCAATTGTTCGCTCATTAAATGTGTTACCACTGCATTCAAGTTATGTTCAAATCACAAACATACTCAAAACATTTGTTCCAATATATCTTCTCTAAAGGTCCATGCAGATGGTAATATGGTGAGTTTGGCACTGATATTTCGTATGGCTGATGAGTTTAATCCTGTAACGAGTGGCTATGTTTGTATAATCTCCATCTCCTTCAATTTGGCTTGGTGAGGTTAAATTCTGGACTGACCAGGCAAGCCATCCCCTTCCCCTCCATTTTAGCCAAGTTTAAACATCATGCCTTGTTCCTGCCTCACCAAAGATGAAATATCAGTTAATAGGATCTGTCGATAATGGGCTTTAGGTCTTATCTTCCCACAAGTCTAATGCTTGGTGCCAGAGAATTTTTAAAATTAAAACTCTGTGGTTTTAAGTACTGGATGGATACCTAGAGTAACCAGAAAGACGAAGCAGAACTGAGAAACTTGGATGGATTTTCATGTTAAGAAGTATTTGTTCTATTTTTTGTAAAGAGCAGTTTAGAAATAGTCGAAAGATGTAATTTGTGTTACTTGATTTGCATAAACATAATGATTTTCAGGGAATATAATTGGCGGTCAGTTGAGTTTGGAGCTCTCCATCTTTTCACTGAGATTCTAAAGAGAAATCTGATGTTTCAAGTGGGCATGATCATAACCTATTACTACCCAGAACTAAATGTAGAGGTGTCATAAGGGTCATTACAATCAGTTATGAGAAATGCCCACCCACTTATACTACTCATAATGGGGGGAATGCCTTTAAAATTAACAGACTTCAGATGTTGATTCAGCATAGGCTGAAACCAACCATCAAACAACTTCTCAAAATAAAATATAATGATTTAGTGTGTAGACAGCTGTACTGGCGCTGACTAATCTCCATTTGCAATAATTACCCAGTTCTGTGATCAAATTTCCTTCTCTCAGTGCTATTCCCTCTGGATATTTATATGCTCATCTGTGTTCATGCAGATTAATGGATATTAAATTGCAATGATCAGATTAGAAAATAATCTGATAATTTAAGAACGGAAATGTACTTTGAATGCTATTTAGTTACTCTTCAATTTTGAATAATGTAAAATAATCATTTACAATTCAGATTACTTATAGCCACACCAAATACTGGGGCAGAATATGTGATAGATGTTTATAATTATGATTTGAATTTAGGAAAATGACTTTGGCATAAATTTCTGTATTGTGTCCATTCAACCAAATACAATGAACAAATTAAACAACACTTATTGAGAATTCTTAATTAGATATTACACAAACATTTACACTTAATAAAGGTAACTGCTGACTATCTCCTCTTGGTATAAGGTAAATCAAATTTTGTGATCTAGCCCACAACCTTAATTACCATTTATAATTTCGTGTTTATATGGAAATATGCCCCTAATTCTAGACAACCGACTCATCAATGAACTTTGGGTACAGAACATACCTAGCCTGGAGAAAAGAATACACAGATGGTACTTAATAGCTATGGAGTTATTTGGATGTCTATTATTTGAAACAAATAACTTGAAAAATTAGTTATGATTTATGTAATTTCCAAAGGTAAAAATTCAAATAGTGGTTGACAGTATAAGAGGGAAATTTCTGATCGAAATAAGAAGGGATTTCCCAACAGACAGAGTTGACCAGAGTTGGACCTGCTGCTTCAGATAAGAGCAGCTTTCAAGTAGAAGCAGATTCTTAAGAATAGGTCAGAGAGCGTCTCAGCAATGATGGGTAAAGGGGACCCCAGTCTGGAAAGAGTGTTTAGACTTAGCTGCTAAGGTTTTGTCATTGTGCAGTTGCCAAAATAAGCCTTTTGGATTTTCTATGAATTTTACTCAACTCGACTACCAGTTATTTAGTCAACCTAGTGCGACTCTTATTTGCGTAGTAACACATCACCAGGTTTGAGAAGAGGGACATCTGGTGGATGAAATAAGCAAAAGAAAAGGGGTTTTGTTGTCATGTTCATAGTTTAAATGTTTTTTTGCCATTTCCCCTGATTTTTCCGGGGGAAAAATTAATCAATATATGTATATAAATATATATTTCACAAAAGGCAATAATGAATCATGATCAAGTGATCTGGATAAGACAGTTGTTTCATCTAGTCCTTTAACATTTATCAAATGGCTTTATAGGCATTTTTCTCTCATTAGTTCAAATTAGACTCTTTGAGGATGAATTTGTCCTTATAAAAAAATAAGCATGTGACCTTCTCGGCTACCAGTTAAGATCTGTTTCTAAGCTCAATTATTCAGTAGAAACAATGGCAAAGAAACAGAAAATACCCAATTGCCTAAACTACGAATGCAAGTGTTTTGTCTTTACCGAAATATTCAAGTTTTTTTGCTTTCATAAATTTGAAATTGATGCAAAAATTTTAAATAGACTAATGAATTTCTCTATGAGAATAAGATAATTCTGCATCCATTTTGAGAAAGGGCAATACAGCAGCAATTTTGAGCCAGCCTGCCTGATAATAATAATAAGATTAACACAACTCTGACTAAAATGACTACCTAAATCCTTAGTGATATTTTCTCATCATAGATAGATAAATAGATAGATAGATAGATACACACACAGATAGACAGACAGACAGACAGACAGGTAAAGTGTTAGAAGCATCATGCTTGAGAGCAGGACTGACATTTTATCCTCTGTATCCAGGACCGAGTATACTGTATGCACTTAAACATTTGGTGAGTCGATCTCCTCAAATCCATCTTGGCCGGGAGGGATTTCACCCTCCTTTGAGCACTGAGCCCTCTGTGTCTCTCTGCTCTTTTTCGGAATAAGAACTGGTGCACCTCTTCCTCTCATTCATTCATTCACTCACTCATTCATTCACTCTTTCAGTGCCAGGATCTGTGCAGAACACAAAGGCACTCTGCAAGGTATCTTCCTTCTCCAGTCCTTCAGTTATAAGAAGGAAGATACTGCCGCTAGGTTGCTTTGGACAAAATATAACCTCAGATGTGTTTTGTGGAATACACAAGTAAGTTAGTAAATTGCTAATTTTCCTGAATGTTTCTTCCTGACATTTTTTTCACTTCATTCCTCAGTCCCATATACTGTGATTTCACAAATAGCTACTGTTTGTTGGGCGTTCACTATGTTCGGACACTGTCCTAAATACTTTATACATAAGTCATTTGATTTCATACTGAAAATCACCTTATAAACTAGAATTTCTATAAACGTTAAATATCTATTTTTTAAAATGAGGAAACTGAGGTTAGGTAATTTGCCCAAGGTAAGAGAGCTGGTAAGTGGCCAAGCCAGCATTTGAACCCAGTTAGTTTCTGGTCCCAGAGATGGTTCTTTTAAGGACTGCATTTATTATGATTCTAATAATGACCATTTGGTAAAATACCTAGACACACCAACACAAATTAATTCATTAATTTCAAGTAACAGTGAGAAGGAAGATGGATATTATACTGATTTTGTGGAAAATGGGGAACTATTCTAAAAGTTAAACCAGGAGATGGAAGCAAGAGACGTGCCCAAAGTCCTATGTGGGTAAACCAGAAAAATGTGGTAGGTAGAAGTTAAGAGTGCAGCCTTGGGAAGGAGACTGGGTTCACATCCCAGCTCCCTGACTGACTAGATGTGGAACTTTAGGCAGCCTACTTAACTGCTAATCTGCCTTTTCTCTAATCTGAAAAGAGGGAGGATAAGAGAGCCCACTCTGGAGGTATTTGTGAGGCTTAAAGAAGTTAATATGCATCAAGTACTCAGAAGACCCCCCGGCACACAATAGCCACTAATACTGCGATTGCTATAGTTCATCATATTAAAAACACTCTCCATTTTAAAAAGGTCTGTTATTTTCTGTGTTGCTCTGATAGAGAAAGCGACAATTACAAATGCAAGATGCCATCAGTTTGGCAGTGCATCCTAATGTTAGCGGTGTTGAAATGTAAAAAAGAAAGTATGTCTTGGAATTGATGAAATGCCATCTTGTTAATATAGGCAGAATACAGGAAGCAGAAGAACAAATAAGCGAGGTGGAGGACAGACTAGTGGAAATCACTGATGCGGAATATAGGCAGAATAGAGGAGGCAAAAGAAGCCATTGTACTAATGAGTACATCAGTATTTTTTTTCCAGTTCTATTTTTAACCTTCTCTTCTTTATTTTTTTTTTTCAAATATTTTGTGCCTCAACGCCAGCACGCTGTCGTGGGAATACTACTTATGTTTAGATTTAAAAGTTATTTGCTTGGGGGAGTTCCCATCGTGGCTCAGTAGTAACGAACCCAACTAGTATCCATAAGGACATGGGTTTGATGGCTGGCCTCGCTCAGTGGGTTAATGATCCAGCGTTGCTGTGAGCTGTAGTGTAGGTCACAGACACGGCTCGGATCCTGAGTTGCTGTGGCTGGGGTGTAGGCCAGCAGCTGCAGATCTGATTCAGCCCCTAGCTTGGGAACTTCCATATGCTGCATGTGCAGCCTTAAAACGCCAAAAAAAAAAAAAAAGTTAATTGCTCTACTAAATCCTCCGAAGAGAATGTTCTAGAAGGAAGGCACAAACATAGTATACTTGTGAGTGTGTGGGCGTGAGGGGGAAGAGAGCTGAAGAGTGCGCGAATACTTTTAAAAGTTTATCATATCAATATCCGAAACTACCTGGCAAATGCGAGAATCAGAAAAATGTAAGGGGTTGAAAAACTGAATCAGGTGTCAAAATGAGTTGTCAGCCTTAAGATAAATCAATTATTCAAATTATTCATTCAATAAATATGAAGTTAACCAATGTAAACTCAATATGCTCTATGTAATATGGGAAGGATATTTTTAAAAGACAGTATCAGTTACAGAAAGAAAAAAAATACCTAAGAAATATGGAATGAAAAATGGACTTAAAAACGGCAGAGTTAACTGTGACCATAACATAGCTGCCACGTTATTAGTGTTATGCACTCCTGATTAATACCATTTTATTTCTTTTTATACTATGATTACTATCTGAGCTACTTAGCACTCTCTTCAAGCAGAAATTGGGGACCTACTCAGGAGAGGCTCATTCCACAGCGAAGTTAAGCTAAGCTCCTTCAGGAAACTTAAGTCAGTCCCAGAGGAGGCACCATGCAGACTGTGAGAATTTAGAAGCAGCAGCATTAGCGTGGTGGAGTGGAATAGATATTTGACTAGGGGTCCAAGTAATTGAATTCAAGAAGCAGCTCTGTAACAAACTAGCCGTGTGACACTGCAAATTACCACATCCTTCTGGGCTTCTGTACCCTTGTTCCTACAAAGCACAGATTGAATTTAGGATTTTAAATATCCTTCCACCTCATGCTCTTCAATTTTTTGATATTATGTTTTACATGATGAGAAAGGCAGGAAAGAAGCTTCTGTCAGATGCTGAGCTTGGAGTACACGCTTCATGATTTATCAGCGGAATCTTAGGGCTTTTAAAAGCAGTTCTGTCCCCACAGGATATTACCTCAGCAAATATCTCCTCTATGTACCTGATAATAATTATGACTACCATTCAGGGCCCTGGTGCCTCTACCCCTTATCTCATTTTTTCCTCACTACAGCCCTCTGAGGTGTGTGTTACAACTTTCATTTTATAAAGCAGGAACGGTAACACACAAAAAAAGATTATTAATAATGATAGTAACAATTATTTGTGCTTACTATCTGCAATTATGGTGCCATGGGCTTTTTATATATCAACTCACTCAATCCTCACATCCGCCTTATGAAGACGGGTCTGCTGTAATTCCCAGCCTCACAGCTGGATATTGAGACAGGCTGAGACCTGGGACCTGGGCCCCTTGGCGGCAGTGCTTACACCTGGACAAACTGGGCAGTACAATACAGGGAAACTATGAGGGACTAAAACTAACAGTGTGCATCTGCAGCTGGGGCAAAGTGTGAGCAATAAGACACAAAAGGCCAAAACTCAACTGCCACTTCCGAGGTGCCAGGAGCAAAAGCAGCATATCGCACATGACCCTGTACACAGCACCACCAAGTAGGAGGGCAGATCACCTAAGCTATACCTCCTGCCTGACCCACCAATCTGCCCCCACCCTCACCGCATGTAATGGACCAGCTCGTCACCTACCCGCTTCTCAGGGAGCAAGCAAAGGAATCTGTTACTTATTCTTGTTCCCTTGTGCTGTAGCATGAATCCCAACAAAGACTTGCCTGAATTTCTCATGTGGCCTCTTATCAATTTCTATGGATTACAGAGTCCAGGAACCCCAGTTGGCAACAATTTCACATGGTTGGTAGGGGAGAAACAGAATTTACACCTCAGCTATCCAGCTGAAGAATCCAATACGTAGCTTTGCACATTCTGCTTACAAACATGCACAGGTCACAAAACTAATAAGGAGAAACGTAGGAATATAGATTTGGCTCCAAAACACAGACTCTTAACTTATAGTGAGCAATACTGCCCTGTCTCCTTGCCAGACGCCTGTCTTCCTGGATCTGTCCATGTCTTCTGGCCTTCCCCCCATCTTTACTCACTTTTGGTCTCTGACCTGACTTCTGAGTTGCCCTAATCCCAACTATGATTTTGCCTCCTGTACAAGGCTCTGTGGTCCTATTGTGTTCAACCCAGGACATGATGGCTCTCCATCCTATGTCTGGATTTACTGCTTCTAACTTGGCATGGCAGTCTTAGGGTCTCAGGCTTGCTATGGGGCCCAAGTCAAGTCAGCCAGAAGTGCCCTAACCAAAAATGAAAAATATTGGTCACACAGGCTTATAAAAAAACTTACTATAGACCAACAAGTGGGAATAGTGAGAATGATGAGAGGCATAATATTCCAGGTTTGGGAGTGTTTCTACCCTTTACTCTTTATATATCTGAAAGCAAGATAAAGCTGGCATTTGCTCCCTCTCATGCACTCTCTCGCTCGCATGTTCTCTCTCAGATGGATTCAACAACAAATCTATGAAATTGTACTGACTAAAACGTCATCAATATTATTATCAGAGTCAGGGCATTTTTTGATCAAATCCTAAAGCTTAAACATATCTGAATCATGTCTCTTCTTTTCCATTCTAACACTGCATACAGGTACAAAATGATCACTATTTTGAAGCCATAGACTGGGAAGGAATTACTCACCCTCCACTCTTTTGCCCTGATTACATACAGTTCCCCAGTGTGACTGGTAAGGGATTTTTGGAAATCTCGTTCAACCTCTGTGTGGCACTGAGCCATACTAAGGGCTTGCAAAAAAAAAAAAAAGGAGTGGAATTTCTAAGGACAACGTGGAGCAAAGCCAGCTGCTCCTACTGATAATCTAGTAATCTACATTTACACAAAATTGGAGCAGACAGGAGACACACTACATTTGGATTTCAGAGATCCACTCTATGCCATGTGCCATTTTCATCTCTTCGACTGAACTATAGATACTTCTTCATTAGACCCTCAAAGTCCTTACCATCCACAAGAAGGGGACGCTCATTGCCACATGTACAGACATGGCACTCTCTGTTCATCTATTCAAGCTCCCTAGCTCACTTCTCCTTGAGAAGGACTACCGACCAATGATTTTTCTGTTTCCTTTCATGAGTCATATAAAAGCTGACATTGCATATGGGCACTTGAGTGTTGAGCTTGGCTCTGGATGCAGAGTGCCCAGTCTTAATTTCAGCTCTACCACTTCATGACTAAATGACTGGGCAAGTTACTTACCTCTCGGTGCCTCTATTTTCTCACTTATAAAATGGGGATGATGAGCGAGTACCTACAACAAAGAGTTATCTGCCTGTTAAGAGTTTGTTGTGAGGACCAAAAGAGACAATATTGTAAAATTCTGAAAACAGTGCTTGGTACATTGATGGTATTCGATAAATATTAGCTGTTATTTTTATCCAAGGAGGTATATTAACGCAGTCAGGAGTTGCAAACTCAGACTTATTCTGGGGCTAGAAATGTAAAATAAATGACTTAGGATGTGGCTTAGGGAAAATGCAAGGGTACATACTCTGCCTAAAATCTTCCAAATTCTAAGGGCTTTTCACAGCACTGTGAAATCCAAACAAAACACATCTGCTGCTGAATTTAGCCTCATGTAGAGAAATGTGGGCTAAGAAATTCTTCCATGGGGGGTATAATAAATATTCAAGCCCTCTGCAGAATTAAAGAATTTCAGCTCATCCTAAAAAAAAAAAAAAAAAAAAACTGTCATGATAGTTGTTTTACATCCAGGAAGACGGAACCATAAAACCATCAAATTCAGGACAGCAGTTTAGACACAAACCCAAGAGCAATAATCATTACGTAAAGCCAGTAAAGGGTTTGCCGGTGTCAATAACTAGAGCTGGCAGCTCCAGCCTTAACTAGGGCAGCTGGGAAAGCTGTTGAGGAAAAGCAATTGTGAAATGAGGGAACTCTTATAAAATCCCAGTCTTGACAGAGACCGGTAACCCTGGGGCCATGAGAAACACTGTAGGAATGCAAACTGAGCTGGGGAGTGACTAACAGCCGATGGCTCTACATGCCCTCTGGCTAGAAACCACCAAGAAGGCAGCAGGGCTGGAGAGGAGGAATATGGGTTTAGCGTCCAGAAGTCCTGCATTCTAGCCCCAGTTCCAGCTTTGAGCAAGCCTTGGTATCTTCTCATGTTGGCTATAAAAAGATGAGCAGTTTTGTCCTGATTACCTCACTGAGATACTTTAAATACCAAATCAAATCAAGGTGTGAAATGGTTTGGCAATTAAGTACTGTATGAATATAGTTTTTTTTTAAGGCTTTCAGGCTAAATTCCATTAAAACAACAACAAAGCACTGCCTATGAAAATTTTCATATAACATTGTGTTTTAAGACTCTCCATGTCTTACTTAACCATGAATATTTGATACAAGTGAAGCTATCACAGGCAGTTGGAGATAAGCTTCTGAAGTCGCCTGTAACAGAGTAAAATCCACACACTTTAGTAAATAGAGGAAAATTTTCATCTACAACCCACAGTATTTTTCACTTTCCAACATTTTTTCTCCTCTGTCTCTTTAGATAACTATCTTAAAACAATTTAGGAGAGGATATACTATAAAAAAATTATTTTCAAGACCCAATTCTTTGAATTCATTCTCATTCTTATGCTCATTGAAACACAGATGTCATGAGACACTTACATGTCCAGACTCTGAGAATACATTGTTTAAAAGATGTAACCTTTGCATCTAATTAGTGTCACTTACGGTGGGGAGACAGACTTGCCAACAATTAAGTGACAACTGTAATGGCAACAGTGACAGTGCAGGAAAGGAAGAATAGGAGCATAGAGGAAGGACACTGGATGTGCCTGGGGTGTGAGCAGTAAGTCGCGTTTTCCAGGTTGGCAGCTGAAGCTGCATCTACACAAGGACAACTAAGAATGAGCATGGAGAATTGTTATGTGAGTAGTTGAGTTCAAGTAGAGTATGGGAACAGAAGTAAGACTTAGAGGGGATGGAACAGGACATGTTTTCAGGTACAAGATGCTGAAGGGCTATGTGTGGGATGGTACGTCATCTTCAAA
>PVHT021183617.1:10238512-10269774 GCA_004024745.2 Catagonus wagneri
AGTCGCGTTTTCCAGGTTGGCAGCTGAAGCTGCATCTACACAAGGACAACTAAGAATGAGCATGGAGAATTGTTATGTGAGTAGTTGAGTTCAAGTAGAGTATGGGAACAGAAGTAAGACTTAGAGGGGATGGAACAGGACATGTTTTCAGGTACAAGATGCTGAAGGGCTATGTGTGGGATGGTACGTCATCTTCAAAGGTGAGGTACTGAAGACTTTTGAGTAATATGAACAGATTTGCCTATGAGAATCAACACTTCAGAGATAAAAGAGATCACACTCGGAATGAGGAATGCCAGTTTGAAGGCTACAGCTCTAAATAAGTCAGGAAATCATAAGTTCCTTACCATTAAAACTGCAGTTGGGAAAAGAGTATATAGCTTAGGATTATTCAGGGTTGGTGTTTGATCTGATGCAGAAATTGAGGTGGGGCTGGGTTGGGGTGGGAAGAAAGAAAGACAGAGAGTGTCTAGAGTTGCTCTGTAGTTATGTTTTGGGCAACTGGGTGGATTTTTTTTTTTTACCAAAACGGAGTATAGCAGTCAGAAAGATGGTGGAAATAAGTGGAATATGATTTTAGAATGATTACCTTTGAGTTTCCTGTGTGACAGTTAAAAAGAGATCTAGATGGAGAGGTCAAATGATTAAATAATTGTTGATGGCTCTTGGTTCCAGGGCTGTAGAGAAAGGTGTATTCTGGAGACACACAGCTGGAGAGACATTAGCAAACAGGTATTTGATATCTTGAGTGAGAACGATACTGACCAGAGAGAATGCAGAGAGTTAAAAGGGATGGGATGGATCCCTAGGGAACACAGGTAGTTAAAGAGTGACTGCAAGGCTGAGAAAGAGCAAAAGGAGAAGCAGTGGAAAAATCAGAAGAAGGTGTCACGAAAAAGGGAACAGTCGACAGCATCAAAATCTTCAGTGACACAGGAGTGAACAGTTACTAGCCTGGTCAGTCAGGTCACTGGGAGCTTTACAAGACTGCTTCATTGGAGAAGTGAAGGTGGATCCATACTGTGCAGATTAACGGAAACTGAGAAAGTGAGGGCAGACTCTTTCAAGATGCTTGACTTGGAGACTATAAAACAGAACATACAGTATTTTGTACTTATTTTATCTTACCTAAAATAAGCCAGGAAGCATAAGATACAGTGTTAACATATTTGGGAGATGGATGTTGGCAGTGGTGGAAGAATAATAAAGTGTTCCAAAAATCAGCTGGTTTAACTTTTGAAATCTATACACACTGAATAAGATCGGCCACTTGTGAAATTGCCTATGAATGTGTGATAGGAGTTTGGGAACACACAAAAGCCTAATTAAGATGACAATATTTAACTCAGGGAGACAGGAAAAGAATCTATGCAAAACCTAGAAATCAAGAACATAACTGCAAGAGAAAAGTCAGCCTGGGGGCACTGAAGAGGAACCAGTAAGTGCCAGAAGCTAGCGGTATTTACCTAGTAGGAGGCAGCCATGGGGTGCTGCTCAGACTTCCCTTCAGGGAAAACCTGTTGCTGATGGTCTCTAGCTGCTGAGTCTCCAGGATCCACCAAAGTCTCACGCTGAGGTCATACTGTCTCCTCACCACTCCAGTCAACCACTGGCCTCGGCAGGTGCTACCTCCCTAACGTGGGACCCTCTCCTATTTGCATTCATTCCCCATCAGCCTGGCTGAACTCTGGTCTGAGGCTCTTAGCCAGTCCTTTCTTACTTCCCTCTCTCGTTTCACAGGCATGGTCCTACAAACAGCCCTGTTCTTTTGCTCCAGTTTCTTAGGCAATTCTCACTCCAGTTTTCCACAGTGACAATTTCCAACCTTTGTTAGTGGGAGGGAATGGGGTTAACTAGTGCTTCGGTGATGGAAAAGCAAGGAGATCCAGCTGTATAGCATAGGGAACTATGTCTAAGCACATGTGACAAATCCATATATGTACATGTAACCGGGTCACCACGCGGTGCAGTTGGAAAATTTGACAGAAATCTATAAACCAGCTATAATGCAAAAAAAAAAAAAAAAGCTCTCTTGCCATAATCGTTAATAAATCAGAGCGATCGCCCCTAGAATCCCCCTACCATACCCACCAGTGTTTTATCACCCAGTGGGGGCTCTTCTTAGTCCTTAACAGTGGTTCTAATCAAAATGATGTCCTTTCTTCCTTGAAGGAACAAACTCTCTGCCTGGGAGCTCTGGCTTCCCAGGAACACTGCTCTAGCCCCTTTCTCTCAATTCAGTATTAATCTCTTCCTCTCTCTTGGTTGCTTTCTGTTCAGTATTAGAACACTGCTGGAGGAACAAAAACCTCTTCTCTACTTTTGAAGTTCTTCTGGGTAGTCTGGCAATTACATTGCCTTAAAGTCTTATTTTAATTTCATGTGTATAAAATATGACTCAAAGAAATGGCCAAAATGGTCAGCTTTCACATCTTGAAAACAAAGAAACAATACATTTGTGAAGAACTGACAAGACAAAGACACTTAGGCTTGAGTACTAAAAAGTGAAGCATCTAAGAAAATTTGTTTACTCAGCCTTCTGGACCTGGGATTCTCTCTTTCTAGTGACGTCTCTCTGCCTCGTGGTGAGGAAGGCTACCTTTAATATGGGAGATTTGTTTCCTGCTTTCAGGGGGACAAGTAGAAGGTCAGAGGGTTCACCATGGCAGGTAAAAATGCCCAATAAATATTGGTTGAATGAATGAAGGACTCCTATGCGATAGGATTTAGAGAAGGGCAAGACTGCTGCAAACTAACAGTGATAAGAAAGTTCAGAGAAGCTCCCCGTGGCCTAGCAGGAAATGAAAGGTGGGATACTCACATGGGGAGAAAATGCCAGCTAGGAAGAAAGACTAGGGGAGATCTCACAGCTCAGTCTGACGACATTTGTTCACGTTACGGTTAAATCATTTTCTTGCTACGTGTTTCTGCAGAATTTAGTCTCACATGTGGTCTTTCCCATTCCTCAGATTAATAAGTATTTAATTTTGAAATTCCCCAATGCTTTCATATGGTGGCTTTAAAGCTGAGCTTGAGAAACTGCCTGGCAAATGGAAAATAGGATAAGCTTTTATAGAGGTCATCAGTCAGATTATGAAATCTATAAAACCGTAAGGCTGGGCTGTTCTGCTGCAAAGATCCTTATGAAGATTGAATTCCAATGGCATCCATGCAAATCTCCCAAGGCCTAGTGGAATGACTGGGGTTGCTCTCAGTCTGGGCTGTGCTCTGGGTTACAATGAACTCACTGAGATCACACAGAGACCTCTGTTTAGCCCAGGCTTGGGTAAGCAGATGTATCCACTCCCCCCAGCCCAAATTATGGTTATCTGCCTATAGGAGTTATGATCTTGTTGAAGGGCCATTGATCTTTTTCATGGTATAAAGATTCCTCTAAACACATGACTATGCACATCAACAGGTGGCTTTAATTGGCTACTGCTTTCCAAATCCAGTTCTTAAGGAATAAGATTTGGATGTCAAAATCAGGCTGTAAGCTTAAATTCAGAATGGAGTGATCCTCAGACTGTCATGCTCTTTTAAGGAAGAATTTTAAACAGAATGACATCTGGCCAGAGAGTGGGGGCACAAGGCAAACAAATCAGCATTGCTCATGACCATACTTTTCTTTCCCACACCAGTCCAGTCAGCGTGACAAAATCTATGATTAGCAGTGGAGAAAGTGGGGTGAGTGTCCACAGTCCCCAGGGAAAAGTGTAGCAGTGTGCAAAAAGTTATAAGAGCTTGAAAATTCTCCAGGGCCTACTTAAAAGCTTAGTCATCACAAGTTTAAATCCCATCCTTGGCACTGATTAGTTTTGTAGCCCTGGAAAAGTTACCTGTTGGTGACATACAGGAGCCTGTTTCTTTATCTGTAAAATGAAGATGATGACTCTCTTACAGAGTTATAGGTATCATAACTAATGTTAAGTGTTCGATAACTAGTAGACCTAAGCATTTGTATTGAAGGAGGAAATTTAGATGGTTAGGGAATAATAACTAAAGAAACCATATAACAATTTCAGCGCACAAAAGTATGCAGTTCATCCATTTCTTAATTTATGGGAAAGAAAGAAATGATCAATTATTTTTTTTAAATAGAATCTCATTTGGGGGCTAAAAAATGTTCAAGTTTATTATAGAAATTGATGAATAAGTAAACATAAAAGGAAAATGGAAACAGGATGGCATGAAGATTGGTCTAACTGAAGGCTGCTGTGGAATATGTCTTTTTAATCACCCAACTGCCCTATTCCCTACTTGGGGCCTAACACTATTTTTTGCTTTTCTACATGGTTATAGCTCACAATAATTTATGGTGTGTCTAATTAGCACTGATCAGAATGAATATAAAAGATAAACAATGTGCAATGACCAGGAGATGACTATAATTAAATAAAGTCTGAGGACTAAACATGACCATATAAGTATGTTTAATATATCAGGCTCTCAGCCTCCCAAAATTAATTAACTCCCTAATGAAAGTTGTCTGCTATCAGAATTACCAATTTACTTTTTTCAACAATAGAGCCACATCAGTTTTCAATTAAGATTCAAAAAGCCAAGTCCTGATGAGCAAGGAAATCATAAATGATTTATGAGTGTCCTACTTTTATGTAATGTTGCATCACGATTCTGCTTTAATCCCCTAGCATGCTTCTTAATTTGTGAAAAATTAATTCCAAGGCTATTTCATAAAGATTACACCCACTTTGAAGGTAGCTATTCCAGGACGCATATTCTAAAACTAAGAATACAATCTTTACAAATTTAGCAAGCTGATATCCAAAATGCCCAATTAAAAATTAATATTTTTTCTTGTTTAATTGACATCCTTTTCAGTTCAATGATTATAATGAAGCAATAACAATAGCTACCATTTCTTCTTGAATTATAACAGGGTAAAATATTTCCCAGGCTTTTTTGTTTGTTTGTTTTTGCTTTTTAGGGCCACATCTGCAGCATATGAAGTTCCCGGGCTATGGGCTGAATCAGAGCTGTAGTTGCTGGCCTACACCACAGCCACAGCAACTCAGAATCTGAGCCACCTGTGCAATCTATACTGCAGCTCACAGGAACGCCAGATCCTTATTAACCCACTGAGCAGGGCCAAGGATCAAACCTGTGTCTTCATGGATACTAGTCTGGTTCGTTATCTCTGAGCCACGATGGGAACTCCATCCCAGGTATTTTTATTGTTTGTTTTCCATTCAGAATTGATGGACTCAGGAACATTCACACATTATAAAACATTCGACACTTAAAACTACGGAGTCCCAATTCTGTTCAGAACAACTTGCTGGGAGCTGGTAGTGCCTGAAGCTGGCAAAATTTGTGGTTTCCTTTTATCTTTATTTTGGCCATACTGCTATCCTGCAATCCCTCCTTCATGAAAATCTGCCTTATGCTAGGTCTCCACATCAAGGCAACATTCTGTGCAAGAGTTTTAAAGAGAGCCTCTCTGAGTTAAAGGCAGAGCAGGCAAAATTTTAAGGGGACAGAGGTAATCTCACAGCCATCCCCAAACAGCCATACCTTCTGTAAAATGTAACTGGGCACTGGAAAACCAGGAACTGAGATTCTCCGCCATCACTCCGTGGCTGCATTATTTCTGCATAATCACCTTGCATGTGGCTGGACCGGGAGGCAGTCCCCAATCCCTAAGATGACCACTTCCTCAAGCACCTGCTACCAATTTTATATAGAGTGTTCTTTTTTTTTTTTTTTTGTCTTTTTCTAGGGCCACACTCGCGGCATATGGAGGTTCCCAGGCTAGGGGTCTAACAGGAGCTGTAGCTGCCGGCCTTTTGCCACAGCCACAGCAACGCGGGATCCGAGCCGCGTCTGCAACCTACACCACAGCTCACAGCAACGCCGGATCCTTAACCCATTGAGCAAGGCCAGGGATCAAACCCGCAACCTCATGGCTCTTGGTCAGATCCGTTAACCACTAAGCCATGATGGGAACTCCAAAATAGACTGTTCCTCTTGATCTGAGTTCTCAAAAAGAAAAAACCCTAAAGGTCTAGGTTTGGAAGTGCTCTTTGCAATAGGCCCTGCCACAGGTTCCTGGTCAGCTAAGGACAGTTGACTTAGAAATCTTTCTGTGGTTCCATCATCTATGGCCAGAAACACTGGGTCACATGAGCAACAGGGTTGCTTTTCCATGGCCTGTGGGGCAACAAGCTCTCATAGTGAACTTGTCTCTATCAGGGTTGCAACTGTTCACTCAAAAACGCAACATTCCTTCATAACGAAGTTCTAATAAATGTTAGCTCTCACTATCAATACCAGTCATTACCATCATTTATTCATTCATTCAGTAAATATAAATCACCCACTAGGAAGTTCCCATTGTGGCTCAGTGGTAACAAGCCCAACTAGTATCCATGAGGATGCGAGTTTGATCCCTGGTCTCACTCAGTGGGTGAAGGATCTGGCATTGCCATGAACTGCAGTATAAGCCAGCAACTGTAGCTCTGATTCAAACTCTAGCCTGGGAACTTCCGTATGTCGCAGGTGTGGCCCTACAAGGCAGAAAAAAAAAGTAATAAACAAAAACTAACAAACAAAAAATCACCCACTAAATGCCAGCCACTCTCTGAGACTGTGAATATAAAGAGGATGAAAGTCCTTATTATTTGGACTGAAATAGATTCTAAATTTTAAGGAGCTGATATTCTTGTGAGACCTTCTTAGGAAGAGGAAAAAGGATGGTCACCTTCCCAAGGACAGGTAGAAAATATTGCCTGTAATGAGATGGAAATATTAAACTGATGGTTAGGAATGCTTGGCCCAGGTGTTGGTGAATCAAAGGCTGGGAGTCAGACTGAAAAAAGAAATATCCAAAGGGAAGAGCCAACCAATCTGTAAATGTCAGGAATTTGCAGGATGACAAGAATCCTTCTCTGCTTTGACTGGATACTCAGAGAGTAATACAAAGTTTTCTGACACTTAGTGAGAGTTACCATCCCTGTCCTAATCATCTGAACAAAAGTCCTCTCATATGCATGTTAAAGCATTCACTGAGAATCATGATTGTAAACTGCCATACTCAAACTACAGAGTCCAAGTAGTTAAAACAGATGAGTGAAACAGGCCAGAGTCATTCATCATCAGACAGTGCCATGGACTATGATGAATGAGAGAGCACAAACTCTGTTTAAAGTGCAAAAGTGGAAGCCCCTGTGTAGTCATTTGAAAACACTGGCACTATGATGCTAGATCTTCCAATTTTCAAAGAAATACTTGAAATGCCAATTTTTGTATAAAATCCTCAAGTTAAAAAATGCACTGAAATATATTCAAATTTTATCTGGGAGCTACATCCAGGTTGAGGTCTACTGAACTGCAAGTTCTATGTGACAGTGAGGAGCCCAAATTGGCCTTGCTACTCACACTCTTGCCTGGAGGAGGTACACGTGAGGGGAACTCCGAATGCTGTGTCTTAGGAAATGCCTGGGTGGTCCTTAGCTACCCAAACTGGGGTATCATTACCAACGGAGAAATCACAGGATGCTGAATAATGGCCCCCAACGATGTCAACATCTTCATCCTACAAATGTGACTTATAGGGCAAAAGGGTCTTTGCAGATGTGATTGAGTATCTTGAGATGGAAATTATCCTGGATCTTCCAGGTAGGCCCAGTGTAATCACAAGAGTTCTTATGAGAGAAGGGCAAAGGATAGGTCAGAGTCAGAGAGAGGAAAGGAGATGTGAATTCGGATGGCTGGGGCAGAAGGGTGCCATTACTAGAAGGAGGCCATCAGCCAAGGAATGCAGGTGGCCTCTGGAAGTTGGCAAATGTATGGAACCACTTCTCCCTTAGAGCCTCCAGCAGGAAGCAGCCCTGGAGACTTCTTGACTGTCCAGTAAGACTTATTTTGGACTTCTGACCTCCAGAATCATATGATGATAGGTGTGTGTTGTTCTAAGCCATTGTGTTTACGGTGATTTGTTGTGGCAGCCACAGGAAACTAATATAGCAACTTCCTGAAGGGTTGGGCATCCTCTTCTGGTCCAAAGAGAAGGCTGTGGGAGAGCTGGAGAGGGAATTCCAGGGCTCCCTGGCATCAAGGGAATCTACTATCTATTAGAAGGCCCTCAGCTTTCCCTGAATGAATAATTCTCTTGGAGAGCCTAGGAGGATAGTCCTAGGAGGATAGCCAACCATCTCCAGTCCTGATCAGATCTTTCCCAAAGCCCAAAGCGGAGAGGGGGTGCAGAGCTACATGATGGAAGAACATGATCTTTAAAAACAAAGGAGAGGGAGTTCCCGTTGTGGCTCAGTGGTTAACGAACACGACTAGGACCCATGAGAATGTGGGTTCAATCCCTGGCCTTGCTCAGTGGGTTAAAGATCTGAGGTAGCCGTGAGCTGTGGTGTAGGTCGCAGACATGGCTCAGATCTGGCTGGCAGCTATAACTTCAATTTGACCCCTAGCCTGGTAACCTCCATATGCCACAGGTGTGCCCCCCCCAAAAAAAGGAGAGACGTTCTGTGTGACAACTTCCGTAGCCTCGATGTCATTATTCATAACATGAGAATAATAATATGACACAGAATTATGAACTAGAGGGATCAAAAGCCTTTACCATAGTGCCTTATGACAGTGGGAGCCCAATACATGGTTATTCCTTTATTGTAGCCCTATATTTTCTAGACTCACCATATCACGAGATTGTGATTTCTAGATATCCTTAATAAATCAGCAGCTCAATGGAAAAAATAAAAATCTTTCATTCTGATCTTCATACTCTATTCTGTCATAGACAGTGGGAGATCAGATGCTTCCAATACTGTGAAAATGCTACAATTACAGTAAAACCTCCTGTCACAAGAATGTCAGAAGAATTTTGGTCCTCTAGAAAAGTCCCCGTCTTTAAGCCATCCTGACAACCATCATGTCCAATACACACTCTGTGTTACTAGAGCTTGTTAAAGAAGGGCTTAATTATCGCAGCTTCAGACTACGTGCTTACGGCATTCAGCAGCCTTCAGGCCCTGCAGAGATGTACAGTGACATTTCCACGAAGGTTTTCACAGTTTTATCACATTAACTGAGCAGAGGATACATAAGGAAGAGTGAATTCACAGATTTGATCCTGAAAAAACAAGCAAAGGACATGAACAAATTTTGGAATAGATTAAAAATCTAACCAACACTTGGGATAAGAGAGGTTCAGTGGAGTTTGAAATCCAAAATCAATGTCACAAACTCAAAAGATTTCAAGAGTGAGGCAGGAAACTCAAGGAGTAAAGGAAGAAAGATTTGTCAATGTCAGAGCCATTGCATACTGAGTTGTAGGACCTGTTTGAAGGCCTTCCCTTGAGATTTTCTTTACATTCCCACGGCCAGCATACTCTTCTATGAGTTGACAGTTCACAGACTTAGAGCATGTGACCCCTCTGGCTAGCGGACACTTTGCTAAAAAAAAGTCCCACGGCAGCAAACTCAGTCTGAGGGCAAAGAAGGATACAGGAGCTGTTTGTCTTCAGAGCCAAACATAAATATGTATATATATATATGTGTGTGTGTGTGTGTGTGTATTTTTTTTAGGGCCCCATCTGCAGCATATGGAAGTTCCCAGGCTAGGGGTCTGCAGCAGCTAGCCTGTGTCACAGTCACGGCAACGCAGGATCCAAGCTGCATCTGTGACCTACGCCACAGCTCAAGGCAATGCCAGATCCTCAACCCAATGAACAAAGCCAGGGATCGAACCTGTATCCTCAGGCTTACTAGTTGGGTTCTTAACCTGCTGAGCCGCAATGGGAACTCCGAGTACATATTGTGGAGGAAGGGATCTCTGATACCTCCTCTCACAACCGGCCTCATTTTCATAAAGAGAGTAACCACAGTCTGTGGAGAAGCCCGTAAAGGTTCACAGAGGTAACGATATTATTTTTAAAAACAAAGACTTCATCTTTCTGAACAAAAAAAGGAAATCAATTGAATAATCTGATTTTTTAACGCTGAACTCATATAGATTTTTCATAAAGGCCATAAATAGAATCGATTAGGGTGGTATTTGATTTTTTTAAAGATCACTTTTTTTAAAGGTCATTCAAAATGTGGATGTAAATAGAACTTTATGTCCAGATACAGCTATTACTACTTCATGTTTGTAAAAACATTTCCTCTTATTTCTATAGCAGATCATATGATGACAAAGTAGGCTTCGTGAAGATAGGTATGTTCAGTACGTCAGTGCTGGAAAGGGTCTGCCTGACTGCGAAGCCTTTCTCCGTGACATACTGTCCACCTTAGATGTCTTTCAGAAAAAAGGATGGCAGAAACATCCGGATATCTAACAAGTCAACTACTCCATTCTTTCTGGGCAAGGCTAAAGGTGTGACAATACTAACCTCTAAATGAAATGAGTTTGGTAAAGGGCCTGTTCATAGACAGTACCTCTGTAAATGGTAGCTATTATAATCCACCCAGAGATTCCTATTAGAAGAAATACAACATCGAACTTTAAAGCAATTTTATAATACTTGACATTCGTACATAATTATTTCAAAGTGCTTTCATTTCCATTGATTCATTTGATCCTTACCAAAATCCTTGTGAGGGAAATAGACTGGATATTAACATTCTAATTTTTCATGAGGAAAATTGAGATTCAGAGTGTCTCATTCAAGATTATTTGGTCTCTGATGAGCTTTCAGTCTCAAGCAAACTGCCTCATATTTCTGGGTCTATCCACAAAATAAGTGAGTTAGGAGTTCCCGCTGTGGCACAACAGGATGGGTGGCATATTGGGTGTGCTGGAATGCAGGTTTGGGTGTGGTGGAATGCAGGTTTGATCTCTGGCCCGGCACAGTGGGTTAAGGACTCAGTGTTGGCGCAGCTGCGGCTTATGTCACAACTATGGCCTGGACCTGATCCCTGGCCCTGGAACTCCGTATGCCACAGGGCAGCCAAAAAGAAAAAAGGTGAGTTAGACAGATAGGTGGTGTGTAAGACCACTTCCTCTACTAATACTTGTATAAATTTCAAGAACAAGTGGTTGGAACAAGCCAAGACCTCACTGTGTGGTAAGCTGATCAGATTGCCAACTTTCCAGGACGTGGAACTGAGCTTTGAGACTTCCTCTTGCCAATGCCCAGATGCTATGGCACCCTGCGAGAACAATGCATGCCAATCAAAATGCCTGGGGCAGATCAGTGTCTAGTGATTTCATCTACAATGAGAAATAACTGCTCAGAGACAAGTCTTCAACACATTTTCTTTGGAGTGTTTTCACCCTGAAGTTAAACTGGATGGGAGGCCTAGTCCTGAACAGAAGTCAGCTGTGTGGACTCCAAAGTCAAAGCAAAATGAATTTAAATAATCAACGAAAAAAGTCTTTAGGATAACTGAAGGGTTTTCTGACTATGTACAAACCTATGCAACCAAAATATTTGGAATCCACTGACAAAGACTCAGGTCCTTGGGCTAGTGCTGGGAGTACAGGACCACGCTCAGCATGTGTTCTCTCTCCTTTTGCAAGCCATCCTCACTACCTTCTACTTGGGTCATCTGCCCAGGCTACAATTTTACCATGAGACTATACCAGAGACGTGGATGGGGGAGGTAGGAAAGAAAATAAATGTGCCCAGACACCAGCATGCAGGACACTGTAAAGACTGGAGTCCGTAAACTTCAGTGATGTGGTGGCAGGATATCGGGAGAATGAATGACAAGACTTTGCCAGTATGTCACGATGGAGGTGATCAGATTTGCGGTTATACATTTTCTTGCTATGTGATAAGTGGGTTCTGAGGCTATTAATACCCCCAAGAAGACTGACCATGGTATCCAATGGTTTTATTTTTTTGCTTTTTTTAGGGCCGCAACTGCAGCTTTTGGAAGTTTCCAGGCTAGCGGTCAAATCGGAGCTGCAGCTGCTGGCCTGCACCGGAGCCACAGCAACGTGGGATCCGAGCCACATCTGTAAACTGCACAACAGCTCAAGGCAAACGCCAGATCTTTACTTAACCCACTGAGCAAGGCAGGGATCGAACCTGCATCCTCATGGATCCTATCAGTATCGTTAACCGCTGAGCCATGAAGGGAGATCCCTATCCAATGGTTTTAAATAACAGAACCCAAGTTTTTTTAACTGCCCCTCATTAGCTGGAGAAAAATAAATTTTTCCTAAGAACTGAATGCTACTGAAGTATCAAGCTAAACTAATAAACAGTATTCTTTGAGACTTCATTGAGAGTTTACTGACTGATGGTTAACTGTTTTGGGTAAATACAGTCCTCTGGTTTTAGAGTCCAAATTTTTCGAACTTGTCAGAAACAATCAAGCAGGCAGGGTGGAGGCATGGCTCAGGAGGCTACTGGAGGCAGGAAAAGGCAGTGACACTGAAACATTTAGAGAGGAGGCAGGAAACTCACAAAGCTAACAGATTGCAACTATGTAATAAAGGAAGTCAACTGATCTGGAGTCATCCAGAAAGGGCAAGTTATTCTTGGTAGCTTCTTTAAGAAACCAGAACTAATAATAATAAAGGTATACCTATCAATCACAAAAATAGACTGATAACACCCTTGTTGATATGGATGAAGGGTGGCTACTTCAGTACTTACTGACAGCCATGCAAGTTACTATTGTCTTTTGGGAAACAAATCTAGCTGTGTATCGCTTCAGCCTGGAAATATCCCTTTGGGGGCTCTATTCCATAGAAATAAAAGCATTAATAGGTAACAGCATATGTACAAAGATGTTTTTATAACATTATTCATAAGGCCAATAATGGTGGGTACAATGTGAATTACTATAAATAGAGGAAGAAATTATGGTACAATTACACCAGGAAGTAGCAGTATGCACCACTAAAACAAATCAGTCATGACCATTGATTAGAAAAGTTTTCCATGAGGTATTAGTGGGAAAGAAAGGAAAAAAGAAGCATTTATAATATTATACCATTTTTGAGGAACATAAAATGACAAAAATTCCAATATAGGTATATGTATGTATAGATATATTTGTACTTGTGTGTAATCATGCATATATATGCATATGTAGGTGTGTGTGGACTATACGGGCATAAAGAAAATAAGTGAAAGGATACACATTAGGTTAGTATGAATGACCAGGAGAGATGGGTTTCAACAAAAGAAGGTGAAGTGGATGAAGGGAAGGAAAGGGAAGACACAAAAAATACTAAACAAGAACTGCAGTAAATAATAACATGAATGACTTCTCACTTATGTAGAACTATGCATACCTAGGTTTATCCACATTTAGAGAAACCAGGGAAAGGTGAGTTAAAAATGCCTTGTAAAAATGAGCACAATATATCATTAGGTAGGAAAAAAGAGACAGCCACAAAAGGTTATTTTTCAGGCATATATACCTTTGAAAACAAAACAGTTAAAATGTGTATAGCAAAAGACACCATAAAAAAGAGCAATGATAGCCTAGGGAGAACTACATTTAACCCATATGGCAGACAGAGAGATTATACCCTAATAAACAAAGAGCTTCTACGAATTGTTAAGAAAGAGATAACTAACCTGAATATACAAGTTGCAAATAAGTAACTGCATGAGACAAAATCTAAATAATCAATATACTTGAGAGATGCTTAATCTTTTACATCATCACAGAAATGCAAATGTAAGCAATAATGAGGTGCAATTCTTACCCCTCTGGTCAGTCAGCAAAAAATAAAAAAGAATCAACAACCAGCTGCTGCTGGACAGATCTGAGTCAGTCAGGTACCTGTATATACTACTTATGGGAGAGTGAAGTGCTACAACTGTTTATAAAATAAGAATTTGGTAACATATTAACCAAAATATTCTTGTAATAAGTAATCTTTGGAAAGTCTCAGCATATATATAGAAGCCTAAATGAACAAACTGTATATATATATACATATACACACACATATATATTTATATACATACTATATACGCACACACATGCATACACACACACACACACACACACACACACAAACATCATATATACACATACATATATGTTTCCTTTTCTCTGAGGGTGCATATTAAAGATACTTGCTGCAGAAATTTTGTTGTGGCAAATACAAAACACATACACAAAGAACAGCCATCTGTACACTGAATCTGAGGAATAGTTTAAGAAAATGTGGTGTACACAAACTTCAAAATTTAGAATTATTTAGAATTTGTCTTTTATTTAGAATAAATAAGTCTTTATACCAAAAGACTTAAATGCATATCACGACCTCTTATTAAGAAAAACAGGCTGTAGAGTATGACCTAATTTTTTAAAAAAACAATGAAAAACACTGTATATGTATTTAAAAGAGAGAAACATGTAATACAAGTTTAATTCACATCCCCACACAATTATAAAGGTAATCTAGAGTACGTGTTTATGTGTGTAATTCTTGTTGCCTGATCTTTCCTAATAAACTGGGAATAAGTTACTAGGTTGTTAATACACTATTAGGTTATCAGTAATTTATTCTGCATTTGGATTAATAATACCTCTAAAAATTTAGTTTTTGTAATAGAAACTACTGAGAATACGATAAATGTTAAGATACCGAAGACAATTAATACACTGTTTTACTTCAGAAAATTCTAAGCAAAAAGGAGGATTTGCATCATGAAGCAGATGACAAGATGTGAACATGGAGCAGGTGTTAGCACCTTCTGGCTGACAGCGAAGATGGTTAGGCTTTCAGCAGGTAAGGACGGCAGGTGGGAGTTTCACAAGACATGGCCCATGGCAACTCGAAAAGCTACCACTAGGTAGACTTGTGGGCTGGCTGTGAGATCCGAGTGGAAAGACAAAAGTAATAATAAGGCAGGTTTCCAGGCTCACAGGAACTGTGCCAGCTGGCTAATCAAAGCAGAAACTCAGGAAAGCAGGATGATGACAAGAATCCTGGTAATAAGCAACGGAACTTAAGGAGCATTTTAGTCAGGGCCATCACATGTGGCCACGTGGGCTGTGTGATGCACAGCTTTAGGGAATGCGGCTGGCTTGAACTACAGCTCCAAGGGTACCTCCTAGGTTTGTATAACAAGGCAAGAAGCCCATTCCAGTTCTGGGATTTTCCCCAAGATCAGAGCAGATCAGCCACAAAATTAGCAATCCTGCCAATTATCACCATCACCATCATTATCACCCTACCATCATCACCACCATGATTTGACAGCTGATATTAGAACAATGTATTGTGTTGCCAAAGGAGGTAGCCAGGTAAGATATTACAATTACCACTAAAATGAGGAAACAAAGATTCAGAAATGTTCACTGACTTGCCCAAGCTCTCAGAGATAGTCAGTGGCAAAACAGGTGTGCAAACCCAGGATATCTCTTAAAACCATTCCGTTCCCACTGTATTAACTGCTCACAATGAGAATGAAGATTGGTCCATGACATTGGGATTGGGCTGAGGTTAAGGCTTTGGAGCAGTGAGCCAAACACTGTAATTTTTGTGTGTGTGTATATATGTATATATGTATATGTGTATATACGTATATACGTATATATGTATATATGTATATGGCTGCATCCATGGCATAGGTTCCCAGGCCAGGGAGCGAACCCATGCCACACCTATAACCAGAGCCACACCAGTGACAATGCTGGATTCTTAACACTGGGTCATGAGGAAACTCTTACACCGTAATTTTTAATAAGAATTATATTTTCTTACTTTTTCAAACCCAAGGGGTAAAGCAATTCTCCCTGCAAGGCGACTTCCTGCTGTGTAACACATTCAGACTCAACTTGTCCTTACTGATTGTTCTTCTGTTGTAGTGACTACTTGTTTAGACAGAACATATTATATAAAAGATGTATGGCAGCTTACAAAAACACATATAATAAAAAATAAAATTGAATAAAAAGTAAGGAAATTAGGAAATTGAATTAGAAGGAAAATGAGCGAAGAAAAGAAAACATCCAGCCAAGAATGAGGTTAGTTCACAAAATAAATAAGGCACTCAATAAAGTTCTTTCTATTTGCTAGAGCTAGACCACAGATTTGGCTCTCAGCTTTTGAGCAGTCAAGAGAAAGAGGGAAACATGTTTTGCAACATTTAAAAGATGTAATTATAAGCTAACCAGTGGCTCAGGAGAAATACTAGTGTTCTTGGTACTAAGGCTAGAAAGATATTTTCCATTGCTCCATATATAACGCTAACAATAGCAGCCAATTTTTATAAGGATCTCCCTATGTGTCAGGCATGATGCTAAGTGCTTTGAATGCTTTATATCATTCAATTCCCACATGAATTCCATAAGATGGTTATTATTAATATCACTTTTTTACAAACGAGGAAGCGAAATACAGGGGTGTTAAGTAAGTCACCAAAGGAAACTCAAGTAGTATATATCTGATTTGGAATTCCAACATAGTTCTGCTAATTCCAAAGTTATGCTTCCAGCATACAGCTTCCACTTAGGAGCAATGCCTCAATCGAGTCCCTAAGTATCCCTGAATATACAACAGAATTCCTCAATACCTAATATAAGGAGCAATGCCTCAATCGAGTCCCTAAGTATCCCTGAATATACAACAGAATTCCTCAATACCTAATATAACATAGTCCCCATAACCTTCTCCCTGCTACATAACTTCACTGTATTTTCTTCATTGCACTTACCACCACCTGAATTTACCATGTTCGGTTGTTCACTTATTTTATTGTCTTTCTCCTATTAGAATGAGAATGAAGAGCTGCAATAATCTTATCTTGCCACTCTCATATCACCAGAGCCTACTTTAACTGCCTAGGACATAGGAGGCACTCGACGATATTCTGAATGAATGAGTTTTAAGAAGCAAGGATGAGGTGTCCACTGAAACCTTTTGCCCATCTGAGGGTCCAATGGCCCCAACTCATTCTCAGTTACTTCCAGATATTACTTACGTACTCTTCTCCAGTCTCCATGGCTTATCTGTACTAGTTACCAAATATATACTATTTCCCAAAACCTGGCTATTTTTCATAATTCAGCTCAGCATAGAGTTGATTTTATTCATTTGATCTTGTAATTTAAAAAATTTTTTCTTAAGAACAGAGAGGAGACCATTACTTGTCATACACTAAGAAATTTTTTAAAATTCATTTGCCCATTAAAGAAATGATTGCTGTTATGTAACAGCCTATGTTCAAAGAATTTGCCTAGAGGCCTGTTCAAAACAGAATTTGCTGCTCAATATTTCCCATTTAAAAAACAAGCCAGTTCTAAGCAACTTAATGACTTAAAGCACAATGAAGCAACATGTTAACTTGTGCTGGTTAAACACCTAATGCTACCTTGCATGTTTTCAGGCAGGAAAAAAAATAATCAAATTCTTAAACAATGCAGCCTCACTAGGTCAATGGGAGCATGAGACAATTAGCGTGTGTCTGAACTACAAACACACAAACACATATAGAACCCCAAGACATTAAGAATAATTAATTGGATGACACTAATAAATGCAATCCAAGAAATCTCAGATTAAGATTCTGAGCCATGATTGTCCCAATGCATACTCTCCATGTTCTCTAGGTCCTTCCAGCTCTCTTGGAATCTGTACCACATGGCTGTCATTTCTAGAAAGGATGGCAAACAAACTTCGAAAACACATCTCTCCCTGGAATCTTAGAAACTGTCTGCGAACATCTGGCCTATCCCTCAAAAGAGGGGCTTTCTCTTCTTGTTTCTTTGAAGTTTTCTGTTGCTCACTTTTTGTTTCCATTAAATGACTAAATCATATGACAATACAGACTAAAGTGAAAGATACATAAAATTGATGATGTTTTCTTAATTTATTTTTCTGGATTCAAATGGTCCAAATAGAGCAGACAGGTAAGGAAAGAAGCAGTTTGGGATGTGAATAATGACTGGATTATACCTTCATACTTCAAAAAGAAAACTTGGAAAATGCTTCAAGTACAAGATTATGACCAATCTCCTCTGAAAACACAATGACACATGGCTAAGGTAATGTGATATTGTGATTTATAATAAGAAACAATATTTTGGTCCCCAGTTCACGGCATCCTTACAGTTTCCTGTATAAGAGCAACAGGAACATCTTTTATTACATCATTTAGTTTTGTTCCCAGGTCCTGAACTAACTAAAGTCATAAGGTGAAACGAATATATTGTGTTATTCATAACAAACCCTTTCAACCACACCTGAGTTTATGTTAATGAGGTGACTTTCGGACCACCTATCCCTTTCAAGATGAGGGCAGGTTGCCAGGAGAAACAGCCTAATGATTAGAGGGATAGAGCTTTGAGTCCAACCCTTCAACCTCTGGGGAAGGGAGAGGAGCTAGAGGTTGAATTAGTTGCCAGTGGCCAATGATTTAATCAATCGTGCCTACAAAAGGTCATGAGCGAAGTGTTGAGAATAATATTGAGTAGAGGAGAAACACAGGAGGTATTTTTCCTTCACATTTTGCTGTCAAAAGTGGCATTTGCTCTAACACTCCTGGTTCATGAAAACATGTGGTTCGGGAAGAAACAGGAAGAAAGGGCTGGGGATAAGAAACTCTGATTCCTGGGGGGTCATGTGGTCACCCTTGGTTCGAAGCAGGAGCTGTGCTGTGCTCAGTTGCTAAAGGTAAAATGTACCAGTGAGTAAGCCTCACAACTTTGCCCAGGGAGACAATCTTCCAGAGGCTTTTAGCTCCTATGTTTTCTTAAAACAAGAGAACAAAATAAATTGTTTCTACCATCTGAGTTACAGGGATCATGCTGGGAGAACTAAGTCATTTGCTAAATGGTGCCAATCCCATCATGCACCGGCAGGGCCAGATGCCCAGAAAGCCTGGTTTAATTATCCATTGGTAGTTAGATTTTTAAATAAAGCACTGTACGGTAAAAATTTTTAAAAAACCTAAGCATGATTTATAGGTATTTATGATTAGAGAGAAACCCAGAAAGGAAGAAGGAAGGCAAGAAAAAAAGGGACAAAGTCATTCACAAAGAGAACAGTTCTTACCAACTAGAAAACCAAAGGGTAATTTTTAGAGGGAGACCTGCAAGTAAATATTTGCTCCAAGGAAAAGATACTTTCTTTATTCATATGCAGCCTCCACTTGTTTTTATATTATATGAAAATTTGAGATTGAAAAGAGTTTTTAGGCTCCAGCTAATGAGACACAGCACTTTCCACCTTCCTCAACAGAAATCCTCTTTTAAATTTTGTCCTGCTAACTTATTTGGCTGCTTTAAATATTTCCCTTGCTTAAGATTAAAGGTTTACAGAACATACATAATTTAGCCAAGTGAAAAAAAAAAAGATCCCATATTACAATTATACAGAGAGTTCATAAAGATGGTAGTTTCCCTTAAAATAAGTTCTCTAAATTCTCTCAATATTATTAAGTAGGCAGCTGCAATGAAGAAAGTATTGTATTTGATATATTCAACATTTACTTCTCCTTCTCAGAATTAGCTGCCTTAAATCACGAAATGGGTTGAGAATATAAGTCAAAACATAAGAATGTAATATCTATTACACAAAGGAATTTTTAGCAGCTCCTAAAAAATGATGCTGTATAAAAATAGGTAATGACATGAAGTGTTCATGATATAAACTAAGTTAAAAAAAAAAAAAAGGCAACAGAGTTCCCATCGTGGCTCAGTGGTTAATGAACCCCACTGCATCCATGAGGACGCAGGTTCAGTCCTTGGCCTTGCTCAGTGGATTGGGGATACGGCAGCTCGGATCCCACATTACTGTGGCTCTGGCATAGGCTGGCAGCTGTAGCTTTGATTGTACCCCTAGCCTGGCAACCTCCATATGCCACAGGTGTGGCCCTAAAAAGACAAAAAAAAAAAAAAAACACCCAAAACTACAAAACCTTATGTATAAAGATTGCACATTCTGGTAAAACAAGGTCTATATCCATACATATAAAAGGTCATATAAACGTCTATATCAAGATGATACTGTTATCTAACGGATTATTTTTACTTCCTTTTTTTCCTTCTCTGTATTTCTAAATTTTCTGAAACTCTATGAAAATATATTATGTTTGGTTTTAAAAATATTACTAAATATCCAACGTCCAATTACTATGATAATGAAACCAATTTTCTTAAGACTTCAATCATCCTAATGTTGAGGTTATATGATCCAAAACAAACAGATGTCCTGAGTGGTCCAGTAACGAAACTTTACAGAGATGTTGCCTAAGCTTGACCTCTAGCATTTCCAGAATGTGTTTAAGCACCCTCCTTGCTGCTTTAGTAGCTAGAAATGGAGAAAAGCAACAGATGGTGACAGTTGTGACTGTCAGGATGCCAAGCTCAAGAATGGAATTTCTACTTCAAGACGATTTTGCAGGAGTACAATAATATCTGGAGACTTTTAGCACAAAGCTTTCCAAAATGCAAATGTTTGGGATTAAAGAGAAAGGTGATTATATAAGAAGAGCCTATAGTTTAACATGAAGCCTTTAGGTTAAGAGTAAAAAGTTAACCAAAATCTGAAGTAGATTGCAGAATTTCTTTTTCTAGACTTTCTTAAAATAAAATCTAATTTGACATTATAATTCCTTCTTTATTATTATCTGTAAAATGGCCATCACGGATCTTTTCCCTTTTAACCTCTGGCTCCAACATGAGTATCTGGCTATCAATGAGTGTATTTTCAGAGGATGAAAATTAACATTATCATTGGCTTAAATAAAATGTCATTCATAAAGTTAAATTTTCTGTTGGGGAAATTTATACTTTCCCAAAGCAAACCACATGACTTCTATTAAAACTGAAAATGTCTGAGTTTTGAAGCCAGACAAATGTGCCTCTAGTACTTTTTAATAACTATAATGTGAAGAAAGTTACTGATCTTTTTATTTTTTTCGGTCTGTAAATCATAAGTATTTGTTTTATTTTTATTCTTGAAGGTTCTTTTTTTTTTCTTCTTACATCCACACCTGTGGCATATGGAAGTTCCCAGGCCAAGGGTTGAATCAGAGCTTCAGAGCTGTAGCTGCAACCTGCACCACAGCCATAGCAACACCAGATCCTTAACTCGCTGAGGCCAGGGATCGAACCCACAACCTCACAGAGACAATACCGGGTCCTTAATCCACTGAGCTACCATGGGAACTCCCTGAAGATTCTTTATTGACATAGTTTATTTCACCTTTACTATATATGATGCAATTTCTGTAGTAAGATGGTTTCAGCACACAGCTACCGTTTTTGAAGTTCACTTGAAATCCTCATGTTCCCTGTAGTTTTATAGGCAGAAGTGCATAATAAGCAATAGCCTAATACAAAGATTCTTCAATTCTGCTTTTAAGATTTTGTGATCCAAAATCTAAGACAGTCCCCAGTGACCCCTGCCTCCTGGTATTCATGCCCTGTGCACTCCCCTATGAGTGTGGGCAAGACCTGGCAACTCGTTTCTAATGAATAGAATATAGTGAGAATGACGGTGTGTGACTTGGAGACAAGGTCATACATGGCACTGTGCCGTCTCTCTCTTCACGTGCTCTGGAAAACCCTGTGTGCGAGCAGCCCTGGGGAGAAGTCCACGTGTGGAGGAACTAAAGCCACCTGCCAACAGCTGTGTGAGTGAATTTGGAAGTGAATCCTTCAGCTCAGCAAGTCCTCAGAGACTTAGCCCTGGCTGGCAGCTTGACTGCAGTAAGCCCTGAGGCAGAACTATACAACTGTCTGCTCCCAGATTCCTGACCTTCAGAAACTGCAATAATAAACAGTCCTGGTTTCAAGCTGCTAGATGTTGAGGTAATATGCTATGTGACAATAGATAAAGAATACACAGACCAAATCCAAAATGACAAAGGCTGGTAGGGTCTACAGACAAAAATGCCATTTTCAAGGTAGACAGGAACGAAGTTTTTAAAATATAACTAATTTGAAAAGCAAGGAAAAGAATTACACATAATTGTGTGGGTGTTTTTTTTTTCTTTTTAGTGCTGCACCTGTGGCATATGGAGGTTACCAGGCTAGGGGTCAAATCAGAGCTGCAGCTGCCAACCTAGGCCACAGCCACACCAACACCAGATATGAGCCACATTCTCAACCTACACTGCAGCTTTCGGCAATGCCGGATACTTAACCCACTGAGTGAGGCTAGGGATTGAACCCACATCCTTGCAGAGATGTTGGGTCCATAACCCGCTAAGCCACAACCGGTATGTCTGGTTTTCTGTTTGTTTTAATGGCCTACCCAGAGCATATAGAAGTTCCCAGGCCGGGGACTGAACCCACACCTCTGCAGGAGTTCCTGGGTAGGGGATCAAACCTGCATCTCTGCAGCAACCCAAGCCACTATAGTCAGATTCTGCAGTGCACCACAGTGAGAACTCCCATTTAATTGTCCTAACAAATGTAGCTCCATATTAAAACATGGCAGAGATTTTTATCTCAGGCTTTTATATTCATTCCTTCTAGGAACTTGGGACGCGTGTCCTAGGACTGCATTGGAAGACATCAGAGTCACACCCAACATTCCAGCAGGACTGTGTCTTATATCCATGTAGTATTTTGGACTTGGTATTTACTATCTAATCCTGAATATCACTGACACACAATAAATCATAATTTTCCCAAAGCCTGTATTTGCTTCAGACATTCTGTGAGTTTGCCCACCACGAGCAAGCCCCTTAGCTCAGGAAGGAGCCTAAGCACCTGCTTCCCCAATAGCTTAACGCAGCCTTCTTGGCCCCACCATATAAGCCATTACTAACAAGAGGTACACAGGCTACAGAGGTTTTCACAATTTGAAACATTCTTGGGATAAAATATCCTCAGTCCAAGAGACTGCACTAAATCACAGTCTTCACAGTCACGTAGTCTGGATGTAAGGACATAGCCAGGCACCTTAATTTTCTCCTGTGTCAGAATGAATTTTCTGCCTGTTTAGGCCACCGTCAGACAGTTTAGAGTATGACTTTGGTCACCCGTTTTTTGCACAAGAATCACATTCTTGAGGCCAAGCTGTAAGCTGTCATGCCCTCACGATTTCTTGAAGAAGCTATCCTATCTTAATAAAAAAACCGAAGTCCAAATCCTCTGCTTTAGCATACATCTAGCTGCTATCTGGCATCTAGGCTACCTGTGCTTGTTAACAGTGTCCCAATTTTTATTCAGACAACTTCCCCTCTCTTAAAAAGACTGTGAGTTTTCAGGGATCCTCCAGGGGTGAGGTACATGGTTTAGGTTTAAGATCATTTTGCCTAATTTTATCACCTGGCCACAAACCATTCCAAGATGAAGTAATTAACTTAAACTGGACTGTAGGGATGCCCAGAATATTACTGATTGTTGTGAAAGACCCATTCTTTCCCACTGACTATGAACCTCTAAGGATAAGACTCCATGAGGTGCAGGAAACCACGAGGAGATGAGAGATTCAGTCTGAGAATAAAGTAATCCCATGGGAAGCGGAGTTGGGAGACTGATCCTGGCCAATTATTTGAGTCCTTGATGAAACCCCACCTAACGAGGGATATACTACAGAAGTACTGTTATTTGGATCACGAAACTGTCTTTAGTTTGGACTGGGTCCTTATCACTTGCAACAGAATATTCCTAACCAAGAAGCCTTCCCTAACATGGCAGAATTTCAATGGTAGGTATAAAGATTAAACTCACCTTTGGGGACATTCAGTATGTAAGTACAAAATTATGACTAAACTAATTTGTCTTTTAAGACAATTATTTATCCACATCACATAACACACTAAATGCTACAGAGTTTATTTACTGTGGTAAAGCAATGAGAAAGCTGGACTTTCAAAGCCCTTCAAATTACAGCCAGGAATTATCTCTTTAGCTATAAGACAAAACTCAAAAACTGGTCAACAGCAGAACCAAGTTGAGGTGAGGCATAAACCAGAGCTCAGGGTGTATCTAAAATAGAGTTATCCAAAGCTTTTGGCTTTAATAGTCTTTGAAATCAACCCCTTGATAAAAATCTTTGCAAAGAATGCTTTGCTTCAAAAAACAAAAAAGAAAGATAATGTCTGTGTGATGGTCTGAGTGAGTGGGGAGCACAACCAGAAGCTTTAGGAGTCTAGGAATCTCACAGAGACCATCTCAGGCCCCTGGAAACTCCCCATCATATTCTTAGCACTCATACAAGTCTTTCCACTGCCCCAAGAACTGCCACTATATGCTCTCTTCTTTCCTCCTTCGCCTTCTCCCTTCTTTCCTCTCCTGTCCCCACTCCCTCCCCTTCTGTTCCTCATTCTCTTCCTCTTCTTCTCCTCTTCCTCCTGTCCCTTCTCCTTCTTCTTCTCCTTCCCTTTACTTTACTTTCCTCAAGTCCATCCTGTGGAGTAAGTCATAATCTCCCCACACCCTATATCCCAGAGCCTTCCTATTCCCCAGTTTTCTCATATTTTGCCCAAGCTCAGCAACCTACGCTGAACTTGCTGAACTGGAAAAGCCTGCATCTGCTTCCCCTCCACTATTTCCACTCATAGCCCAGGGTTCCCTCCTGGTAGACTTGTGGCCTGACGTATATCAATGAAATTCGCAGCACACATTTGGTTAAAGCCCTATTTTTCACTCCTACCACAGCCCTGACCTTGAGGACCTTCATATTCCCTCTCAATTGCATTTGTACAAAGAAATCTTAATAACAGCTTCTTAATTGAGCTCCTGGAACATAATCAGCATGCTTTGGCATAAACATTCTAAATTGTGCTGCCTTCTCCTTAGAATAAATAAACTTCAGATTTTCCTGATTATAAAAGAAAGAAGGAAAAGGAAAAATTCATTTGTGGACAAATGTTCTTATGAAATGCTTTGTGCAAGCAGTTGGGAAACAGGAAAGGAGGGGCACATGCATCTTTCATGTGCCTGCTAAATTTTTCATTTGAAAACTCATGGTTGTAATGATGTCAGAAACAGGCAAGAGAGAATAAAACAAGTGACCTCTCCCCTGAGCCAGGAAGTCTTAAAAATTATGTAAGAATACATTCTGGAAGGTGGGAGTGGTTTTTTACTCTGGCTGGAAAAAAAAAAAGATCCTAATAATTTCCTCAATCTAGGAAACGAATACTCATTAATACTGCTCATCATGGTATAAATTAAGCTACAAAGTAATCCTTTGGTACTACTGCAATATTTCTCAAATATATATACGTATACACATACACTAGCCACACAAACATATACCCAATTACTCCACCAAAATCATTTAGCAGCCGGACTATCTTCCTTTTATCATCTACATTCCATTCCTAAATCTCTTTTCTGTATAGAATGAACCTTCAAACCAGCTGATACTTGATTAAATATCTGACCCTCTGCTTTTCAAATAAGCTGAACATTATTGACTGATTTAAAAAATAACTCCACTTCTCTGGTTTTCCTACTAAATCACCATGTGCATAAGTAACATTAAGTGAATTACAGGAAACATTAGCACTAGCAATCATTGGCAAGCCCCCAGCACCGTGAGAGACTAGATCAGGAGAGGTTAGGGAAAGCTAATGCAGCAAAATTTCTGTTGTCTGTATGTCGTCATCACCCGAAAGAAAAAGCTCACCTTCTTCAGGAATCTCCAAATCACAAATGAGCTAAACATGAGATGACTTCCCAGAATTCCTCACGGATGCCTTTTATCCTCCACGATGTTAAATTAACTAGACAGTACATGACATTACAAGCTAGAACAAACTTCCCAATCTGTAATTCACAATGATTTTAAGAGCTGATGACAATGGGGGTGTGATGGTCACTAGAGGAAATATCTCTCCCGAGCCGCAGCATTAGCGAAGGCATATCCAGATACGGCGACATCATTAATATCATTTGTCTTCGCTCACTAGACAGAGAGCATGGCTTTCACCTTCAGAACATCTGTTCCTCATGTAAATGCAGAAAATTTGTTCAAGTATTTCAGCAGGCCAAATAACCCACATATTTTCTCTTAACAAGAGTTCATCTTATGTTCTCAATTTATAATTTTTATTGTTACCAACATTTCCCCCAGACATTTCCCCGGCAAAACCAGAGATTCCATTTCACTTGTCTCTATTTATAGATACCCCAAATGAAGGCTGGATCATAACCATATTCAATGCATGCCAGCTGCAAAGATCAATGTGTGGATCTTTGTTTCTCAATACTAAGTTGCATGTCCTATACGAAGTAGATTTAAAAGTAGGGGGAGGGGAAAGCTTGTTAAATTTAATTATATTAGATTTACAAAGAAATTGCCAAAACGCAAACATGGTTTCATTGAATCATCTTGCGTTAAAAGTCAACATATTTGATTATGTTTGGGGGCAGAAATGCAATTAACAACCATTTAGCTACTATTTATAATTTTAATGTGGATCCTCCTGTTGTAATTTTAAATTTGAGAGGGATTATAGTCCAAACAGTGTATCAACCTCAGCATGTACTTAAACTATGATGCTTCCACAAATTGGGAACCCCTGGCCTGGGTCACATACCCTAAGAATATAAACAATGGAACCATTACATTGTCTAGATTAATAAAGGGTAATGCTTGTTCAGCGATATCTGGAATGTTACCCATCAGTTACTTCCAAACCATCTCACCTCCTCCAGTTACAGAAAACTGCCCTCTCTCTACATCAGCCCCTCCCTTTCAGCATCTCTTTATTTCTCACAATTTGAATCAAGTGACTACAAGATCTTCAGTAAATACTATTTACTTATATAAACTGAGATTAAGGCCTATCTGCTTAGAAGAGATTAACACAGAAGGCAGAAGGCTCAGTACAGGCTATGATCTAGTATAACCGCAAAGATTTCCTAAAGCAATTTTTTATTTGATTATTTATTAAGCATGTTCTATGCACCTCACATTGTGCTATGCACAGAGAATACAGACAAGGTTGCTTATTTTATAGGTTTACATTCAAGAGGAAGCCAAAAGGTAATTATCAAGTAACAAAAAAGAAATACTAGAGAATGAGGAGTAAATAATCATTGCAATCCAATGATACTTTTGATCATTAGATTTTTTTGTTTTGTCTTAAGCATCAACCACAAAGGAAAGCACCAGCATCAGCATTAGTTAAATGCGGTACTTACCACCACAATTACATTTGCTGCTGGGACTGGAAGGTTTTCCACATCAAGGTCTTGACCAGCCATGGCCAACAGATTGAGAGATGGGTCATACGCAGGTCTAGGAAATGCCGAATTAACAATTGGGTGGTGTTTGCTTATCTGAGCTCCAGAAGAGGAATGGTAGCTATGTCTATATATCTTTCGTGGAGCCATATCCAGGCTCTTCTCAATATCTTGCGAATGGTGATGAATGAATGCTGGTTTCCCACTCTTCTGATGAACTGCCAAAAAGTGATCATTATTTCTTGAAAGGCACCCTGAAAGAAGCAGACGTGAAAACAAAAGATCTTATTCAGAAAGATGAATAAAATATCTGATAAAGAGAATCACCCTTTCTTACAGAGCTTTAAGACTTGTGAAGGACTTAAATCTGTTTGTTTCCATTTTTGTCCCAACAAAGGAAAACACACGTGGTGGCATCTCAGAGACTCTGGGTGGACCGAAGTGGGTATAGTTTGAAAAAGTCCTATTTATGAGATATTCTAATGCCTCTCTTAGTCAGGAATTTCCTCCTTTATCTAAATGCATGGTTCTCACACCCAGTTGAGCATCTCTTCCTGGATGTCCTATCTGTTCCTCAAATGACACCTTTTATATCATATTCAAGACTTCCTCCCTTTAACGAGCTGCATTTCATACCTCATGTTGTGCTTCTTTTATCCTACTTATGTTATAATCAACTACGTGTAATTTTTAAAATATGTGCAGATGGTTTTAAGCTGACTGAAGATGGGAATCTGAGTATACTCGTGTTGGGAACAAATTCCAGTTGTGCAACTGGAATCCATTCTCTCCTTCTTACTGACTAACATGGCCATCCAGATAAAGTAATGCATTCATCTTTATTTTTTTAATATCCATTGGCTTGAATAACTCTTGTTCCTATTCATCATTGGTCACAGGAAGAAAGAAGACAGCATATACATGTGAGTTAGTGAGTCAACCACCAACTGGAAAAGCAAATTTAAGATCTTCTCTAAAGATGATAAAAAGATTGAACAGATGACAATATAGTAATGCCACCCATATAGTGCCCAGCATCTCTAGGCACCACAAAGTTTTCCCTCCGTATGCCTGTGGCAACAATAAACTGCACAAATGCTGTCCTTAGAAGATTACACAACTCTTTTTATAAGAATTCTGAAGTGTCTAAATTATTACTGAATATTTACAGTAGAAGAATTGCTAGTTTTTACAGCTTTTTCCCTCCAGAGAGCTTCTGTGACCAGCATATATTTCTAACACCTTCAGCAATTCTGTCTTACCCATATGCTTTTACCTTTCACTAAGGGATACAAAGACAGGTAATTTTTTTTTTTTTAATCAGCTCAAGTGTTTTCACCACGACATAATAATTTGGGAATCACTGGGTATCAGTGTCTTTAGGGTTTTAGATAATTTAAATCACAAGTATATTTCATGTGGACTTTGAAATAGTAAAATAAATTAATCTCCACGTCTTCAATTCTGAGCATGCTGAATAGACTGTTAACTTTTTTCAGAAAGATATCAAGTTAACATAATTTGCCAAACATTACAAATGGATGGTGTGACCTTGAAATAACTGTAAACTTTGTCTCTCTGAATGAAATAAGAGTTCCTCTAATTTGGAAATGAAATCGTCATTGTGAAACAGGGTACTTCACTGTTATGCTTGCAGTGCTATCTTAATCGAAAATGGTGCCAAAATGTTTCAGATGTCTATTAACTTTCTGACCACAAATGTTCATTTGGTAGTTTACTTACAATAATTTACTAAAAGGTACTGTAGTGTCTTATAGAGTTTCTACACTATAGGTGAGCACGCTGTTCCATCCCCTCCTAGAGGACTGAGGCTGATATTGTGAAGAGCAACAAAGTGGTTAATTTGGGGTTAAGAAATAGAATGGACATATTCTTTTTATCCTAGTTGACTTTTTAAACACTACTCATTTAAAGACTATCCCTTGTTTTGGGAAAGACATACTGTATGTTTGAATGAATCTGGGTCTCTGCCCTGAGGGACTGGCTCTCCTACCAAAAAGAGGAATCTGTAACATTCAGTAGCATGTGAATTTATCTAACATGACACTGCTATCAAAACAGGCATGTTAGCAAAAATTAACATGGAGAAAGCTTGCAAGTCCTTTCAATATTTGGGAAGCAAAAAAAAAAAAAAAAGACAATGGAGGATGGCGAGGATTTTCTATAAGAAAGAGAAGCAGCTTAGTAGATCAGAGAACTCAGATTATGAGAAAGAGGAAAACGAATAAAGAAGAGACGAGACTGGAGATTGGATTAAGATGGCAGAATAGAAGGACTGGAGCTCAACTTCTCTCCCAAAAAACTACAACCAAATGCCAAGCAGCCTTCAACCAAATGGACTGTAAACTTCCAAAAAAGATATTCTACTCCAGAAGACAAAGAGGTGACCACATCAAGAGGTAGGAGGGCTGATTACGTGACAGAAGCAATCCCATACCACCCAGGTGGGAAGCCCCACAGACTGGAAAGTAACTGTATCACAGAGACTCACCTACAAGAATGAGAGTTCTGAGACCCACGTCAAAACCCCACACATGGGGATCTGGCACAGGGAGAAAGAGCCCCCAGAGCATCTGGCATTGAAGGTCAGCAGGGTTTGTGTGCAGGAGCGCTCCAGGACTGGGGGAAACAGAGACCCCATTCTTGAAAGGCACACACAGACTTTCACGTGCACTGGGTCCCAGGGCAGAGAAGTCTCCAGAGGAATCCGGGTGGAACCTGACTGCAATTCTTGGAGGATCTTCTGGGAAAACAGGGGTGACTGCGGCTTGTTGTGGGGGAAGGGCATTGGAAGTGAAGCTCTAGGGAACATTCATCAGCCTGCATTTCTATGGAGGTGGCCATTTCTGGGAAAATCCGGTCCCTCCCATCAGGGCTGAGAAGCCCCAGGCCAAACAATAATCCAGGTGGGATCACAGCCCCACCCATCACTAAACAGGCTGCCTAAAGACCCCTCAGTCACACAGCCAGCCTCTAATCTCATCCAGAGACAAAGCCGCATCCATCCGAGGGATAGGAATCAACCCCACCAACCAGTGCGCAGGCATCATTCCCCTCATTGGGAAGCCTACAGCAAGCCTCCCCCCAATACCAACTTTAGCCACAGGGGAGGCAAACACCAGAACTAAGAGAGGTTACAACTCTAATGTCTACAAAAATGTCACCACACCAAAAATCTATAAAAATGAAAAGACAGAAAAATATAACTCAGATAAGAGAGAAAGAGAAAAGCCCAGAAAAACAGCTCAGTCATGAGGAGATTATCATTCTTCCAGAAAGAGACTTTAGACTATTGATGCTGAAGATGATGTAAGACATTGGAAATAAACTGGAGGCAAAGATTGATAATCTACAGGAAACACTGAGCAAAGAAATACGAGATGTAAAAATTAAACAAGAAGAGATGCAAAATACAATAACTGAAATAAAAAATTCATGAGAGGCAGCCAACAGTAGAATACAGGAGGCAGAAGAACGAATCAGTGAGGTGGAGGACAGATTAGTAGAAATCACTAATGCAGAAGAGAAAAGAGATAAAAGGCTGAAAGGAAATGAACTGAGTATCAGAGAACACTGGGATAATGTTAAACACACCAACATCTGTATTATAGGGGTGCCAGAGGGAGAAGAGAGAGAGAAGGGGACAGAAAAAATATTTGAAGAGACAATAGCTGAAAAATTCCCTAATATGCGAAAGGAACCACTCACTCAAATCCAGGAAGCACAACGAGTACCATATAAAATAAACCCAAGGAGGAACACCCCGAGACACATATTAATCAAAATGAGCAAAATAAAAGACAGAGAAAATATTGAAAGCAGCTGGGGAAAAGAAACAAATGACATACAAGGGAGCCCTGATAAGGTTATCAGCAGATTTTTCAGCTGAAACTCTGCAGGCCAGAAGGGAGTGGCATGATGTACTTAATGTGATGAAAGGAAAAAACTTCCAACCAAGATTACTTTACCCAGCAAGGCTCTAATTCAGATTTGAAGGAGAGATCAAGATCTTTACAGAGAAGCAAAAGCTAAGAGATTTCTGCAACACTAAACCAGCTTTACAACAAATCTCAAAGGAACTTCTCTAGGCAGAAAAGAAAATGCCACAACCAGAAACAAAAACACCACAAATGACAAGGCTCACCAGTAAAGGCATATATACAGTAAAGATACTAAATCATCCATGCACA
>PVHT021183617.1:10270774-10289063 GCA_004024745.2 Catagonus wagneri
CTTCTCAAGTGCACAGAGAACATTCTCTAATAATGATCATATTCTGGGCTACAAATCAAGCCTCAGTAACTTTAAGAAAATTGAAATCATTTCAAGCATCTTCTCTGACCATAATGCTATATGACTGGAAATCAACAACAAGAAAAAAATGGCAAAAAATACAAACACGTGGAGACTAAACAACACGCTACTAAACGACCAATGGATCACTGAAGAAATCAAAGAGGAAATTAAAAAATACCTAGAAGCAAATGACAACAAAGACAGGACACTCCAAAACCTCTGGGATGCAGCAAAAGCAGTCCTAAGAGGGAAGTTGATAGCAATACAAGCCTACCTCAGGAAACAAGAAAAAGCTCACATATACAACCTAACTTTACATCTAAAGCAGCTAGAGAGGGAAGAACAGACAAGACCTAAAGTTAGTAGAAGAAAAGAAATCATAAAGATGAGAGCAGAAATCAATGAAGTAGAAACGAAGAAAACCACAGAAAAGATCAATGAAACTAAAAGCTGGTCCTTTGAAAAGATCAACAAAATGGGTAAACCCTTAGCCACACTTATCAAGAAAAAAAGAGAGAGGACACAAATCAATAAAATTAGAAATGAAAAAGGAGAAGTAACAACAGACATCACAGAAACAAAAAGGACCATAAGAGACTACTATATGCAACTATATGGCAATAAAATGGAAAACCTAGAAGAAATCGGCAAATTCTTAGAAAAGTACAATCTCCCAAGACTAAACCAAGATGAAATAGAAAATATGAATAGACCAATCTCAAGTTCTGAAATTGAAACTATGATTAAAAAACTTCCAACAAACAAAAGTCCAGGACCAGATGGCTTCACAGGTGAATTACATCAAACATTTAGAGAAGAGCTAACACCTATCCTTCTGAAACTCTTCCAAAAAATTGCAGAGGAAGGGACACTCTCAAACTCATTCTATGAGACAAGCATCACCCTGATACCAAAACCAGACAAAGATACCACAAAAAAAGAAAATTACAGGCCAATCTCACTGATGAACATAGATGCAAAAATTCTCAACACAATACTAGCCAACTGAATCCAACAATACATTCAAAGGATTGTACATCATGATCGAGTGGGTTTTTTCTCAGGGATGAAAGGATTCTTCAATATCCACAAATCAGTCAGTGTGATACATCACATTAACAAGCTGAACAATAAAAACCATATGATCCTCTCCATAGATGCAGAAAAGTCCTTTGAAAAAATCCAACACCCATTTCTGATAAAAACCCTTCAGAAAGTGGGCATAGGGGGAACCTACCTCAACATAATAAAGGCCATCTATGACAAACCCACACCTCACATCATTCCCAGTGGTGAAAAGCTGAAGGAATTCCCACTGAGATCAGGAACAAGACAGGGATGTCCACTCTCACCACTACTATTCAACATAGTTTTGGAAGTCTAGCCACAGCCATCAGAGAAGAAAAAAGAAATAAAAGGAATCCAAATTGGAAAGGAAGAAGTAAAATTATCACTTTTTGCAGATGACATGATACTATACCTAGAGAATCCTAAAGACTCTACCAGAAAACTGTTAAGAGCTCATCAAGGAATTTGGCAAAGTCACAGGATACAAAATTAATACACAGAAATCAACTGCATTTCTATAGACTAACAATGAAAGATCAGAGAAATTAGGGAAGCAATCCCATTTACCATCACATCAAAAAGAATCAAATACTTAGGAATAAACCTACCTAAAGACACAAAAGACCTGTACTCTGAAAATTATAAGACGCTGATGAAAGAAATCAAGGATGACATGAACAGATAGAAAGACATACCATGCTCTTGGATTGGAAGACTCAATTTCAACGAAATGACTAAACTACCCAAAGCAATCTACACATTCAATGCAATCCCTATCAAATTACCAAGGACCTTTTGCACAGAACTAGAAGAAAATAGTTTAAAGTTTGTTTGGAAACACAAAATACCCAGAATAGCCAAAGACATTCTGAAAAAGAAAAATGGAGCTGGAGGAATCAGGCTCCCTGACTTCAGACTCTACTACAAATCTACAGTCATCAAAACCATATGGTACTGGCACAAAGACAGAAATATGGATTAGTGGAACAGGATAGAAAGCCCAGAATTAAATCCACACATCTATAGTCAACTAAACTATGACAAAGGAGCCAAAAATATACATTGGACAAAAGACAGCCTCTTTAAGAAGTGGTGTTGGGAAAACTGGACAGCTACATGTAAAAAAAAAAAAAATGTAACTAGAACACTTCCTAACACCATGCACAAAAATAAACTGAAAATATAAGAACAGATACTATAAAACTCTTAGAGGAAAACATAGGTCGAACACTCTCTGACATAAATGTTAGCAACATCTTCTCAGATCCATCTGTCAGAGGAAGGACAATAAAAAGAGAAATAAACAAATGGGACTTAATTAAGCTCCAAAGTTTATGCACAGCTAAGGAAATTCTAAACAAAATGAAAAGACAATCCACAGAATGGGAGGAAATATTTGCAAATGATTCAACTGACAAGGGATTAATCTCCAAAATTTACAAACACCTCCTACAGCTCAATACCAAAAAAACAAACAACCCCATCAAAAAATGGGTGGAGGATCTAGGCAGAAAATTCTCCAGAGAAGACATGCAGATGGCAAATAAGCACATGAAAAGATGTTCAACATTGCTCCTCATTAGAGAAATGCAAATCAAAACCACTATGAGGTACCACCTTACACCAGCCAGAATGGCCATCATCAAAAAGTCTACAAACAGTAAGTGCTGGAGAGGGTGTGGAGAAAAAGGATCCCTATTACACTGTTGGTGGGAATGCAAATTGGTGCAACCACTGTGGAAAACAGTATGGAGATGCCTCAGAAAACTCAAAATAGAATTACCATTTGATCCAGCAATCCCACTCCTGGGCATCTATCCAGAGGAAACCATGACTCAAAAAGACACACGTACTCCAGTGTTCATTGCAGCAGTCTATGCAATAGCCAGGTCATGGAAAAAACCTAAATGACCATCGACAGAGGAGTGGATAGGGAAGATATGGTTCATGCACATTATGGAATATTACTCAGCCATTAAAAGGAATGAAATAACAACATTTATAGCAACATGGATGAACCTAGAAAGTATCATGCGAAGTGAAACCAGTCAGACAATTAGACAGCAACACCCAATGCTACCGCTTACATGTGGAAACTGAAAAGACACAAGAAACTTCTTTGCAGAACAGACAATGACTCACAGACTTTGGAAAACCTTTGGGTTTTCAAACAAGACAATCTGGGAGGTGGGGGGATGCACTCTGGGTTTGGGACGCAAATACTATCAAATTGACTTGTGATGATTTTTGTACACCTGTAATTGTAATAAAATTCATTAAGCAAAAAAAGAGAAATGTTTACGCAATTAAATAAAAAAAGTAACCTAAAAAATAAAAAAGAACAGAGGATATTACACAATTATCTTCAGTCTTTCTTTTGATGGTATCTATCACAGAAAAGCATTTCAGGTCCATTTAATTTATATAGAAAATAGGTGAGTCCAATTAGCAAATGTCTCTTGTGCTAAAACTGGCCTACAGGGAAAGGCAAAAAAAAAAAATCTAATTTTAAGTGCAACTGAAACACAACTAAAATTTCCTAGCCCTATCAGTTAGTTGTATACGTGAAAAAACTTAGTTCTGCCTTGTCCTGAAGTAATGAGAACCAACCTGGCAGCATAATATTAGGAATCTCACCAGAGCCATTAATTAAGAAAAAGGTTTTCAAAGTGTTGTGCTTATTAGACCCTACATCAGAACTACCTGAAATATTAAGACGCAGATTCCCACACTCGCGCCTCAAACTACCATAGCAGAATCTCTGGAAATGTAGCCTATGAATCTTGATTTCTAACTGAATTTTTCCCACATTCAAACTCTGAAGTTAAGGATCACTGAGCTAGTATGTGGAATAAATATTATCTTTCCTGTCTTCAAATGTATCTAGCAGATATTTAGAGAACACTCTAACCAGCTACACCAGAACACACAATCTTTCCCAATGCACAAGGAACATCTACCAAGATAGACCATATCCTGGGTCATAAAACATTTAGCACATCTTAAAAGGCCAGAAAATACACAAAGCATATTCTCCAACCATAACGAAATCAAACTGGTATCGGTAACATAAGGTAAATAAGAATATCTCTAAACACTTGGGCATTGAACAACAACATTCTAAATATCTATATGTCAAAGAGCAACCACAAAACAAATCAGAACATAGTTTGAACTTAAAATATGACACCATAATTTATGGGATGCAGTGGAAGCATTGCTTAGAGGAAAATTTATAGCCTAAATGTTTATATTAGTAAAAGAAGAAAGCTATCAAATCAATAGCCTAAGCCTCCACTTTAAGAAACTAGAAAAAACAAGAGCAAAATAAATGTAAAGCAGCCAGAGGAAGGAAATTTAAAAGTTAAGAGCAGAAATAGTTACATTGAAAGCAGGAAAATAATAGAGAAAATCAATGAAACAAAACTGCTTCTTTAAAAACATCAATAAATTGATAAAACTCTAGCAACAATGACAAAGAAATAGAGAAGAGACAAGTTACCAATATCCGATGAAAGCAAGGTTATTACGACACACCCAGCAGACATTAAAAGGATAATAATAGAGTACTATGTACAATCCTTTACATATACATTCAGTAATTTAAATGAAATGACCAATTCCTCAAACCCCACAAACAAATGAAACTCAATTAAGATTAAATAAAATGAACTGTCCTGAAAATATAAAAGAAATAGAACTCTTACCTAAATTTCTTTTCTGAAAAAGAACTCTTCTGGATCAAATGGTTTCACTAGCAAAATTAAAACATTTAAAGAAAAAAACTTCAATTCCATACAACCTTTCTCAGAAAATAGGAGGGAACACTCCCCCAATCATTTTATGAGGCCAAATGATCACAAAACTAGAAAAACACAGTACAAAAAAGAAAACTTTTGACCAATATCACTCATGAATACAGATGCAAAAATCCTCAAGAAAATATTAGAAAATTGAATGAAAAAATACATAAGAAGAATAATATACCATAACCAAGTGGGGCTTATCTTGGGAATGTAAGGCTGCTTCAGTATTAGAAAAGCAATTAATGTAATCCATCATATTGACAGTCTAAAGAAGGAAAACCACATTATCATACCAACTGATGCAGAAAAAGCATTTGACAAAATTCACATCAATCCATAGTAAAAAAATTTAAGCAAAGTAGAAATAGAAGGAAACTTCTTCAACCTTATAAAGGCAGTTGCACAAAAACCCCACAGCTAGCATGAGGTTTAATGGTGAAAGACTAAATGTTTCCCTCTCTTCAGATGGGGACAAGTCAAGTGTGACCCTCTTTCCATTTCTACATAACACTGTATTGAATGAAAATCCTAGTTGGTGCCATAAAACAAAAAAGTAAAAGGCATACATATTGGGGAAGAAGAAATAAAACTGTTCCGCTCTGTCTTCAGAGAGCATAAATTATCTACCTTTACATAAAATCCCTAGGAACTCACCAAAATTTTTATAGAACAGGTGAGTTAAGCAAGTTCATAGACTATAAATCTATGAAAATCCAGAGTTCTGTCATGGATCAGTGGTAACGAGCCCAACTAGTATCCATGAGGGTGTGGTTTGATCACTGGCCTTGCTCAGTGGTTTAAGGATCTAGCCTTGTCGTGAGCTGTGGTGTACATCACAGACACAGCCCGAATCTGGCATTGCTGTGGCTGTGGTGTAGGCCTGCAGCTGTAGCTCTGATTTGACCCCTAGCCTGGGAACTTATGCTGAAGGTACAGCCCTGAAAAGCAAACTAATTAATTAATCACAATAAAATTAATGGGATTTCTATAAGCTAGCAATGTATAGGTGAAAATTGAAATTAAAAATATTTACAACAGTTACAAAAAATAAAATACTTAGATAATACCCTAACAAAACATGTACAGGATATATATACTGAAAACTACCAAATGCAGAGAAAGTAAAACAAGAAGATCTGAATAAACAGACAGATATACTGTGTTCCTGAATTGGAAGACTTCGCATAATGAAGATGTTGATTATCCCCAATTACAATAAAAATTCAAACAGAATGACATATAATACATACATACACACAAACACACACACAGACTGATTCTAAAATAGGATAACTAAAACAATTTTGAAACTGAATAAAAGTGGCAGAATATTACTGCCCATTTCTAAGACTTACTATAAAGCTATAGTAATGAAAATAGTGTGGTATTAGCAAAGAAAGAAATACAAAAATCGGTAGAACTGGAGTTCCCACTGCAGCTCAGCAGAAACGAATCTCACTAGTATCCCTGACGATGTAGGTTCAATCCCTGGCCTTGCTCAGTGGGTTAAGGATCCAGCGTTGCCTTGAGCTGTGGTATAGGTTGTGGATATGGCTCAGGCCCTGCATTGCTCTGGCTGTGGCATGGCCAACAGCTACAGCTCCAATTCGACCCCTAGCCTGGCCCATATGCAGCAGGTGAAGCCCTAAAATGACCAAAAAAAAAAAAAAGCCAGTAGAACAAAAGGGAGTTCTCATCCAGAGAAAATGTCACCATACAATTTTTGACAAAGATGCAAAAATAATAAAGGATAGTCTTTTCAAAATGATATTGGAACTACAGGACATTCATTCGCAACAAAACAAATCTTTATACAAACTTCATACAAAAATGAACTCAAAAAGGATCACAGATCTAAAAATGTATAATGTATAACTTTAGAACTTTTAGGAGAAAATCTTTATAATTTGGGTTAGGCAAAGAGTTCTTAGATACAACACCAAAATCACAGTCCATAAGAGAAAAAATTGATAAAATAGACTGAATCAAAATAAAAAAGTATATAGCACAAGAAACTATATATATCTAGTCACTTGTGATGGGGCATGATGGAGGATAATGTGAGAAAAAGAATAGACATACACACACACACACACACACACACATATATATATACATATACACACGCACATATATATATAAAACTGGGTCACTTTGCTGTACACCAGAAATTGACATAACATTGTAAATCAACTATAAAAGAAAAAATCTTAAAAAAATTTTAAAAATAGAGTTTGACTCTGTGAAAGACACCAGTAAAAAAATGAAACAGCAAGCTACAGAGAGAGAGAAAATAATTGCAAATCACATATCCAACAAAAGACTTACAGTGAGAAAAAATAAAGAACTCAAAAAACTCAACAGTAGGAAAAAAAACCGATTTAAAAATGGGCTAAAGACTTGAATAGACACAATACCAAAGACACATAAACGGTAAATGGGCACATGAATATCTGCCCAGTAAGGAAATGCATATTAAAATTGTGATATGATACCACTACATAACTCTTAGTATTTCTAGAATGAAAAATATTACAATACTCAGTTCTAGAGAAGATCTGGAGCAACTAGAAGTCTCATAACTTGCTGGTGCGAATACGAAATGGCAAAGGAACTCTGGAAAACAGTTTGGGAGTTTCCTATAAAGTTAATCATACTTACCATACGACCCAGTTATCCCACTTCTGCATAGTCTCCTTAGAGAAATAAAAACTGAAAGTCTATAAACAAATTTTTTGTAGCAACTCTATTCATAATGGCTTCCAAATGGAAACAACTCAAAGGTCCTTCAGTGGATAAGTGGAACACAGTGAACACATAGTGATACATCTATACTACTGATCCACAGAACACCTTGCATGAATCTCAAAGGCATTAGGCTGAGTGAAGGAAGACAGCTGCAAAAAGTCACATGATTCATTTACAGAACATTCTCGAAAGGAAAAAAACTAGTGGTAGAGAACAATCAGTGATTGTGAGGATTTATCCGTTAGGGGACAGGGGAGACAGCATGAAGGAGATTTTTGGGGTGACTGAACTTTTCCATTTGGGGTTACATAAATCTATGTACGTATTAAAATTCAAAGAACGTACACTAAAAAAAGTCAACAGATTATGCTAGCTATATTGTTTTTATTTTTTTGAGTTTTTTAAATGATTTTTATTTTTTCCATTATAGCTGGTTTACAGTGTTCTGTGAATTTTCTACTGTACAGCAAAGTGACCCAGTTATACATATGTTTTCTTTCTCACAATATCCTCCATCATAAGTGACTGTAGTTCCCAGTGCTATACAGCTATATTATGTTTTTAAGCTACTTTTTTACTCAAACTGTATCAAAACATCTTTTTTCATCACTAAATGTAAATCTATCTCATGGGAATTCCTGTTGCAGCGCAGAGGAAACGAATCCGACTAGTATCCATGAGGATGTGGGTTCGATCCCTGGCCTCATTCAATGGGTCGGGGATCTGGCATTGCCATGAGCTGTGGTGTAGGTCACAGACTCAGCTCGGATCCGGCGTTGCTCCAGCTGTGGCTCAGGCCAGCAGCTGTAGCTCCAATTTGACCCCTAGCCTGGAACTTCTATATGCCGCAGGTGTGGCCCAAAAAAGCCAAAACAAAAGTAAAAACAAACAAACAAAAAAACCCCTATCTCATTAACAAATGATTGATAAACATAGAAAGTAGTTTTTGTATGTGTGTGTTTGGGAAGGGGGCAAAAGCTAGATTTAACTGGATTGAGGATTGAGTGAGAGATAAATGAGCAATGACATTTATGACAACTCTTGCAACAAGCCTGGATGTGATAAGACGTGACAGTGTAGGAAGAGAAGGTACAGTTGAGAAAAATCTTTTTCAAGATAGGAGAGATTTTAGTACCTTTAAAGGGAAGGAGCTGCTTGAGAAGGAATGGTGGAAAATCCAGGAGCAAGCAGATGGAATAGTGAGTAGGCTGAGCTACCCCAGAAGACTAAAGGGAGGTATTTCTTCTATTATAACTTGGGGGTAGGAGAGAGGCGAGAAGATGAAGCCTGTTAATGGGTTTGGTGGTGGAAGCTGAGCAAGTTATATTCTGATGGCTTCTATTTTCTCTGTGCAAAAAGGGATGAAATCATCTCATAAGAGGGAGAGGATGAGGGAGGAAAGATCGGAGGTTTCAGGAGAATGGAGAAGGGCTGAAACAGCTCTTGTAAAGACTGAGAGAGAAGGCTGATACGAGATGTGGAGGAGGATTCCTCATCTTCACTGAGTGCTCAGTGACAATTTTCTCCACTTCTAAGGGACAGTTTCTCTCAAAGAATGTTTAGTAAATAGCTTGTCAAAGATACTTATCTGCTTTTAAAGTAAAAGTACGTTTATTGTAGAAGCAACATTTATATGAGAATACCAGTTCAGATGGTCATAAAATTCCACAACTGAAATTTCACTCTGGATGTGACCTTGATAAGTTCAGAAAAGATCTTTAACAAATGAAAGAGAAATATATGCAACCACGATGGTAAGTTAGAGTATGTTATGATTCATTATTTCAAATTCAGAGCTGGCAGTTCCTGGATACACAAGGTAGAATGGCCTTGCATACACCCTCTCAGAATAAATCCTTGTATTGCAACTGTTTAAATCAGTGTCAGTGACTTGTGAAAGGAACAAAAAGATAAAGCAGTGGTCGCCAAAGAGACCTAAAAACGTGAACAATCAAAAAATGACAACTTTGTTCTCTGATCATTTTGTAAAAAGACAATCTCTGTTCTCAAAGACTGCCAGCACTTTCTTCTCTAGAAAGGAGATGTAAGTGGATAACATCAAGGAAATCCCTTGGGAATTTCTACATGAGAAATGACAGTTTTCACTTGATTTATAAATGCTTCTCAGGAAAAGTTAAAAATATACAGGAGTGCCAGTGAAAAGTTTACTGAGAAAATATCAACTAATACTGAGAAAGGAGAGAAAAAAACTTAAAAAAAAAAAAAGCAATGGATTAAAAGATGAGGGTCCTAGATTGCAGTTTCAATTCCCACTCCCCTCTCAACTATGTGAATTTGAGCACTTCCTCAAGTGCTCTGAGCTTGAGTTTTCTCATCAGAAAATGATGGTGGTTCTTGCATATCTACAACCAGATTAGAAATGTGCTCCAACAGTATTTTCTAAAGAGGTAAATTTTTCCTTAAATGCAAGACAGTACCCTTTGGGAACTTAAAGAAGCAGGATACCCAGAAGCGATATCCTTGGATGTATCCAGTGGGGCTATAATTCTATTGGTGGCAATGCTAACCCATGAGGTCACCATAGCATGAATCGTCAATCAGAAGCACCACAGTAGTACCACTGAATCTTTCTGGTGAACCCTTCAGCCTTCCCAACATGTGACAACTGAGGTCTGGTAGGATGACCTTTTAGGGAGAACATAAAGCTCCCTCCTACCCATCTTAAAAGCAAATGACATCAGTGTTTTGAAAAACTCCATTATGGCTCTGTCTATATAGGAAGCCAATTTTGTAAAATTCAGTTTGTGTGTCTTAGTTACATTCTGACAGCATATGTTATATATATTATGCATATATTTATATGTGCACATATTTGTTTTATATCCTGACACCAAAAAAACAATCTGACAGAAAAACTTCATCTTCATATCAGTAATTCTTTCATAAAGAGCAAAATGAGTGCTCATAAAAGATAACAATTACAAATTCTAATTTAACTGAATTATATTTACAGAAATTGTAAACAACCATGGGCCCTCCAAAAAAGCGCTTGTTACTGAGGGAACACCTCATTCCAAAAATGTTTCTCCTAAAATCTAGTCTATGCATTGGTCTCTAGGATGGGAAAACATAATCCTATGAGGAAGCTCTGTGTCTTCCTCTGATACTATTTAAATGTTTCGTATGTCTGGCCAGTGATGTAATCAGTATATCTATAATAAAAATGAAAAAACACCACCAAAGTAACCAGTCTATTTTTATAGAGCTGCCTCTATTCTTCTCTATGCAGGAAAGGACCTGAAGCCTACAATAAAGAATGATTTTAATTAAGACATCTTGTAAACTTTTCCTGCATATTCTTTGATACGAACACTCCTTCATATTTCCTCAAATATTCCATTAGAAAATGTGGTTCCTACTCCCACTTACAGCCCACTGTAACTACTCTGGGTGTCCCTCAAATCTCCCTATTTATCTCTTCCATCCAAAGTTGAGCTGCTCAGTGGAAAACTCTATCTGGGACTCATAGAATTGACAGCCATTTCAGGACAAATCCACTGTGTGCCATTTGCTGGTCGCAAAATTACGATGAAAAGGTTTCATGTTTCCTGAATTTTTTTTTTCTTTTGCCCAGGTTTCATAGCATTATATTTCATCTGATAAATAAGCATTACAGAGTGGAATATAATACAATTAGGACCACACCCTTTGGGACAGTGTGACTAGACATAGGTCATAAAGAAGAAATGGGGTTAAAACCACTGGGCTTGGATGCTGCTAGGGAAAGTGAGATTCATGTTGGCTCAGACAGAGGCAGTCAGATGCCGCCCAGTTCCTGAAGAACTGAGTCGAAGGATGCTTGGAGGAGAGGTTGACAGGAGTGAATGTTACTATCTCTTAAATTCTCCACAGCCATTAAAAGAAGACCTTCATTAAGACACGCCCTCTGGGGAAATGTAGAAGTGGGAAAATGACCACATGGCTAGAAAGCTGAGAAACACTAGCCTTTGCAGAAATCAGAGGAACTGAGCTCTATCAGCACTGACTGAGCGAGGGAGCACTCTGTACATTCGTAAAATCTCATTTTTATGCCTCAGTCATTGTTATGAAAACAGTTAAAATACAATTTCTGAATCCTTATAGGGATTATGAACTATTATCATCATTTTCATAGCAGACTTCTTCAGATGACTTGAAAGCTGGACCCCAATTGCAAGACAAAGAAAAAGAAATAGCTGTTTTAAGAATAATTCTCGTAGCAGATTAGGAATTATATGAAAACATAGCAATCCAAACACTAGAGCATATAAAAATTAAAATATTATCATAGCAATGATACCACAGAGCTATAAATGGCCAAGTATTCGGGCAAGAGGAGGGTGAAGAAGGAGGTCCAGACTGGCCATGTGAGGAGACTCTGCCCTGGTCTCCTTTGCCTGCATTTAGGGATTTGAGGGGCACATGGTAGGCCCTTCAGATCAATACTTCCCCTCCATCCTGTCCTAATACCTTCATCTATCACTTGAAAGTAATGACACTGGTCTGTCCATATAATTAACAGCTACTTTTGGCAGGAGTAGATCAGTGTGTCACATCTTTTCTAAAAGAGAGCTGGTTGAGGAAAGACCTCTCCTGCAATGAGAAGCAAGAGCTACATTTAACTGGGGTGCAGAGGAGGGAGAAAGTAGGAGGCTGGGGTTCAGAATGAGCACACAGCTCCAGAGGGTGAACTTCAAGACATCAAGGCAGGGGAGGGGCGAGGGGCTACCAGCAGCGGGAGCTGACGCTGTATGCTGACGTATGGGAGACCTCAGGCACCTGTGCTCCAGACACAGGGCAGGACTCTGCACCCACTGGGGACTTATGCCGACTCAGCAGAACTTAACACGAGGGGAGGCAGGATGCTTGATCCCCAGAATGCATGTGTGGAAACTCTGAGTCCATGAAGCACCCCACTCCCCTGCCACACACACTCCAAAGGCATGTGGGCCCGGCTCTCAAACTGAAGTGTGCAAACCATGCGACGCGTGGAGTTTTCAAGGTGTCCGTGGATATGGAGAGAGTTCAGCCTTAGAAGTGGGATGTTTTGGCCCCTGTTGGGATGTTGTTCATTGAAATGCTTTGCAGAGTGAGTCAGCAGGAGGAATGATACTACAAATCCTACCCAAGTCCCAAGGCTGAGAGATACTTTACCAGAAAGGTTGCCCATGACTGCAATACTCTGGTGGCTAGAGGACTTTTTTCTCTTAGGCACTTCACTTTGGAAAATAGCATTTATTTCCTCCAACATAAACATGCTAGTTATGAGCATTTTTAAGTTTATAAGGCAGAGATTCTATTAGCATTTTTTTAATGCGGGCAGGTCAATTTGATTTTCATGGCAGGCACTCTTCACAAAAGCAGGGTTTAAAGTGATTTCTTTGTAATTGGCTGATAGTCAGGGTGTATATTTTTTTCTCGTCAAGCACGGAACCTGAAACATAGGACCAGTGAAAGTTTTCACATGCTACTATAACTCTTACAGCTACAAGCTATTGAATGTATTCAATGCCCCGGCCCCCATGCTGAGGGGCCTTATGAATTAGCTTTTTAAACCCTTAAACCACCCTACAAGGTGGTTATATAGGATATCAGCCTTATTTTTTCTGATAAGAAAAGGGAAGAAAAGAAAATTTAAACAATAAATAGCAGAGATGGGATTCAAGACCAGGTAGTCAGATTCTAGAGCCTACGTTTTTTATTTTTACTATGCTTCATAAGCTAGAATATATTTTTGCTGTATCTACAATAAAAGCTTGCCATTTCAAACACACTTTCAATCCTAAAGGGTGAGATGATTATCTTATAGAAAGCTTTTGGGACAGAGTTTAGCACATCATAGGGATTTAGGAAATAGTCACTTGTATTTTCCTTCTTAAAATGAAATCTATTTGTCTCTTCCCTATGAAATTCGGTGTTTATTCTGAGAGGAAACTTTTATTACATTTCACAGCTTCAGTTAATGCCCAGATTTAGGAATTACAAACAGCATGAATAAATTTGTAATTCAAGCACTCTAAATATCAGCCATTACCAATTTGAGGAAATAAGTCACTCAGAATAACCAGCAGACACCTAATGAAATCCTGATGCTCTGGAGAGACAGAGATGCACAGGGATGCTGATGAGAGCCAGGCCCAACTGGATCAGACCTATGAGCACCTCGGAGAATTCCCCTGGGAAGCTTCTTAACCACCACAGAACATTCAGAGGCACTGAAATAGTCCCTGACCATGAACTTGGATGTGCATAGAGGATGGACGCACCACGAAAAAGTTTCCCCAGTGAATTCTGATTTTTCTAATGGGCTGCAGGTCTCCAAGGGAACCAGACTGGAGCTAAACATAATATGACATCTGAGATAAAATCAGAAGAGAAGCCTCGGCAGATCAGGTGTGGCTGGGTCTGGGTAGTGGGGAGTGATGAGTAGTTCTATGAACAGGTTGAGGCTGTGTTTGACAATCCCCAATAAAAGGTCTGCCCAACTTCATGGCCCTCCCTGCTTTCCCTATATGTTCAAACAGCCCTGCCTTCCCCAGTGTCCATAGAACCACAAGCTGTCTTCCACGTGGAACTGGAGCCCAATGGTCTAAAAGTTCCATGAGCTACAAATAGTAAGCAGGAGAGTGTCAGCTGGTCAACAGAGGAGAAGGACTGTCAGAGCAGCAAACCTAGAAGAGGCCCTTATAGCTATGACTTGCAGCCCTATTTACATGCTTGTACTTCTCATCTTTTTTGGTACTTCGAGACACTAGTTGAGGTAGCACCTAGGATAAATCTGGACGATCTGCTAAGCAAGGCAATGCAACGAGAACTAGATATGTCAGATTTATTGTGCTCATGAAAATATTACATATTTTCACTCACCATCAGGTAAACCCAAGAAAAATTTGCATTTTACATTCATTTAAATAGGGACTTGCTGAAGACATGATCTTAGATACCATATTTAGATGGTACTTTTAGGTAAGGCATTAGGAGAGAAACCTGGCGGTAAGGTGAATTTTAGGAGGTAGGAAGTCAAATTATTTTATCAAGGGGCTTAGTGGAAGGTGTTGAAGAAGGGCTAAGAGAATGCAATCTGATATTCTAGGCCTGGCCAGGATCTCTCCGTCTCTCAATGGCCAAAAGTGATAGGTGGATGTTTTAGAGCTTCAGAGTCCACCACAAACCTACACATTTAAGAAGGCTCATGCCAAAGGTAGAGGAAAACTATGCAGGTAAGACCTGATTGGAAAACAACAACAACCACAAAAAAACCCTTGGAATCCAAAATCTCTCTTGGGCATGTATGCTTCTCTATCATTGGCTCAAACACGAAAAGAACGAAATTGCTCCAAGATACCAGTTGTCTATTAACCATCTGATCTCTTCCACCCCTAATAACACCTAACACTTACATGGAACTTACTAAGATGGTGCAGTTTATTTTACGTTATATTACCCTGTTTAATACACAACAACCCCACACTTTTATAGTACACAACTCCTCATACTGAAGTAAGTCAGAAAGAGAAAGACAAATACCATATGATATCACTTATACCTGGAATCTAATATATGGCACAAATAAACCTATCTATAGAAAAGAAACAAACTCATGGACATGGAGAACAGACTTGTGGTTGCTGAAGGCGAGGGGGGAGGGAGTGGGATGGACTGGGAGTTTGGGCTTAGTAGATGCAAACTATTGCGTTTGGAGTAGATAAGCAATGAGACCTGCTGTAAAGGACAGGGAACTATACCTAGTCACTTGTGATGGAACATGATGGAGCTTAATGTGAGAAAAAGAATGTGTATATATTTGTGTGTGTGTGTGTGTGTGTATACATAGATATAGATACACACACACACACACACACACACACACACACACACACATATATATAACTGGGTCACTTTGCTGTATGGAAGAAACTGAGAGAATATTGTAAATCAACTACAATAAAAAATAAAAATCTTGGAGTTCCCATCGTGGCTCAGTGGTTAACGAATCCGACTAGGAACCATGAGGTTGCGGGTTTGATCCCTGGCCTTGCTCAGTGGGTTAAGGATCCGGCGTTGCCGTGAGCTGTGGTGTAGGTTGCAGACACGGCTTGGATCCCGTGTTGCTGTTGCTGTGGCTGTGGCGAAGGCCGGCAGCTACAGCTCCTGTTAGACCCCTAGCCTGGGAACCTCCATATGCCATGGGTGCGGCTCTAGATAAGGCAAAAAGACAAAAAAATAAAATAAAATAAAATAAATCTAAAATAAAGAGGACACTGATAAACAACAAGGTCCTACTGTATAGCACAGGGAATGATTATCCAATCTTCTGGAATAGACCATGATGAGAAATAATATTAAAAAATGTATATGTATGTATGACTGAGTCACTCTGATGTACAGCAGAAATTGACACAACATTGTAAATATACTATACCTTAATAAAAAAGAAGAGGAAATTGAGACTTGGAAAGATTAAGCAAATTGCCCTAGGTTACAGACACAGTAAGTGACAGTACCTGGATATGAGCCTGACCACAACATCCATGCTCTTTACTACTACAGAATTCTGCTAAAAGTTATCTAAAATATGCCACTTTCTCCTTTATTCCAATTTTCTCTCTACTTCTCTGCTTAAGCTAATCATTTTCTTCCAGGAAGAATAAAAACCCTGTTTCAAATGAACAAGACAAAGGAAGTAAATACTTTAACTTAAAACCACACCTTTATATTGATGGATTGATGGCCTTTCAAACCAACTCATTATGATATTATGTTTGGCATCCTTTGCATTGAGCATCTTTCCCAGGTCAGTGAAAGGAACCCAGGGATGGGAGCTGACTGTTCGGTTACACATATTGCTTCATTTTCCCTCCAGTCTCCATCAGGAACTGGGCAGTTACTGTGGAGAAATAGCAGTAGAGTCTTGCTCTCTACATGGTGCTGCAGAGGCCAGTACATCACAGTGAGACACTCTAATTCTGTGCTCATTTAATGCTCTTTCCCAAAGAAAAGGGAGTTTAGGGCTGCCTTAAACCATTCTGCACTTTCAAGTCAGTGAATGGGCACTGTATCAGGACTGAAATGGGGGGAAAAAATTCATATCCCTACTGAACGTGGCATTTATTTCAGTGCAATTAGACGTATTGACCTAGACTGCTGCTTCATGTAAACAATTAGTTCTGCTTTGTTGTTGGTCCACGTGGCCACAATTTTAATGGATATCAACATCTTAATATATTGAAGTCAAATGAAATTTGATTATGAGAAAAGTCTAGATAGCCATTATGAGTAAAAAAATATTTAAACAGAAAGTGCTAATACTCACAACGTAAGTTTTATAACTGTCATTCTGCAGCAAATATCATCTCAATAATAGACACTTATACCATTTGGTGAATAAGCATTAGGAAATCTGATCTTAAAATAATATTTTATCATTCAAAATTTCAGGCTATTGGAGAGTGTATTAAGATGGCGGAATAGAAGGACTAGAGCTCAACTTCTCTCCCAAAAAAACAACAGAACTACAACCAAATGCCGAGCAGCCTTCAACCAAATGGACTGTAAACTTCCAAAAAAGATATTCTAATCCAGAAGACAAAGAGGAGAATACATCAAGAGGTAGGAGGGGCAATTACACGATAGAAGAAACCCCATACCTCCTGGGTGGGAAGCCCCACAGACTGGAAAGTAACTGTATCATAGAGTCTCAGCTACAGGACTGAGAGTTCTGAGCTTCACGCCAAATCCCCATGCCTGGGGATCTGGCACAGGGAGAAAGAGCCCCTGGAGTATCTGGCATTAAAAGTCAGTGGGGCTTTTGTGCAGGAGCTCTCCAGGACTGGGGGAAACAGAGACCCCATTCTTGAAAGGCACACACAGACTTTCACGTGCACTGGGTCCCAGGGCAAAGCAAAGTCTCCATAGGAATCTGGGTAGAACCTGACTGCAATTCTTGGAGGATCTCATGGGAAAACAGGGGGGACTGTGCCTTGTTGTGGGGGAAGGGCATTGGAAGTGAAGCTCTCAGGGACATTCAGCAGCCGGCATTTCTGTGGAGGTGGCCATTTCTGGGAAAATCTGGTCCCTCCCATCAGCACTGAGGAGCTCCAGGCCAAACAATAACCCAGGTGGGATCTCAACCACACCCATCAGTAAACAGGCTGTCTAAAGACCCCTCAGGCACACAGCCAGCCTCTAATCTCATCCAGGGACAAAGCCCCACCCATCAGAGGGAGAGGAATCAACCCCACCTACCAGTGAGCAGGCATCACTCACCCCCATCAGGAAGCCTACAGCAAGCCCCCTCCATACAAACTTTAGCCAGGGGAGGCAAACACCTGAACTAAGAGAGGCTACAACTCTATTGTTGGCAAAAAGGTCACCACACCAAAAACCTAAAAAATGAAAAGACAGAAAACTATAACTCAGATAAGGGAGAAAGAGAAAAGCCCAGAAAAACAGCTCAGTCATGAGGAGATTATCAGCCTCCCACAAAGAGACTTTAGACTGTTGATGCTGAAGATGATGTAAGACTTTGGAAATAAACTGGAGGCAAAGATTGATAATCTACAGGAAACACTGAGCAAAGAAATACGAGATGTAAAAATTAAACA
>PVHT021183617.1:10293807-10357812 GCA_004024745.2 Catagonus wagneri
TTAACACTATACTTACCATGAAACATAACTCCATATTATCATTACTACTAATGGTAATAAATGAGTGTTTGATGTGTGATGCCATCATCTCATAAAAAGTGGCCTTCTATAATTCAAAAACCAGTCTCCATTTTTAAGGTACAAATATGTTTCCCATAAGAAAAAAAATAGTTTGTGGTTTTACAAAGACTTTGTCTATTCATAAAAAGAGGAAAAAATGTATACAACCATCTAAATCTCAGAAGTTCTCTGTGATGGTTTGGTCTTTGTTTGCGGGAGCAAGGGAGGGTTGGATTATTTTTGGTCTTGACTTACTGAACCCACTGCCTCACACTCCAACCTGATTCTGCATATGTAAGTGGCTCACGTTTGTATTACAAGATAGATGATTACCAATCAGTAATCAGGAAGAATTCTGGGTCCATTCCTTAGTGCATAACTGCCATGCTATGTACCTTATCTAATTCCCTGATCTATTTAAAATAAAGACATTCATCTCATTCCCATGCTGAAGTAGTACTAGAAAATCACACAGGAATGGCTATCTACCTAGGATTTCAACACACAAGTCCACTACAACTAGCATCATGCCCAGGGAATGCAGACTTATCTTAAATAGACTATGTTTAAATGAAAGCTTTTCTGTCCCATTTCCACTTCTTTGTAACCAATAAATGTAAATTGGATTGAAAGAGCAGTAGTAAGAGTTTTGGGCACGAAAATGAAATATAATCTCTTTGTCCATATAAATTAACTATAATTTATTTTGCCAAATACATCCTGAATGTATTTATTCATTCACTGAATATTTATTTATTGGCTATATTCGTGGCATGTGGAAGTCCCAAGGCCAGGGATCGAACCCACACCACAGTAGAGACCTGAGCTACTGCACTGACAACACTGGATCCTTAACCCTCTTGCACCACAGGGGAACATTTATAGATGGTGGACTGGATAATAAGCACAGTTACATGTCTTTGGTCTTTGATATACAGAGATAAAAGCTACAATTATGGTATCCTCAAAAAATTTAAATATTCATGTTAAGTGCATTAATAGAGAAATATATAGGGCCCCAAAGGAAAACCTAAGAAAGCTACTTGAATGAGGTGGGGTGTAACAGGAAGCGTTCTCAAAGTAAGCAATGCTTGACTAAGATTTGAAGTTGGAGAAAAAGTTATCTAGAAAAAGTAGCAGAGTATGGGTACTTAAGATAAATAGAACAGTATGTAAAAAGGATGGCAGGCATGGCAAACCAAAAGAAATCTGCTTTTAGTATGATAATGGTGTAAAAAGCAGGGCATGATGCCAAGAAATAAGAAGGGAGTTAAGAAAAACTGGCTAGTAAAAGACTTGCCCATGCTAATGAGTTTGGGTTTATTCTGAGAGAAAAGGAAATAGCTATATCAGAGAATTTTACAGAGAGCAAATGTAACTGGGTATGCCTTTTTGAGTTTTACCTCTGACATTATTATGGAAGGTTAAGGTAATATACCATAGGAGAAATAAGGGCCTATCCCAAGGCAGTGATGTAGACAACCAAAAGAGAAGTGTTGGTGAGAAGACCTGGCGACCTTTAGCACAAAAGCAACAAAGGTAGGGTACAAGTTATTAATTTGGGGCTTGGGTGACTGTGGGGGATGCCAGTGTTATTTACAATGATAGGAAATACAGCAATAAAAGCAACTGTGGTGGGAAGTGCTAAGTATTAACATCTGGATATATAATACTTGTGGGATATCCAATGACTCCTAGGTAACTGTAATTCCAGGAGTGGAATTCAGGAGAAATATATGAGACAGAAATATGGATTTAGGAATACTTGATATGTAGGTCTTAATATAATCATCTAGAGAGATTGTACAGAGGCAAAAGAGGAAGAAAAAGACCAAAGACACAAATTCTAGAGAGCACAAACCATTAAATAATGCTCAGTGGACAATCTAAAAGTAAAACTGAGGAAATGGTTAGTGAGAAAACAGAGAAGCTAAAAACTAGTGGCTAGCCATGGAAATCAATGAGAATTTTCAAAATTCAGAAAAACACCAAATTAGATAAACACTGTAAATATTCACTGATAAGAAAAATTACGTTCACCCATAGGATAACAGGATAAAGATTAGAGTTGAAAGAGAAGTAGCCAAGAAACAAAGAACTAAAGTTCTGAATGTGGATAATGTATCCTTGAATTTTTAGAAGGTGCTAGTCAGGGTGTGATCTCCAATAGAATATGTAGTTTCTATGGTGCTAGGAATGGGTGGTCTCAGCTATATACATACCTCTTAAATGTCAAAGAAGCACACAGGTTTGTTCTAGTACCTTAAGCCCTGCTTGTAAATCAGCTGTATGAATCCTTTCATATTACTATAGCCATCCTCATATGTACAAGGCATTTTACTAAGAATACAGCCAACCAGCAAAGTATGGGCTGTACAGCACCTGACAACCCATTGCAAAGACTTTGCTACTGAGTTGATCAGTAGTTCAAGCCCATTCTTAGTTGCCCTTCAGTTCCCAATGGTAGCAAAACCTAAGATGGCTATCCTTTGGGCACGTGAAGCTCCTGGGGTGCAACTTGAGTTCTGGATGAATGAGCTCTGCTGACGTCCATTCCAGAAATGGCCAAGTTGACTAGGTGTCTTGTATGAGTGCCAAAAAGACATTAATTACAAAAAGAGGAGATCAGAAATATTATAGTGTTTATTTATTCGATGTATTTATTTAATCTGTAGTAACTTTTATGCCAGTTACTGGCCCTCAGTGCTAGGCTGGGCAGGATCTTCAATAGATACATCAGTAAACAAAGCAGATAAATATCTGTGCCTTCAAGGAATTTAACATTTTAATGGGGAGAGAGGAAACTGCGTTAATAAAACAAGTATTTAGCTAGTGAAAAGACTTCTGGTACAAATGTAAAGCAGGGAAGGGATAGTGGGGGTTTTTTTTGGGGGGGGAAGAAATATGAAATATTAATTAGAATGGTCAGTCAGTGACGGCTTCACTGAGAAAGTAACATCTGAGCGAAGACCTAACATTAAGCCATGGAAATGTGGAAAAAGTACATCTCAGGCAAAGAAATAAATAAAACCTTTTTGGGGTGAGTAAATGCCTGGCAACTTCTTGGAACAGGTAAGGAGACTATTGTGGCTGGAGAGAGACAAAAAAAAAAAAAAAGAGGAAAGCAGTTAGAGATGATATCAGAGAGATAATGAGGGAGAGGAATACAACTGGGCCATCTTGAGGACTATGTTGAGTGACTTTTGAATTGGAAAAATGGATTCTGGAGTTCTAATGGCCTCTTCATTGAGAAAAGACATCTTAACACATAACATTTTCCTATCTGTCTACCCTTTCCTACAAGGTAGTGTTTCTGCAAGTGACTTCCCTGATCTTCCTGGTCCCATCATAGGAACACTTCCTTCTCGAAGAGTAGAGAAACTGACCACACACCTCTCTGCAAATTAAAAGGCATCGTCAGAAGACAGATCGAGGGCAGTATTTGTGCTGTCCAGATAGGCTGGATAGAAAGTACAAAGTGGAAATTTAAAAGAACCTTTTCCAAAGCTTGAGGTGAGAGTGATGCATTGAAGTCAGCTTCTGAGTTTTTTAGCAAAATATTCTCTAGGAAAAAGAAAGCTTTCACATGAGAATTTTATGATATCCCAAGACACTCACTCCTTTGCAACTAAACTATTACCCAATAAATATTATCTCCCTTGCTGAATACTCTCTGACATAAACCACAGCAATATCTTCTCAGATCCAACTTCTAGAGTAATGACAATAAAAACAAAAATAAACAAATGGGACCTAATTAAACTCAAAAGTTTCTGCACAGCAAAGGAAACCGTAGACAAAATGAAAAGACAACCCACAGAATGGGAGAAAATTTTTGAAAACAAAGCAACTGACAACGGATTAATATCAAAAGTATACCTACTGCTGTTTAATACCAAAAACAAACAAACAAACAGCCCCACCAAAACATGGGCAGAAGTTCTAAACAGACAATTCTCCAAAGAAGACATACAGATGGCCAAAAAAATACATGAAAAGATGTTCAACATCACTAATCAGGGAAATGCAAATCAAAACCACTATGAGGTACCACCTTACACTAGCCGCAACGGCCATCATCAAAAAATGTCTACAAACAGTAAATGCTGGAGAGGGTGTGGAGAAAAGGGAACCTTCTTACGCTGTTGGTGGGAATGTAAACTGGTGCAACCACTATGGAAAAAAGTATGAAGACTCCTCAAAAAAACTTAAAACAGAATTACCATTTGATCCAGCAATCCCACTCCTGGGCATCTATCCAGAGAAAACTGTAACTTGAAAAGACACATGTACCCCAAATATTCATTGCAGCACTATATACAATAGCCAAGAAATGGAAGCAACCTCAATGGCCATGAACAGAGGAGTGGATAAAGAAAATATGGTACATATACACAATTTAATATTACTCAGCCATAAAAAGGAATGAAATAGTAGCATTTGCAGCAACATGGATGGACCGAGAAATTACCATGCTAAGCAATGTTAGACAGTGAGACATAAACATCATGGGCTATCACTTGTATGTGGAATCTAAAAAAAGATACAATGAACTTCTTTGCAGAACAGATACTGACTCACAGACTTTGAATATTACCAAAGGAGACAGATTTGGGGGGAAGAATGGGCTGGGGGTTTGGGATGGAAATGCTATAAAACTGGGTTATGATGATCATTGTATAACTATGAGTATAATAAAAATTTATTGAGTTAAATAAATAGCATCTCCCCAAACAGAATTGTTCTTTGGGCAAAGAAAGAGAAGAAACACTGAAGAAAACAAGCAACCTGTGGCTCTTTCACATCATTTTTTTTAATCATCCATTTTATTGGTTTAGCCTTCTTAGATATTCTTGGAACGGTCTTTTCAACTGAAGTTTATACAGTTTGTTGGATCACAGAGGATTAAAGAACAGGTAAAAAGAATCTGGCACATCATCTCAGTGGTGGCCTCACCTGTCAAAACCAGCACAGGATTTTATCACAATGTGTAATCACAGGCCTGGAAACCTGGGTGTTCATCCTCACTATGCTGTTAACTGGAGCTTTAGCAGTTAAAGTAGTTACTTTACATCTACCAGTTAATGGATCATAGTTTTCTCACCTGTGAGTAAGCAATTGGCTAGACAATAATTCACTTTTCTTATTAAGGACATCTATAAGAATCAGCTGCCATGGATAGAGTTGATTGAATTCTCTAACAAGCTCCATATTCAGTCAATTGTTCAAGTTAATCTCACCCAGAGATGTTAATTACACAGCATTGTACCCCCTTTCCCCTTTCTGTTCCTGTAGACACTACAAACAGACCACAGTACTTTTCCCTCTTGAGCCAATCAGAACTCAGGGTTGGTCAGAATTTAAAAAAAAAAAAAATCTTTTTCATAGTGACTCAGGGAATCATGACCAAATAACAGGAGATGGCACTCAAGCTGAAAACAGTTGACTTCCTTATCATTAGGAGAACTGACTATATCGAAGACAACAGTTCCAAGTATGGCTAGAAAACACCCGCATCCTGGCAGGCAATTTCTCCCATCCCTAAGGGATCTATCCAGCCATCAGTCCTACCAGCAAAAAGTAGTTGCTAGTACCCTGGGCGTAACCAGAATGGGTGTATTAGCTTTTCAGTCAAAGAGGTTTGACTACATAGAATTCATTTCCCTTCTTTGCAAAGCCCACTTCTATCCTGAGAGGATAACCTTCGGTAAGAGAAGGAAACTCAGATATTCAACAAGTAGAGACAATGAGTGACTTCCTGATCTTTGTCTTCCCACTCGCTTACTTTATTATCTAAATCAACAGGAGCCCAGATCAAGAAATTTTGTCTGTTTCAGTTCTAATGAAAAGTCCTAACAGTGTTATTTGGATAACTGTGATGAATTTTAATCTGGTGACAGCTTGTGACCCACAAATTGCTGTTTAAATTAAAATGCATTCAGAATGAAAACTGGCAAGACAACCACAACATTAAACTTGCAATCTGCTGTGAGAAACACCTATCAAAAACACCGTATTAAATATGAATACAATTAATTGCCATATAGCATCTTGCAACTGAAATCTGAGGATAGCCTTCCATGCATTGCCTTACTAAATTAAAATTGATTTATCTTTTTTTTTTGCAAATTAAGAAGTCAAAATAGAAATGGATTGGTTTGTCTTTGGTAATACACCCTTTGGCAGAGTTCCAGCTATAATCTAGGGCTACAGACTTTTAGGTTTCTTCTTTAATGAACAAAAGTCTCCTATTTTTCTAGTTCCAAATGTTCACCTACAATAAATTTAGAAATGTTTCCTCCTGCTTAGTTTTAAGTTTATAACTTTTAAGCTGTAATTACTCAGATATATTAAATCTGATCTTTAGAAATGCTATATATTGATTTAAAAAATAACTAAATTAACATTTTTGATAGACCAGCTAGATCATTCCTAAAATTTATAGGAATTGAGGCTTTTTTTGGTGATAGATGTTTGTATCAATACTATAATAACAATGTAATTCAATGCAACCTAAAGTGTATGTTTTCAGCCCATATTTCAACATTAAAGAATTGTATGTGGTAATAAAAGGATTCACTATAACTGTTTGCAAATGATTTAATGACCAAGTCATAGCTATTTTCTAGTTTTCAAAAGGTGCCAAAGAACTACTGAAAATTCAACACTATAACATCATAATTATAACAATTAACATGGGTAGTTAATTATAGCCTAAATGTTCCTATACATTACTTGTTCAAGAGATTCACAATACATGAAAATAGCATTAGCTAGAAATAAGGAAGTATCGTATTTCACTCTCATTATTGCCCACATAGAAAAGGACTCACCTACTCTTTTTAAAACATACCATGAAAACTGTAATTTTGCAATCATTATTTTTCATTATCCCTGGGTGGTAGTACATACTTAAATGTTGGTTGAGAGAAAGAATGAATACGTGTGGCTGGATGACAAGCAAACTCAGGGAAAACACCTAGTCTTTGATTGCTACAGACAGGGCTACTGCATGGACAACTGCTGTCGCAGTAGGGTTCCTAAAATCTCTGCCATATTCTATTTTGGTTCACGTGTGTGTAAAAATGATAAAGGATTCAATCCAGCAAGTCCTTGCATTACACACAGGCTGCATGTATCCAAAAAGCAGGATCTGTAGTGACATCGCATATAAAATTCCCCAGGAACTTCCTAAGGTTTGCTTCTATAGAATACCTGATACTGGTTCTGACCCCAGATGTATTTATATGTGGGTATCAGTCTCACTGTCACTCTTGGATAGACCTCATCAAATCTGTCCCAGGGACAGTGCCTATCCCGGTGTCGTCAGCTTTTAAAGTGACTGGGTTTCTGTCTAGTGCCCTCCGAACCGGACCATGATGCTGAATGAGAAGAGAGGGTCTATTAAACCTTTCGTTCCTCTTACTGGTTTAGAAAATTCGACTGACAAGAGCAGGGGCCAAAGGAGCCTGGAGCGGCAACAATAATGCATGCCAACCGTGTATTTCGATCTTTTGGGCAGAGATGTGGTCCATCAGGTTACAGCCAATGCATCCCTGTGAACTCTCGCTAAACCAAGAGACCTTATGGATGTAACCGCTGCAGTAGAAAAGGTTACATCCAGCAGGATGTCGTCTGTCTCCTGAAAAAACTGGCAGTCAAGTGCAGAGCCTAGAAACAGAATCTGGGAGTCTAGATGGAGAGGAGGGGTGGAGGAAGCAAACCTGTATCCGTATTGAAAATCTTCACTATAATTCATACGAAGGTAAGGAAAAATCAAAAGCTCGTTTTAAGCTTAAGTTTTCGGCCTCTTTCTTCCAACAGGTGCATGACTCCCTCACCCCTTCCCTGGCGGCACTGCCCTGCTCTGCCTTCCTAAGGCGTTCTTTGCTAGGCAAGCTGTTCTAGAGTCCTCAAGCATGTGCAGTCTCCCATCGCATCCTTAGCTCCGCGCCGGCAACCTCTTACCTGCAGCGTGAAGACTGAGAAGCAGGCACAACGCAGGGAAGCCGACCGCTCTTCGCATAGTGTTTGCATTGAGAGGTGGAGGAGAAACTCCGCCACGACCCCACTTCAGGCAAAGTGCTACTGGAAAGAGCCCCCCGCCGAGGGTCCCCTGGTCTCCGGGATTCGTTCGCCAGTCCTCGGCTGGGGCTGGCCGAGCGGTGTGCGGCGCGGATGGAAAGAAGCACGAGCTGCGCCTCCTTGGGAGAGGAGGCGAGGGCGGGGAGGAGGGGGAGGTGGGAGAGCAGGGCGGCGCAGGGCGGGGGCAGAGGCGCTCGGAGCCGCTACTGCTCGGCCTTCTGGAAGCTCCGCAGCCGCGGCGGGGAAGGCGGGGTGGACTCCCGCGCCAGCCCTAGAGCCCGGGGCCAGCGCAGTGCGAGCAGCAGCCCCGCCGCGCCGCGGCTACTGAGCATGCCCAGGGCTGGCCCTCGCGCCGCTCGGGAGTTTCAAAGTGAAATTCCACTTCTCCGGGTCTTAGCTGCGGCTGCGGGGGGAGCTGCCTCCGCTGCTGGGGAGAGGAGCCGGGTGGGGGCAGCTTCTCGCGGGCGGTTCTCCGGCATTGAGCATCAGAGTAAACCGGGGGGGGGGCGTGGAACTAAATGAGGGCAGGAGGAGAGAGCCTTGGAAAGTGTCACCCTCCAAACCCTCCCAAGTCCTCCCCCCGCCCCCGCCAATCTCGGTTTACACGTGGACAGAGCTCACCGCTGGGAGTTGACGCTTCTGGGCAGCAGGTTGCCCAGCTTTTCAGGCTGCCTGTGGGAACAGGGCACAGGTGCCTTGCTGAGCAGGGTAGACGGGGGAAGCTTTCAGGCGCCAGCTGGCTGGGTGTATTCGGTAAAGGCGTATCCAGGAGGTGCCTTCTAACATTTTCCCCGTTTTCTTTCCCTTTCCCTTTCCCCTCTCTCCTGCAAAATCCCTGTTTTTAAACTTTCTCCTGACTCAAAATCTAAGGCCATAGAGACAGAAGTCGGGCCATACTTACAGGCCAGTAGGATCTGTCCATGTAACTGACGACGAAGCACCTTTGTGATTATTGGAGAGAGCTATCTTTATACTCTCCATTTTACTTTCCAGGGTGAAGAGTAATAGAATCACCTCTGTAACCGGGCTCCTCCGGTCTAGCTCTGCATCTCTTGGGAGGCTAAAACATAAAACAGTCTAATATGTGTTGTATGTGTGTGCTGTTCCCCCTCATCAAAAACCCTGGAGCTTGAACATCCTTCTATTAGTCTAGTGCCTAATTACTCCTAGCCATGAGGTCCCTAGACTTCTCTCCCTGAACTATCTTAGGAGCTCTGACCCTTCTGCCTCTGTGTCTTCGTGGGATGCTGTTGCCCCTTCCCAATTACTTTCACTCGCTTCACTACCACACTCAGACGTACAAAAGTCTAATCTTGATCCCACTTTTCCAGAAATCCCTGGGCTAACTCCAGATTACGATCTTTTTCTTCCACACATGAATGTATACACATTTGCTTAGCATTGCCTCATATTTTTCTTTTTTTAAATTTTCATTTATTTTTTTGGCCTTGCCTATGGCATGCTGAAGTTCCCGGGCCAGGGATCAAAAAACCCAAGCCACAAGAGTGACAATGCAGAATTCTTAACCCCTAGGCCACCAGGGAACTCCATATTTTTCTTTTATGTTCATTTATCTGTGGTTCCTCTCACAACACAGGTGAGACTTCATGAGGACTTCTGCATCTTTGTATCACTTAAACTGGAATATAATTGTTCTAGATAAACAAGAGGTACAATAAGTGCTTGTTGAATTGAGCTGTGCTTTCTTCTGCCATCCACTGTGAATTGGGACACTAATGTGAAATATGCTATCCATAAGAGCTTAAATTAGGCAGGATGTTACAGGATCTGAGAGCCCAGGCAGTATCATTTCCTTTATAATTTATTTTATCTCCAGCACTGAAAGACAAGGCTAGGAATCCACTCCAACAGTTGAGAGAAAGGGGAGAATTAAATGTATTTTTAATATCTTGATAGCACGTCTATGCTGAAAATAGAGATATATGCAGCTTTATTCCCTCTGCTCCTCCATGGCCTTACATGGGTGTGTCCCACACTATTTCTGTGGCACAACCATTTTACCCCCAAACCTCTCTAAGAGGAAATCTCTTTAACTACTCCAGATTCACTTTTCCAGTCTCCTTTTCCTACAGCATGTATCAGTCTTTTAAAATACCAAAAGAATTACTTGTTACATCTATCATTTAGTGTCTGTTTCTCTACCCTACCCTTCTCATCTCCGGAATGGGATCCAGCCTCTTAAAGAGGAGATGTCTTTATTCACTGATGTGTACCAACTGACTAGAACAGCGCCTCACACAAAAAATACGTGCTCAAAAAACACATAAATTAAAAGCAATTAGCTGATAAAATTCAATACTGACAATTATTCCAACTCTTTGGAATTCTTACTAAAAAGATATTTGAGATAACTTATTTAGCTGTATTGAGAGCTTAGAGGAATAGCCCTTCTCAGCTAACATCAAGTCCTAGAATTAGTGCAGGGCTGAGAATGGAGGAGAAATAACTGTCGCCCACTTACAGTGGGTATGCTTCTCTTATTTTCTTTCTCCTTAAAACAAAAAACAAATTACCACACTTACATAAGTCTCCAAGAAGAAAATGCACATATGGTAATGAAACAATGCTGTTGTCATGCTCTGTGCTTTCACACAGATAATTCCAAAATTTATTTGGGGGGGCATTTAAAGTTTCAAGTAACATAACAGTCTGTGACTTTGCCAACAAGCAGTCAGATATTTAGTTTGCCCAGGGGTTCAGATAGCTGAATTACTAAACTGTGCATGAAAACCCCCTTCACAGCAGAATTTCCAGTTTCTAATTTGACTAGATATGCTACTAGAATAGTTCAGCATGGTAAAAATAACCTGGGGTGAGATGTAATTTTGGTGACTGGACATTCATTATAAATTTACTTGAAGAAAGATAAAGGAGCCAAAAAATTCCTATTACTTGGTGAGTGGACCTAATATACCGTCAACAGATTTGATCCCATGACACGTGAAATCAAAGGGCCCTAAGTGAATTAGCCAATTAGTAAAAAAGCCAACCCCTTTAGTCCTATGAGACACATTCTCTCAGAATCCATAGATAGTGCTTTCCCTTGACTCTGTGATTGAACACTAGTGATGGCAACTTGGTGTTTTAGAGAAGAACCTCGTTTAACAAACTGTGCCAAGGTTTTAAAATGTTAGTTCCAATGTAAAGAAGCATGGAAATTAAGGTGTGAGAGCCATGCAAATCAGTATTGTCCTATAGAGCTATGTCCTAAGGGAAATCATTTACGCTTTGAAAGAGAAACAGAAAATTAGTATCAAGTGGACTTTTTCTCCCCAGAAAATATACAAACACTGCTCCTTATAAGGTGAGAGTCAAGAAGAATTTATAGAGGAGAGAAGCCTTTAGAGCCTGTCCTCAGACCAAATATAACCGCTAGGAGCCTCCACATTAACTTGTCGATAAATGGATGACGACCATTCATATTGGCCATCTTTCCCTAGGACACTTTTAACAAAGAAAGTGAATTTCCTGACTGTTAGAGTTTCCTATTTAAATTATTTAGGTTATGATTATTATTTAAATATAATGCAAGCTAACACTGATTATGTGCCAGGTTCTGCTCTAAGCATATGGATGTCCCATTTAACAATATCCCTATGAGGAGGAAATAGCATCATCTCATTTTGGAGATAAGACAACTGAGACACAGAGAAGTAACTTGCTGCAAATCAAGTAGTAGGAAATCAACCGAAAGGTAAATTGGCAGAGTTAGGATGTGCAATCAGATAATCTGATGCCAAACCACTACCACAGACCACTTCACATATAATAAATATAAACAGTGCCAGTTGCAGGCAGCTCACAAGAATTAGATCAAGGCCAGATCAGGAAACACTGACCCTGCATCTGGCAGTAAAGCTCTGTGGTGGGAAACACCCATAGGAGATTGTCTCCTAAAGGATGAGACACTGCTTGTGGCGGTGGGTGCTAGGGTTTAGCATCTAGTGGGCAAAGACAGACGGCAAGTAGAATCATGCTTAGGAGAACTTATGACAAAGATGCTGAAGGTAAAGAAGAGCAAGACAGAGGAGATTATCTCTTCTGTGGACGGGGGAAGCAGAGGTGAGGTTGTGTAGCAGGCAAGAGACCATTAGTGGAAAACAATACATGAGCTGAGTCTAGCTGGAAAGGTAGATTCCAACTGCTCTACATGAAGAGAGAGGCCATAGGGTTGTGGGCCTGTGGAAGAGACATGAAGTAGTGAAATAAATTCAAGGAACTTTTGAATGTGTACAAGACCTACAGGTGACAGGAACCAGCATCTCATTGAGATCTGTAATGTGCTTGCTCTACGGAGCCACTTAATCAATCACAAAGTTCCTTCCTTTTGCCTGAGAGATGATCTATACCTAAGAGGAAAAAAGAAGAGGGATAATTGATCTTTACAAATTAAAGAATTTATGTGAATTAAGCTTATTCAGAGTGTAATGGCTCAGAATCAAAGGAGTGAAATGCAAATCCATGGGCAAAGATATGTTCAGATGAGTCGATTCATCATTAACTTAAAATACATGTTTTCCCAACCACAAAAAAGCATGGCAATCTATCCTTCTGCATGAGTATACAGTGAGGAAGATAGTGAAAGAGAAAGGGCATTAGGAATGGAGAAGAAAAGCACTCAAATTTATAAAACATATATTTTTAAATTTAACTCACACAAGAGCTCTGGGAGGTTTGTTCTCCTTTTGTGACAGAGGAAAAAACAAACTTGATGAGGCTAGTGATTTATTTGCCCATCGTCATCCAGCCAGAAAGTGGTGAAGCTGGGATTAGAATTCAGGACTGGTGATCCATAGCACTGTGCTATTAACAATGCTGGAGTTCCCATCGTGGCACAGCGGAAACAAATCTGACTGGGAACCATGAGGTTGTGGGTTCGATCCCTGGCCTTGCTCAGTGGGTTAAGGATCCGGTGTGGCCGTGAGCTGTGGTGTTGGTCACAGATGCAGCTTGGATCCCACGTTGCTGTGGCTGTGGCTGTGGTGTAGGCTGGCAGCTGTGGCTCCGATTCAACCCCTAGCCTGCGAACCTGCACATGCCACAGGTGTGGCCCTAAAAAGCAAAACAAAACAAAACAAAAAACAACAATGCTGCTGCACTGCCTCCCTAGTGAGTGGACAGACTTTAAGGCTTAAATGGAATATTTAGTGTTTTCTACTCAAAAAACAGACTTTACTCATGATAATGACAACTAAAGTTTATGACTTTACAGCTCTATTTTTGTTAAGATTTATCTGTTAGAAGTGTTTGATACATATACACACATGCGCAAATATAGCAATACATATTCTAAAAAAAATTTGGTACCCCAAATAAGATACATATTCTTCTATACAGAAATTAAATATGCTATCCTACTAAAATACAAAATATCAAAGATAGAAAATCTATGGGTACCTGTAGATTCTGCTACTGGTTCATCATGAAAATTTTATTCAAAATCAAGTACAAACTTTCCTGAGAGCTAGCCCTTGGTACCACTGTATATTGTACTGTCATCTACTTGGGATTGCAAAGGTCAGATTCATCCAAGATGTCGGTAATAGATTTACAAACCACTGACTCTCCTGCATTAGCTCTCTGTCCATCCCAAGACACTAATCAGGCTGCACTTACACCATCCATCATCCTGAGCAGCACACAGATGGGAGAGGCCTCTCTCTATTATGGCTTAGACCAGCTACTTGGGGCCAGTCAAATACATTTTCTTCATTCCTGAATCATTCTTTTGGATTTTCTTGAATGAGGCCATTTTGCAACAACTCATTCACCCCCAAAATCCAAGACACTAAGATTATCCACGGAATGTAGCTGTGGTTTGATTAGATCATTTAATCCCATTGCATTTCTGCTACATTATTTTCTCACATAACTCTAAGATGATATGAAAGAACATCTCCCGAATATAGGCCTGCATGCCTCCTTCACTGGCTGACTGCTCACCCTTGGAAACTAAAAGGCAAGGTTCTCTGTCTTATACATTCTTCTTTCCCTCATTCTTGCAGCTGTATTACCATAGGAGAGAAAAGGATAATTTATCAGTCTATGGTTTAGAGCTGAGAAACATTTTTAGATTAAAATATTCCTTATAAAAGACCTGCACTTCTACAGCGTGGAGGGGAGAGTTAAAGGAAATCTTACTAAAGATGACTATCACACAAGCACTGATATACTCCAATAACTAACCAGTCATCTGTCTGTGACCACAGAATACTTCTGACTTAGGCAACAGAATCCACGCGTGCTGGGGCAACACCAGTATCTTGGTTCAGTGAATGTAATAGGAAATATAATTTAAGTCAACTTATTGTGGGATGCACTACACACTCTCCCAATCAGTGGAATAATCTGCTGACATTTCATTGATACATCATCTGATTTCAAATAACTAAAATATACACACTGAGTACCTGTGATGATTCAAGAAGTGTTTTTAGTTTTCGGGATATATTATTGAACAAAAAACACAAAGATCCCCGCCCTCATGATGCTTGCATTCTAGGAGGAAGAGACACACATTTAACAGTAAATACAAAATAAGAAAGAAGTAAATCATACAGTACGATGGAGATTGACAATTGCTATGGGGAGAGGAAACCACAGATCAAAGTAAGGGAAATGAGGAGAGTGAGTATGGAGAAATTGCGTGTATAAGGAATTTGCAGGATTAAATAGGGTCTTTGAGATAAGCCAGTGGAGAAGGTAAGCAGAGAGCAGAGGCTTGAAGTTGGTGAAAGAGTTATCTAAGCAGGTATCTGGTTAAAGAACTTTCCAAGAGGAGGGAACAGCTAAGCACTTTTATAATTCCATAATTATCTTAATGAACCTGAAAAAGCACACTGTGTCACAAAAAAATTTCCAGCATATCTTTAAATATACTACATACGTACAGAGAAATACAGTAGGAAAAAATGTCAAATTAGACTAAATGAATAATTCTCCACCAGAGGTTTTTTATTAATACTAGTTGTACCCATTTCAAATTATAGTGACAGAACTGTGCCAATAAAAAAACCTCAGAGAGTGCAAATACCTAAGGTCTAAGGACACAATCACATGGAATTCCACTATTTCATGTTTTTAGTGTAAAATAAACATCTTATTAATTTAGAAATGTGGGTACATATGTTGATATTATGTTTCTTCTAAAAAATTTAGAGAAAAAAATTGTGAACTGTCCTAAATTATCAACAAAAGAATTCAATCCAGAGTATCATGGATAAGAAATCTAAGAAGGAAAAGAGAGAGAAAAATACCCTAGCAAGCATTTTTGTGTTCTCAGTCTCTTGCTTGGCAAAGGGCATCAAAATACTTGGGTTAGGTATTATCCAGATGCTAAAGAATAATGATTTTACAAATGCCCTGCTTCTTAAAGTAGTTTAAGCAAATAACAAAATGTTTGTTATTGGGGATAGAATGGAAGGTAACCTCATTTGATAAGTGCAAAATACTGCTTTTTTTTTTTTTTGGTCTTTTTTGTCTTTTTAGGGCCGCACTTGCAACATATGGAGGTTCCCAGGCTAGGGGTCAAATCGGAGATGTAGCCTCTGGCCTACGCCACAACCACAGCAACACCAGATCTGAGCCGCGTCCGAGACCTACACCACAGCTCACGGCAATGCCGGATCTTTAACCCACTGAGCGAGGCCAGGGATGGAATCCGCAACTTCATCGTTCCTAGTCTGATTCGTTTCCCCTGCGCCCCAACAGGAACTCCCCAAATACTACTTTGTTGTTAATACAAATGGAGAAAAATATCCGTCTTGCAAAGGAGTCACCTGTAACCTCTAGTCTTAGAAATATTCTACTTTAGAAAAGAAAGTAAGCCAACCTAAATTTTGACTGCAGAACTTAAATCAATTTTATATTAGCTCTGTGCCAAAAGTGAGAATGTACGTATGTGTGTACATACACACACACACACACACACACACACACACACGTGTATGACTGGGTCATACTATGCTATACAGCAAAAATTGACACAACACTGTAAATCAATTATACCTTAATAAGAAAAGAAATTAAAAAAGTGATAATCACAAAGACTGACAAGCAGACTCCTTTCAAAAGCAAATTCAGTAACAAGTGAGAAAAATACCCAAGCAAGCATTTTTGTGTTCTCAATCTCTTGCTTGGCAAAGGGCATCAAAATACTTGGGTTAGGTATTATCCAGATGCTAAAGAATAATTTTACAAATAAATAAAATAAAAATTATTTGGAAATAAAATTAAATCTATTTTTGAATTAGCCATAAACATAATTATATATCAGTCCAACCTTACCACACTATTTGTAGGAAGTGGGCAAAAACAGACACTGTATTTCTGAACTTTATCTAAAGTAATTATTTTCAGTCTGAAGTTGAACATTCTAAATTATGAAAGTAAAAACATCCATTGAACAAAAGACAATATGGAAAGAAAAAGGGTGGCCATGGATTCCATTAACTGATGATAAATACCACTAACATTTTGGTATATTTAGTTCCCCTTTACTCCCACCCTAGAGAAATATGGGTCTATCTGTATGTATTTATATTTATTATTAATTTTAACATAATTTTTACAGCAGTGGCATCATACTGTGGCTTTGGAAGCTGTTTCTTTACCTAACAGATATCGTGGGAACATATTTCCATATCATTATTTTTCATTTTGCATAGCACTGCACTGTGGCATTTCATCTTGTCTTTTTAGTTTTTAGAGCTCTTCCTCAATTAATGTGAGCTCCTTTAGAGAGCAAGAAAAGCATTCAAATGACATTCACTTATCCCCTAAAATATCTGGCAACACGTGCAGGAAAATGTAAGTTACAATATACCTCACACGGTCATGGCAGTTTCAGCACTGGTGAGGCCAATGCCTCCTTAAAAGAAGAAACTCTAAAGTGTCAAACCCAGGTGTCACGAATGGGACATCAGGGATTCCAAGTCATTCGCAACCCTTGGCAAATGAGGAAGAACCTACATGTGTACATTTCAATCAGGTACTTGCCTTTCCTTACAGGAGATGGGTTACGAGTATTTATTCCCTTTTACACTATCCCTGAATAACTTGGTTGACTAATACTGAAATTATCATCACAAAAAACACTATGAGGTAAAAAGCACCATGAAATGAATTGTATAAATAGGAGCTATAAATAATGGTGGTGGTAATTCCTTGCTTTTAAAAAATTATTGTCATCATTTTGCTTCTGGTTTCTTTTTAACATTACAGCTACCTTCTCATGTAATGATTATCCTGCTCAAATGCAATGACTACCGTGATTTTGTAGTTCCTAATCATATCTTTAAACTTTACTGTAGTATCCATAAACAATATGCAGTAGCGGTTTTTTATTTTTTGCTTTTTAGGGCTGCACCCTTGGAATGTGGAGGTTCCCAGGGTAGGAGTTGAATCGGAGCTGTAGCCGCTGGCCTACGCCACAACCACAGCAATGCCAGATCTGAGCTTCATCTGCCATCTATGCCATAGATCACAGCAATGTCAGATCCTTAACCCACTGAGCGAGGCCAGGGATCAAACCTGCGTCCTCATGGTTCCCAGTCAGATTCGTTTCCACTGAGTCACTATGGGAATTCCTGCAGTAGTGTTTTAAAATTTACTAACTGGTGTTATATTCCATAAAGCTATACTGTTTCCACTTTTGTCTACTACAAACTTTAAAAAAAAATTTAATATATCCATGCACATGTTTTCCAAGCATGTTTATCATAGTTTCTATAAAAAGTTAGATTGGTCACTCATAGGCTATCACCATCTTTACCTTCAAAGCACTAAACTGCCCTATGTGGTGTTGGTAACAATTGCCATTTGTAACAGCAACCAATAAGAGTATCAGTTTCGTTACAGCTTCACCCACACTTAAGTATCATACTTAACCAATTATTTTGCCAAATCATTGCATATGAAATAGCATTTTATTTTTAAAATTCATCTTTTCTTGACTATTACTAAAAGTATGTTTAAAAATGTTTAGGAGTTCCTGTTGTGGCTCAGCAGGTTAAGAATCCGACTAGTATCCATGAGGATGCGGGTTTGATCCCTGGCCTCGCTCAGTGGATTAAAGGATCCAGCATTGCCATGACTTTCAGTGTAGGTTGCAGACACTGCTAAGATCTGACATTGCTGTGGTTGTGGTGAAGGCAGGCAACTGCAGCTCCCATTCAACCCCTAGTCGTCGGCGAACCTTCATACGCCACAGGTGCAGCCCTAAAAACATTTTTTTTTTATTTTTAAATGCTTAATGACCAACAGTGTTTACTATTCTGTAAATTGACTTTTGATATCATTTGCCTGTTTCTCTTTTTCTAATTGATTTTTAGAAGTTGTCTATTTAGTAACCAAACATTCACTGGCCTGGGGAGGCAAGTGCTCTGAAGCTGTTTGTGGCCGGGGGGTGGGGGGGGGGCGGGGATGGGCAGGCATGGAGGCACAGAAAGGTCTAAGCCCCTTTCAGTCCTCCAGGGATAGGTTTACAGGCTAATTAAAATTTTTTTTAATTTTTAAAAAAGAAGCTCTATTCAGAATTTAGAAGTTCTCTATTTAGAATTCTGTATTATAGAATTCAGACACTAAGCATCTGATTTTTACTTCTGTTGCAAAAATCTTGCCATTGTATGATTTTTCTTGTCATGTTCATAGTACATTTTGATCAATGTTCTTAATTTTAATGTAGTCATATTCATTAATCAGTCAGTGTGGATACAGGTTAATCAATTCTATTGATCTTTTTTCAAAGAACAGGACTTTGGTTTCATTGATTTTCCCTATTTCTTTAGTTTTTAATTTTGGGGCAAAATTTATACACATGATTTAGGGTATCCTCTTTCTTGCTCTCTCTTTAATGAACTTCTTTCCTGATTTTACAGCAGCAGAATTTGCCCTAAACTCCACTCTCTAGTTCTTTGTTCCAGAAGAACTGCAAGATTCTTAATGCAGTTCATGATGCCCTCTTTGTTAAACATAACTCAGAATCTTTACACTTTCTGTTTACGATAGTCCTTCAGGGGTTTCCAGTACATGTAGCAGTCTCTCACTTTCCAACTTTCTGTCTTAAGGTTTACTATTTGTCTATATTGGGAATTAAAAGCCAAATGCAGAGTTTCTGTTGTGGCTCGGCGGTAACAAACACTACGAGTATCCATGAAGAGGCAGGTTCAATCTCTGGCCTTGCTCAGGGGGTTAAGTATCTCATGTGGCCCTAAACTGTGGTGTACGTTGCAGATGTGGCTCGGATCCTACGTTGCTGAGGCTGTGGTGTAGGCCGGCAGCTGTAGCTCTGATTGGACCCCTAGCTTGGGAATTTCTACATGCCACATGTGCGGCCCTGAAAATCAAAAACAAAAAAAAAAGTAAAAAACTCAAATGCAAATTATGATAAGCCCCTAGTTTTCTCCTACTTTGTACCACCACATTCACCACCACTGTAAACTTCCGTCTCAATGTTAGGTTGTGAATAGGCCATAGAGGATAATATGAGAAAAAGAATGTACATACATGTATGATTGGGTCACTAGGCTGTAGAGCAGGAATTGACACAACACTGTAGATCAACTACGCTTTAATTTAAAAAAATAAAAAATTAAAATTTCAAGTTGTGCTCAATATTCTACTTCCTTCTCCCTGTTGATTTCTGTCATTTGGGGATATTTCTTTCTTTATTTTGAATTTGGCTATGTTTTAACTTTCACAATTTATTAGTCACTTCCAGGTATTTTCCAAAAGAAGGCTTAGGGAGAAGTTAGTTTAATCTACCATTCTGTCAGAATGAGAACACTATCTTTGCCTTCTTTATGATATTGTTCTTCATTCTGGACCACTCTGAAGTAGAAGCATTAAATATACTTGCCATCGTCACTTGGCAGAAAAGAAAATAATGATGATGTCAGTGATTATAACTTTTACCAAAACAAAAACCTCTATAACCACAAGAAAATGGGAGTATTTCTTTTCCTCGAGCTGTTTTACAAAAGAGCAATGTATAAGGTGCAGCTTGGTGAAGTCACCATGATTTACCATTGGCTCGTATGAGCAGTAGGGAGTTGTTGCATAAGTACCAGCATGAAATCAGATACAGTTCACTCTGTATTAGGAAGCTGAATTAGGAACATGGTTTTCTTCTTGAACTGTCCTCAAAAGCTCTTTAAATACACTGAACAGATACATAAAAGTGAAGACAGTTAACCACTGCCTTCTGCTTACTCAGCAGAACTGAAATGGCTTCTAAAAATTAGTAATAACTGGATTCACAGTTATGTCTGCCTGGCTGAAAAAGGCCAAAGGCCTTTTCAAATTCTAGAACAGATACCCGCGAATGTTTATTTGGGGAATGGAGAAGGTCAAAACGAAACTTCAGCTCCTTGATAATTTTACCATTTTTGCTTTATTTTAAAAAAGTGAAATTCCATGCCTAGAAAATGTACCCAAAATGCCGATCTCTCTTTCGGTGAATCAGTCAGAGCATGATTCACTGATGCCTTCCACTCAGTGTCTGTGCTCGCCAGTTAGGTTTTCTCTGTTCTGTCACCACAAACACAGCATTTACCTCACTCAGCTATTTTATAACTATGTGTGCTTCTTGTCACTAGGATACCAAATAAGCAAGAAGACACAAATGTTGCTCTACTCGCAGAAGAGGACTTTTCAAAATGGTGTAATCCCCTTACATTAAAAGTATATCCAATAAAGGGTTAATATCCAAAACATACAAATAATTCATAGAATTCAACATAAAAAAAACAACAACAACTTGGTTGAAAAATGGGCAGAGGGCCTGAACAGACATTTTTACCAAAGAAGACATACAGATGGACAACCGGCACACAAAAAGATGTTCAGCATCATTAATCATCAAGGAAATGCAAATCAAAACCATAATGAAATATCCCCTCACACTTGTCATAGTTGGCTATTGTCAAAAAGACAACAAATAAAAAATGTTGGGGAAAAGGGAACCCTTGTGTACTATTGGTGGTAATGTAAACAGGTGCAACACTATGGAAAACAGTATGGAGATTCCTCAAAAATTAAAGATAGGTGTTCCTGCCATGGCGCAGTGGGGTAAGAATTGGACTGCAGTGGCTCAGGTTGTTGCAAAAAGTGTGAGTTCAATCCTCGAACCAGGGCAGTGGGTTAAAGGATCCAGTGTTGCCATAGCTGTGGCTTGGATTTAATCCCTGGACCTAGAACTTCCATATGCTACAGGTGCTGCCATCAAATTTTAAAAAATTAAAAATAGAACTATCTTACGATCCAGCAATCCCACTCTTGGGTATTTATCCAAAGAAAACAAAACTCTAATTCAAAAAGATATATGTACCCCTATGTTCACTGAAGCATTCACAAGAGCCAAGATATGAAAGCAAACTAAATGTCAATCAATGGACGAATGGATAAAGAAGATATGGGGTGTGTGTGTGTGTGTGTGTGTGTGTGTGTGTATACACACACATATATATGGAGAGAGAGATATCTATACCTATGTATATAGATATAGATATAGATAGAGAGCAGTATTACTAAGCCATAAAAAAGAATGAAATCTTGCCATGTGTGATAAAACATGGATGGACCTATTATGCTAAGCGAAATAAGTCACAGAAAAATACTTCATGGTTTCACTTAAACGTGGAATCTAAAAACAAAACAAATGAACAGACAAAACAGAAATAGAATTACAGATACAGAGAACAAACTGGTGTTTACCAGAGGGGAAGGGGTAGGGAAAAACGAAATAGAGGGGGGAGATTAAGAGGTACAAACTTTCAGTTGCAAAATAAGAATCACAGGCATGAAATGTACAATGTGAGGTATACAGGTAATTATATAATATCTTTATATGTTGACAGACTATAACTAGACTTATCACTTCAAAACATATAGAAATGTTGAATCACTATGTTGCATAACAGGAACTAACACAGCAGTTGTAGGTCCATTGTACTTCAAAGACAAACTCACTCAGAAAAGAGATCTGATTTGTGATTACCAGAGGTGTGAGGTGGGGGGAGAGGAACTGGATGAAGGCAGTGAAAATGTACAAACTTGCCATTATAAGTACTACAGATGTAATGCACAATGTGATATATATGATTAATACTGCTGTATATTACATATGAGCGTTGTTAAGAGAGTAAATCCTAAGAGTTCTTCTCACCATAAGGAAAATTTTCCTTCTACTTCTTTAATTTTGTGTCTATATGAGATGTTGGATGTTCACTAAACTTATTTTGATAATCATTTCATGATGTATGTAAATCAAACTGCTGTATACCTTAAACTTACACAATGCTGTAGGTCAATTATATCTCAATAAAACCAAAAGAAAAAAAAGCAGCCTTAGCATTGCTCTCAGGGCTAATGTACCTGACCTCTGGGAGCCACTGCAATCTGACAGGTGCAATAAGTAATCTTCAGGTCCCTTGGGAATGCTTCACGAGTGGGCATTTACTTGCTCAACATTCTATGACACATTGCTTGAGGAAGGTTTCTGAGGAAAGTTTTCTCTAGCACTTCAGTCAAATAACTTGCTAAATGAGTAAAAGGGCCATTCTGCATTCAGATATTTGGATTAATGCTTCTGGGTCCAATTTTTGAAATTCTTAAAACTGAAGATCCTCAAATGCTTTATTAGTTTCACGGAGATTAAAACGCTGTTTTCACTGATCGGATGGAAGATGAACTCATGTCTGACGATTCTTTGAGATCTGCTGGTGTGATGATTTACCAAGTTCTAGAAAATCACAACCCACTAATGGTTTAACTGAGAAGTAGATACATGAGTAAACGCTGCTATTCCATTGCTCACGTGCTGGGTGTTCTCTTTCTGTCCTCATCTTATTCGAGCTATTGTCAAAGGATCATAAAGGTAATCTCTAACTGAAACTCATAAATAAGATGGATTTCTGGGTAAAATATGCCAGATATTAGGTCACAGTGTTTCTCTATAGCAAACCTTTTTTTTTTTTTCTTTTTAGGGCCGCACCCGCGGCATATGGAGGTTCCAGGCTAGGGGTCTAATTGGAGCAACAACCACAGGCCTACGTCACAGCAACACCAGATCTGAGCCACATCTGTGGCCTACACTACAGCTCACAGCAATGCTGGATCCTTAATCCACTTGAGCCAGGTCAGGGATTGAACCCACAACCTCATGGTTTCTAGTCAGATTTGTTTCCACTGCGCCAGGATGGGAACTCCTAAACTTTTTAATATTATCTCTACTACTCTTTAAATATCATGCATGATTTCCATAGATCAATCTCATTTGTGAAACCTGATTGTGAATGAAAAGAAATAACCATATTATAGGTAGAACATAACAAGAAATTACTGTTGGATAAAAGAGAGGAAGGGTAAATATATATTGCCATTTCATTACAATAATATCCTACCTATTCTGACCAATTATTAATACTGTCTGATGAGTCAAATTATAGCCCACTTAACCTATCCCTTAATGTTCAACTCAGTTTTCATATCCTGCATGAAATCTTTACCCACCTCTCAATGTACACTCATCTCATCCTTCCCTGATTCTTTTGGCATGAACTGCATGCACCATCCACTGTTCAGGTTCTTGTGTGAACTCAAGTCAAGAGCAGGTGTGCCTTCTTATTCACTCATGTTTCTGGTGCCCAGTGCAGTGCCTGACACACCAAGCACTCATCATACTGCACTGGAAATTTGTGATTGCTCCTTGTTCTAGAAACACCCTGAAGATATAACTGGCATGACTTAGTGATGCATTGAAGAAGGATGGACATGGAGGAGAGAGGGGAGTCAGGAATGACTTCCATGCTCCTGGAGAAGATCGGCCTATCCACTAGGAGAATCAGAATAGGCAGTGCAGAGATAATGGGTCTGGTCAAGTGCATGCAGACAGCTTATACTTAGATTTCTATGACTGAACCACAGAGTAGAGGGGAGAACTGAAGGCAAAAGCATACAGGTAAAAGATAAAAAAATAAGACTGAATCAGATAAGCCGATTAGCAGTACTGAAGGAAAAAGAGCAATGGGTTAAGACACTGAAGTCTGAGTAATATCAGTATTACGGAGAAGAGAGTAGTTGAGCTCAACTTTACCTGACATAACTGTAGGAGGAGCATCAAGTCTGAGACAACAACCAAAGGCATGAGCAATTAACAATGTCCAGCATCATCAGGCAGGTATTACTTTGTTCTTCAGTGTAAGCATTTTAGTAATGTTCCTCTGTGTCATATCTTGCTGTCACACAGCACCTACTTCTTATAAATAGGTCTGACAAAATGAGACTGTCCTTAAGTTACGAAGTGTGCACCAAATCATAAAGCATCACAGACCGGAGAAGGGGTAGGAGCATTTGTTCACAACTGTGACCTTCCCGGTCATGCTGGGAGAGCAGAGAGCGGGCCTGTGGAGGTACACTTACTGAAGAGTTTGTGCCAGCTCGGCATTAATGGAAAGCCACAGATGGTGAGCTGCGCGTGATGGGTGTAACGTCCCAGAGACACATTTTAAGCAAACCAGTGCTCTTGTGGATGACTATTTTGACTATACCTGTGAGGACCTGACTATCGTGTCTTGATATATATATTTGATGTGGGTTTTTAATGCATCAGAGTAAATTCTCTGCACAGCTGTACTCTTTTCTGGGCCCCAAAGGGATGTTATTTGAATCTTATTAAAAATTAACAGGAATCTATTTCCCATGCTATGTCTGTCATAGATGAAGAATGGCATATGTTGATAAGTGCAAGCCATTCATTGATTTCTGGACCCACAGGCACTGGAAAGCATCACAAATCGTGTGATGGGACTGGCGAAACTCAATGATTTATCTAAGTGATGTTCAAAATTTCATGTGTCAGTAAAAGCTCCTTGGTGGCTACAGATCCAGAGAACTCTATTTCTCTTTCAAATGGAGAAAATGTATTATTCCATGAACTGGGTTCCAATATATACATTCCTGACTGCACCTGCCTTTTATTCAGGCTTTATATATTAGAAGAAAACCACTCAGATCAGCATCCCACCAGTGATGGATATAAAGTTTGAAAGAGGGCGGGTAAAGTGAGACTTAACTGAGAAAACCTTGCTAACATTACAGAATCCTTGCTTCAGCAGACCATTGTTAAAGGTATTCAAGCTCAACACATATCTTGCTACCTTGCAAAAATAAGAATGACCCTCCCCCCATCAAAACTAGAAACAAAGGCTTTATAAAATATATCCTAAAAAGCCCTGGGTTAATTTTTTCCAAACATGAATATTACAAAGAGATTTAATTAGACTATCCTTCTCTGTTCATCCAAAGAATAGCTAAAATACAAGACAAGCGAATGATGAAGAAGCAGAACTTTAAGATGCATCAGACAAATGACTTATTTTCTATAACCTAAGTTTTCCTATCTGTAAAAACAGAAATAGAATCTTTTGGTGTTAGTGGGAGAACTGCATTCTATAATGCATATAAATAAAACTCAACATAGTGCTTAGTACATACAGAAGGGGTGATTAAGGATGGTTACTATTATCATTCATTCACTACTTGTACCTTCATTTTGTCATCTATTAGCAAGTGACATGGAAAGAATCAAAAAGTGAAGAATAATCACAAGAAATGGACTAAATGATAGTCATCAAATGTACCTATAAATTAGAAAAATATTTCCATTATTCAATTTAGTGAAGAAATACATATGTTCTATAGAAACAATCTGAACAAACACTTCATAAAATCTAAAGTAATTAACATACTCTAGGGAGTTCTCCTATGGTGCAACAGGTTAAGGATCTGGTGTTGTTAATGAAGGTTTGATCCTTGGCCCAGGAATATCCACATACTGGGGGTTCGGCCAAAAATAAATAAATAAATCATGTAATTAACACACTGAAATATATAAACTATCTTCTATCAAGGGAGAAATTCTGGCCCAACATAAGTGTAGACAATTTTTTTAACGTAGAATATTTATATTCATTTTTTTCCACAACAAAGAAAGAAGAAATAAATTACTGCAGTAATTATGTCTAGTTCACCATTTCCTTCTTCTCCAAGGATGGGTGCAATCAGTGTTGTGATTTTTCTCATGTACATAGAATAGAGCCAATTTTCTGTAACTAAAATGGCTTCTTCTTTAAGTGGGAGTTCATTACATCAGCATGCATCATTTTTCCAGGCATTCTGCCACCTGAACAAATTTGAGAAGCCCCAAGCTAATGTATGAGGATGGCTAATTTCAGAAGTAGGCTATAAATCTCCAGCAGTGAAGGCTTATGTTGAGTTTGAAGGACTCCAGTGGAAGATATGATAAAGTGAGGTAGTAGAAAGAAGGTATTGTTATAATAACGGGGCGTTAAACAATCATGATACAGTACTTGGGTACTTTGTATAATACTTTCCACATATAAAAATGCAGTACCTAGATGAGTGCTGGTGTCCCACCAGAAGAGACAAAGGCCAAGACAAATGCTTATAACACAGAAACATTCCCAAGCACCATGAGGAAAAAAATCCAAATATTCAATACCTATTCCTAATAAAAACCTGAGAAAAGCAGGCAGTATCAGGAGAATATGATTTAACTATAAATGGAAAAGATGAAGCATTTCTGAATCTGACACTATCCTATGAATAATTCCAAGAGTGTGACATTTAGCAGCCAAGGAGCCATTGACACGAATTCACACACTCAGTCCACACTTAATGAAGCATATACTTCATTCCAGTCCCTGTCCTGTGCACCGGGGATTTAGAGGTGAACAAGATGCTGCCTGTGATGACAGGACTCAGGATATTTGGAAAACTGACAAGAAAGTGAAACAATTACTGAACCGTGATCTACGGATGTGGGGTCATAGATGAGGATGACCTCACGTGGCGTGGGGACGTCTGAGCACTTCCAAGAGGAAATAACATGTAAGCTGACTTTGAAAGACATGCAGAAATCTCTAGAACAAGCAGAAAGTATAGAAAACATTTCAATAGACAAAGATTCAGAGACATAAGAGTAAAGAGTAGATGGAGGAAGATAGAACAATTAGCGTTTCATTGCAGAACATACCGTGTTGAGTAGGAGAATGTTTGGAGAAAGATAACAGGGACCCTCTCATGAAGCCCAGTATAGAGAAGGGATTAAATCTGCCTGGAATCTAGCTTCTTCTGGAGGGCTGGCTCCAGGGTTCTGTGTATTCTGGCACATGGCAGATGTTAATAGCATCTCTTACCCATGGCTTATACAGTACTTAGGTCACAGGAGCAAGTATCAGAATCATCTCTGAGAGGAAATGAGCGGGAAATTTTTAGCCAGGAATTTTGTCTAAAAGCATCAAGGGAACTTGAGCCAAGTATGAGAAGGCAAGATCTAATGCCAGATGGGAATGTGAGAGTTACACGGATGAGTGCAAAGAGCAGGAGGACAAAACAGGCACAATGGTATCGATCGGTATTCGTTCTGGAGGAAGCTGAAAAATCTATGATGGGGTGTTTCAACACTCTTGGCAGTTTGTTTCTATGAGTGGTTGTTTTAAGGATCTGCAGTAGATCAGTTTTCTGGCACGCAGTAGGATCTCAATAGGATGTGTGATTGCCTCATACCATTTTTTTTATGTGTCTGTGGTGCTTCAGATTTTATAACAAGATGTTAAGGAATATTTTACAAAGCATGACCTTCATGGCATTGAAAAAGGATGTATTTTTAGATGACTAACAAGCCACAACAAAGAATTTTGATGACTTAAAATGGGTTTACAGGATTTCCCATTGTGGCTCAGCGGGTTAAGAACCCAACTGTTTCCATGAGGATGCAGGTTTGATCCCTGGCCTCGCTCAGTGGGTTAAGGATCTGCTATAGGTCACAGACGCAGCTCAGATCCAGCATTGCTATTGCTGTGACCGTGGCATAGGCCTGCAGCTGCAGCTCCAATTTGACCCCTAGCCTAGGAACTTCAGCATGCCCCAGGTGTGGCCTTAAAAAAAAAAGGAAAAAAATTACAAATAAAATAAAATGGGTTTAAAGTTTTCCAGATTATTTGTACATATACAGCAAAACCACGAAATTTTGAGAGCAGAAAGAAAAGAGATTATCTGACTCAATCCCTTCCTGTTATGAATGGAGACCCACCCACAAAATGGTTTACTCCAAAGTTCTTTTTGTACAACTCTTTTCTCAGTACTTGGTGAGACACTAAAATCAGGTACATCTGACTCCTTAATTTCCTTAACTTCGAGCTCTTAAGTACAGGCATTGTGCAAAGATAAATATCTTGGTATCTCCTTAATGAAGCACATAACAAGGCATTTGGTAAAAAGTCAACAACTATTTGTTGGATGAATGCATAAATGATTGCATACTACTCCATGTCTGTAGTCTACCTATATGTCTCATGTAGGACTGCTCTCTAACTCACTAAATTCTGTCTATTCTCTTCATTGCCTGTACTAGACTTCAGCTTATGACTCTTTACTTACTTACTAATGGATTCTAGGTACTCGACTTTGTTCCATGTTTCTGAATCTAGATTCTTAAGACTGATGAGTTCTTGTGGTGTCAAAGGTTTTCTCATCTCCTATTACTAGACGCTTAACACAATTATCTACCTATGGGGATCTGACCTTTTTTAGATCAATTCTAAGAACTGGGTGATTATGGGTTAATCCCAGCTTTAGTATCTCAAGAGAAGCTAAATTGTTTTATACTCTGTCCTTCATATTTTTGTGGTAAGGTTAAGAATTTTGCTGGAATGCATGAAATTGCCCTAAGACAAGACACACTATCGGTGCTATATTATTAAAGTCTGTTTCCAGCAAATGTGAAACTGGCCACAATGGTAATCTGAATGAATATTTCTTTGATTTGAATCCACCTAGGAAAGGCCAGGTTGAAACATTAAGCCATTTAAAATAACTGCCTAAAAGACATAATCCTGGAGTTCCTGTTATGGTTCAGGGGAAACGATCTGACTGGTATCTATGGGGATGCAGGTTCAATCCCTGGCCTTGTTCAGTTGGGTTAAGGATCCAGTGTTGTTGTAAGCTGTGTGGTAGGTCCCACACATGGCCCAAATCCCATGTTGCTGTGGCTGTGGTTAGATTAGACCCTAGCCTAGGAACCTCCACATGGGTACAGCCCTAAATTTTTTTTTTTTAATTAAAAAAATAAAGACATAATCCACTAGCCAATGTTCTTTAGAAAAAGATGACTGGACATAGTGGCTCAACACTAGAAGAGTAATCAATACTTTGTTTTTCATTAGATTCTTGCAGAAGATCCCTGATGTGAAGGATCAATAGGGAATTTAATCTTCAGAGTTTACAAATAATAGGATGTGGGCTAGGGCTTACTGGGATTGTGATCTCCTGTAGGATCACTGCTTGAGATAGACTCTCCTGCCAGTGAGAGAGGGAGAAGCAGCAACTGATCACGGTGGCAGTCTTAGACTATGGGACAGCAAGTAGCTGCCATTTCCTTGCCTCCATATTTCATAGGATGCACTATGCAAGGCTCTGACAATGCTGTGGAATGAATGCTAGAAAGACAATTTTCAAAGAATTCTCTCTGCCACAGAAGATACAATGGCAATTTTTTGATGTTGTCATTTTTGTTCTTATTTTCAATACAAATGGAAATTACAATAGCACCATTCTTCTTCGCACATGGATTTCTTCCCTTTCAGGGAAATTAATTTCTATACCTGTTGGTTATTCATATTGTATCAGGATAATTACAGAAAAAAATGCCCACCTGACATTATGCAATGCTCTACAGGAAAAAAAAAAAGCATCTCTTCTTTAATAACAGAAATATACAGAATACAGAAGATGGTATCCTTCAAAAGAACAGCTTGCGTTTTCTCTAAGGCACTTGTTTTATTCTATGAGATTGTATTCATGTTTCTTATTCTTTGAGAAATTGAGTAACTTGATAAGTTGCTATTATTCAGAGCATGTATGAAATAAACACATTTATAAGTTAATCGAAGAATTTAAATTCATTGGAGTATTATAACGAAATACATTTCTGTGTCCTAGTAGCTGCCCTCCACTATCCTATGTTGAATCTAACCTTTTGACTGAGTAAAATATATTCATAATATCTTGGGTCAGATTTCCATAACTTCCCTGACACCTACTGTTGTCAGAATAGTCTCATTTCAGGAGTTCTCTGGTGACTTAGTGGTTAAGGATCCAACATTGTCACTGCTGCGGTTTGGGTCACTGCTGTGGCAAGGGTTCAGTCCCTGGCCAAGGAACTTCTACATGCCACAGGCATGGCCAAAACATAAAAAGAGAGAGAGAAGAGTCTCATTTCAATATTTAAGCCAATATTTAAAACCATAACACCTAACTCCTTATAAAGTTTGGCTTCATTCAATGTTTCATGCTAACTAGACATGAGCTAGTCACTCTGCAGATGTTATTCTCTGACAGAACGCTATAATTATTTTTATCACCCCCACTTTACAGATGAGAAAATTGAGGTTCACAGAGGTTAAGTTACTTATATAATCTTATACATAATAATGAGCAGCAAGTAATGATAGCTGCCTAATTTCACCACCTGAGAAATTTCCAGTAGAATACAACACTCTGTAGGAAAGGTTTCATATCACCATTTTATGAAAGACCATTTTTTTAAAAGAAAGGTATCTGTAATTTTCTGGAATGACATTCTTTAACCATGCATCTTTTCCCCATGAGACTCCAGAAGTTAAAAATCTATACACTTACTTCCTTAAGAAATAAGGTCCTATTTCATATGACCAATTTCTAATACCCAATAGGTCAGCAAAGTTATCAATATTATTATGTGCTTTAATATGTAGACAGTACTGTAAAATCAAGATTATTTATAAATTAAAGAGCTGAACATAAGAAAGATACTTGTGCCTTTATTGGCTCTTTTCCATGTTATTTAAAGAAGTATAGCAGAGTTGTTGGTTTTCTGTTTTGTTTAATTTTTTGATAGTCATTCCAAAAGTCCACATTTCCTGCTTTGCCAAATTGCTTTTTTCTTTCTTTTTTTCGCCTCAGTATGCAAGCTTAATGTGGGATCTCAGTTCCCAGACCAAGGATGGGATTGAACCTGGGCCACAAGTGGTGCTGCAGCAGTGAAAGTGCTGGATCCTAATCAATAGACCACCAGGGAAATCCCTTGATTCCTTTCTTGAACTTCCATTCTCCATTTCCTCTAGTTTCTGCCTGACTTCTAAAGCATCAGCAACTGACAGACATTCACTTGGCTTGTCATTTGCTCCACTGTTTTTATTCCCTTGAACCACAGTTAATCTTCAAAGCCATGTCATCTGGAATTGCGGATACATGTATTTTCAATTTTCCCCAAGTATTTCCTTAGCATTGTTAGATCCTACAATGATCTAACATGTTCCTTTGTGAAGACCAACTTGGAAGACATTCTGTATAATCTCTCTTCCAAAATTATCATGATTTATTCTTTCTCTACTCTTGATAATATATTTATTTTTGTTTTATAGCTCAAGTCTACTTTAATGTATTTAAAGCCTTTCTAAGTAAACTTGGCATTAAATCATTTTTCTTTGAACAATACCTGATATTAAATACTATATGATTTTGAATTCCCCAAAGAACTTAAAGAATCCTAGCAAATATGAAAAGTGTTCATGCTTATCTTAACCAAAATAGATCACAGGATGTAATGAGATACTTTCAACAAATGCCCACATGGTCATGCAAAGTTCAGCTTACCTTGGCAACCCAATATTTTAAGGTAAACAAGTCCAATTATTACTCTACAGAAATGGGACCCTCAAATTCAAGATCTAATTTATCTAAAATTCCAGTGCTACTACCTTCCCAACAAATTATCCATATCATTTGATTAAAATTGGATCTTTAGAGTCTTGACTGTTAATTTCTACTTCACTTTACTTTTTGATCCCCATCTGAATAATTGTCCTGCAAGCAAAAGTACACTGAAATAAACTACAACAGACAGTTTTTAATTCCATGTTTTGAAATGTGATTGGTATGTGTACAGTTTAATGTGGAAGATACTGAAAAAGCAGATGAGAAAATAGGGAAGTTGACCGGGTCATTGCCTTTTTAAAAACAGACTATTTTTTAAAGTAGTTCGGTTTTGAGTTCAGAGCAAAACTGACTGGAAGATACAGAGATTTCCCATACACTCCCTGCCCTGATATAATCACAGATTGCCCATTATGAACGTGCCTCACCAGAGTAGTAGAGTTGTTACAGCTGTTGAGACTACTGACATATCATTAGCACCCCAAAATCATAGATTACATGAGGGCTCACTCTTGGTGCTGTTCATTTTATGAGTTAGGACAAAAAACGTTTTTTCTCTTTTTACGATCACCCCTGTGGCATATGGAATTTCCCAGGCTAGGGGTCAAACTGGAGCCATAGCTGCTGGCCTACACCACAGCCACAGCAATGCCAGGTCTGAGCCGCATCCTGAGGCAATGCCAGATCCCTAACCCGCTGACGAGGCCAGGGACTGAGCCTGCGTCCTCACAGAGACAACATCGGTCCTTAATCTGCTAAGCCATAAGGGGAACTCCTGGAAAAATTTTATGACATGTTTTCACCATTGCAGTATTGTACAGACAGTTTCACTGCCCTCCATATCCTCTGTGCTCCACCTATTCATCCTCGCTAATCCCTGACAACCACGGATCTTTTTATTGTCTCCACAGTTTTGCCTTTTCCAAAATGTCATATAGTTCAAATCATATAGTATGTGGCCTTTTCAAATTGGCTTCCTTCACTTAGTAATATGCACTTAAGTTTCCTCTATGTACTTTCATGAATTGATAACACCTATTTAGTGCTGATGTGCTGATCTATTGTCCGGATGTACCATACTTTATTTATCCTTTCATCTACTGAGGGACATTCGGGCTGCTTCCAAGTTTTGGAAATTACGAATAAAGCTACTATAAACATTCATGTGCAGGTTTTTGTGTGCTTTGTTAAGTTTTCATCTCATTTGGGTAAATACCAAGGAGTGAGGTTGCTGGATCATACGGTGACAGTGTGTTTAGTTTCAAAAGAAACTGACAAACTGTCTTCCAAAGCGGCTATGACATCTTACATCCTCACCGGGAATGAATGAGTTTCTCTTGCTCCACATCCTTGCCAGCATTGAGTGCTGCCAGTGTTCCAGATTTCGGTTATTCTAATAGGTGTGCAGTAGTATCCAACTGTTTTTTTTTTTGTTGTTTTTTTTATTTATTTATTTTTCTCTTAATGGATTTTATTTCAATTATAAGTGTGCATAAATCATCACAACTCAATTTTACAGATTTTGTATCCCAAACCCCCAGTGCACTGGGGGTTTAGTATCCAACTGTTTTAACTTGCACTTACTTGATGACACGTGATGTAGAATATCCTTTCGTATTTTTATTTGCCATTTGTAAATCTTCCTTGGTGAGGTATGCGTTAAGGTCTTTGGCCCAGTTGTTAATTGGATTGCGTTGAGCTGAGTACCATGAGTTACCACTCCAATGATGTGGAGGAGAGTAAAGTTCACCGCTATGTCTACCACCAGGAGCAGAAGTCCAAACAATCCTGCCCTTTGCATCTTGGTATCAGAATCATCAAGCACTGATGGAACCACACTTTACTTAGAACAGAGACAGAGCTAAGCCAGCTTCAGATCTATGGCCAGCAGATATCTTCCCCTCTCTTGCTACAGTGAAAGAAACCCCATCCACCTTGCTTGGAGGACAAATAAAACAGTGGGGTGAGCCAAGTGCCACATGAATTCCACTCTTTAAGGAAAACAGTACTCACTGAGCCCGAAACAAGGAAAGATACTTCCACACAAGGCAATAAGCCTAGTGCGGGCCATGTGGGCTCTTTAGCTCCTGGTAAGAAATGTTCCAGGCCCAAGATCCTTCCTTGTGCAGACAACTGGGAGTAGAAAAACTACTGGCATGAGACTGCCATTCCCAACAGGTTGTGTGTGTTCTTATTGTTGAATTTTAAGAGTTCTTTGTGTATTTTGAATAAGTCCTTTATCAGATGTCATTTGTCATATAGGTCATTTGTCATTTCTCCCAGTCTGCAGTTTATCTTTTTACTCTCTCGATAATGTCTTTCAGAGAGCAGAAATTTTTAATTTTAATGAAGTCCAGATGATCAATTCTTTTCTTCATGGATCCAGCCTTTGGTGTTGTATCTTAGAAGTTATCAGCACATCCAAAGTCTTCTAGGTTTTTCCCTGGGTTTTTCTAGGAGTTTCATAGTTTTGCATTTAGGTCTGTGATTCATTCTGAGATAATTTTTGCGAAGAGTATAAAAGCTCTGTGTGCCGCGATTCTTTTTGTTTGTTTCTATGTGGATGTCCAGTTATTTTAGCACCATTTGTTGGCAAGATTATCTTTTCTCCATTGTATTGTCTATTCTCCTTTATCAAAGATGAGTTGAATTAGAAAACATAATGCACTTTATAGATAATTCAATAATCTTGATTAGATTATACCTATTTTGTGAGCAACAAATTAACAGGATTTCCCTGATGATCCTAAACTGAGATTTAACATCTGGATCTTTGCTAAAATAAGTACCTTACTGGACATGTAGTGGCATGAGCTGGTGTATTTTCTTTTCAGTTGAAGAAAAACGGAGAAGTTTAATAACGTTCTTGGTTGGATAAAGATGAGAGATTATAGCAATGGTGGACAGAGAACGTTTTCTTTCCTAGAGTGTCTTAGGAGAGAGTGGGCCTGCATATGGCTGGAGTTAGGAGCTAATCTCTTTCATAAAGGACTTTGGCACAAGCAGCACTGCTATGTGTTCCTCAATAAAGGCTGAGCCTTCTCACTTCTACAGTGCATTATTAATACCCAGAGGGTGTCAAGGAAGCAGCCCTAGCAGAGTCATGCTATGTGAAGCGTAGCCACGAGCCACAGAAGCGACCAAGACTCTCTCGCAGGCAGTTTGCAGGTAATAAACCGTGAATATATCAGAACAGAGGAAACTTACCAGCCTTTGTATCAGGCATTCTTGGATCTATATGCAAAAAACTGGGAAACCTAAAGAGAAGGGGTTGGGCTTATCTGTCAACAGGGGTGATAAGCCAAAAACAAAGTTTTCTTTCTTTTTTTTTTTTTTTTGCTTTTTAGGGCTGCACTTGCTGCATATGGAGGTTCCCAGGCTAGGGGTCAAACTGGAGTTACAGCTGCCGGCCTACTCCACAGCCACAGCAACATGGGATCCAAGCCATGTCTTCGAACTACACCATAGCCCATAGCAACGCCAGATCCTTAACCCACAGAGCGAGGCCATGGATCTAACACACATCTTCATGGATACTAGTCAGGTTCATATCCACTGTGCCACAAAAGGACTTCCAAGAACTTTAACACTGATTATGCATTACCACAGGCTGGTGGTTCCAGTCCAGAGTCATTCCCCTTTTACAAAGGTCTATTCTTAGGAGTGATAAGGGCATGCTGGACATGGAATTCTGGGAATGCGCTATGGTCAATAACAAGCTTTTCTGTGTGTACACATGCGTTAGTCATTTAAAACCCACAGTGTATAATACTACACAACTAACCAGCCCAAATGATTCATTTTAGCAGCTTTCAAGACCAATATTGATTGCTTTAGCCAATCGATTACATCGAATCCGTATCGACTAGTTAGACTGACCAATCAATTTGTCACAGTGGACATTTATTTTAGGCATACTGATCCATCCAATGTCTTTATTTAAGGCTCATATTTAAAAATAAAGTATGGATTATTCTGTTAAGATGACTCAGAGAAGAGCGGTGAAACTAAATCTGCTCATGACCTCTTTGGATACGCAGGAGATCATGCTTCTCTTAACAAGAGAATAATAACAAGGGATAATATCAATTTGCATTTGCACAGCAAGATTTTCAAAAGCCTTTCTCTTGCATTATTTCGTATAATTTTCAGGGAAATTCTGTTATTCAGACAGCTCAGGTGTTCTTCTCTTCATTAGGCAAACGATGAGATCAGACAAAGAGGTTACACTAAAAACATAAACAAGAAAATGTAATTCCTTTACCAAGGACCCTTACTCACTATGGTATACAGCTTGCTTTCCTTGAGACCACAGGAAAACTTTAATTCTCTGAGTACCATGAGAAACTGTCTCAAAGTTCACTCAAATACTTTCAGATTTCCCTGTTCCCCTTTCCTTCTTTGGGCATTTTACCTGACTTACACTGGGAATAATAAATCTCCAAAACTGGTGGGCTTGACTCATGTATAATGGAAAACGACTCCATTGGTTATAAGATATAATGTGAGACATGTGCTAGAATGGTTTGACTGCTATTGCTGTACAATTCCTTTATTCTCTGTATTTTTAGTGATCATTTTATGTCTCTTAATTATTTCCTCAACTATATTATAAACTCTTCTAGGGAAGAAATGATAATTTATACTTTGTATTTTTAGCACCTATGCTTAAAAAGAGGTAGTCACTAAAATGAATTTTTGTTGATGATGTTTATCTAGAAAAGGGTTTAAAGTATGTGTGCAATATGGATCCAAGAGTTTCCAAATGAATAAAAACTATTGAATGAATAGCTTCTTTCAGGTTATTAAATGTACCATGCAACCTAGGTATGGTTCAACATCTGCTATATTTAGGCTTTTTATATTGTATCATGTTTCATATAGGATATGGCACTATAATACTAACTTTATGATGTTTTTCTCTGTTTCAGTATGGTATATTTTGATCTATATGAAGTTCATTCATCCAGAAAACACTTACTAATCTGTTTTTATATGCCAGATACTGGATATGAGCTCAGCACATAGGATATAGCATAAAATTGGCTCAGAGTTTAAGAAACTTTATATTTTATAGCTAATTTAAAACATGCTATGCAATCCTTATTTCTTCGATTTGCTTCTCACTTCCCATTTCCCTTCAGCATTTCTCATGTTTGTTTATCTAGTCTAGCAGCTGCTTGTTAATACCAAGAAGGCTTCCATTTATTGCCTACTCACTGAGTAGCTGTGCTAAGTGCTCTTCACACAATGCCTAGATGAATTTCATTTTAAGCCTTGGAGCAAACCTCATGTTCATTTCACAGCCTAGTAAATAAAGGTTTGGAGTGGCTAGGTGATTTGCATAGGACCTATGGCTTACACAGGGGGGAAGCCAGGATTGAACACAGGTCTTCTCTCTTCAAATAACACTTGCTTACCCACCACATCATTGTGCCACTTAACAAAGGATGAAGTCACTCATTTATATAATGATAGGCCTTTTGTGACATGCACACTTTTATTTTTCTAATATATGTGAATAAATAGGAGCGAAGACTAGGAAAGATGTAAAGAGGGAGGTGCTTGAAATAACATCCAGCAGGACTGAAGGAAGTTAGATTATTTAGGTGGAAAAAGAAAATTCTGAAGGGATAAAACATCTTTCTGTCTCTATGCCTGCCATGTGGAAAAAGACTTTATTTGTTGAACACTGTTCCAAGGATAAGGTTGAGAGAAAGTTACACATTAAAAAGAAAAAAGTTCAGAGTTCCTGCTGGGGCACAGTGCGATTAGCAGAGTGTTGAGATCACTGGGACACAGGTTCGATCTCCGGTCCGGCAAAGGGGGTTAAGGATTCAGCGCTGCAACTACGGCTCAGATCTGATCCCTGGTTGGGAACCCCACTGCCACAGGAAGGCCAAATAAGGAAAAAATAATAAAAAGAAACAAGTCTGAGCTCACTACCAGTGAGGAAAGACTTTCTAATAGGAATTGTTACAGAAGAACTTAGTTCAGAAAGAAAAGAATCCAATTTGTGCCGAAGTTCAAACATGACAGTGTCACAGAGGGGCCTCCACAGGATGGGAAGGTGGAAGAGACGGTGACTGTGGCCCTGCCTCTGATTTCAAAGGCTAAATAGCTGAAACACTGGTTGTTCTTGCCTTACAACATCCCTGAGAATTAACCTCACGAGCAGTAGATGTCACTGTTTCATAGAAAGAGGAGAAAAGAGGCACCCTCCCGATTGCAAATACGATATTTTGAAAAGACGTATTCAGCTCTCTCTCTAATTTAGATGGAGAGAAGTTTCCAAAAACTATTTAGGATTAATGCTATATCCAAGAAACTTGCAATGAGAAATCCGACATTTTACAGCATTTTGCTTAACCACTTAGGCTTTATTTTTAGTGGAAGGCTTAGCCCAACATTGTAGTGGAAGATCACGCTTGTTCCAAAGAGTCGCCATGCATAAGATCAGCTCTAATAAAAGACTAAAAGTCTTGTTCCTTAGAGGTTGCTGCTGGTATTAAGGGTGACATATATTTTATATACATATATGTACACACAACACCCCTTTTGAATCAATGCTAATTTCATCCTCCTTTCTGGCTCTCTATTCGTTCTGCGTTCTGCGCTTAATCCAAGCTCTTTAAGGAAAAGGGCGTGACATGAGTGCAGATGGACTAGGATTTGCATTTCTCACTTTGTAAGACACTCAGCTGAGATCCCCGTGATATTCAAGTTCCAGGCAGAAGCAACATTTTTTTTTTCTTTTTGGCAAGGTTATAATCTGTAAAACTTGAAGGCTGGGACTGAAATGACTTCTCAGCTCCAGAGAAAGTTATAGGGTCACGGACACTGTTTAGCAATAGGAGACGGCAAAGCCCTCTGGACCACATTTCAAGTGCATCCTCTTCCCTCTGCTTTGTCTCTTTAGTTGCAAAGATCCTGACTGGTGCACACAGGACCTGATCCTCACTTGAACCGTCTCCCTGAGGAGGTTTTCTCTGGGTAGAGATTTCTTCCACTTCAAAGAGACTTCAAAGACAGGGAGAGGGAAAAGAGCAGAAGGGGTCCTTTTAACCTACCCTCTTCGTCGGCTGTGAACTACTTTACTTCAAAAATGGCCTCCTAGGAATCTATAAATATATGTAACTCCTGGTTGCATTTTCTTAAGAAGCTTATGTTCTCAGAGGAGGGATGAAATGGAGACAAATGACATAATAAAAGGTGGAGTGCACTCTAAAAGGAGAACAAAGAGCCATATGTTTTAAAATAGGAAAGTGAGCTGCAATAATCACAGAAGGTTTTTCAGAGCATATGAAATTTTAATTACGATGCTGGAAGGATGGGCAGAATCTTGATACCTAGAAAATGCAAGGGGATGAAAAGAAATGGTCTTCGTATAGGTGCACAGGGGGACTATAAGGGATTTTGAGTTCTTTCTCAGATTGGTTGAAATGTAGCATTCAGAAAAAAGAAATAAAATCAAACTAAAATCACAGTCATGATCTTGCTTTGCATATGAGGACAGATACTGGATAGTTTTCAGGAGAGAAATGATAGTTCTAATAGGAGTGATTTAGAGATATTCTTACAGTATTTATTTATGCTCTCACACTCTTTGCAATACAGTGGTGATCAGGGGATACTTTGTAACAGGAGACCAGATCACCTGTTGAGAGTAAGAAAATGTGGGCATGCATGGGATCTTTAAAAGTCTTTAATTTGGAGAGGTTACTATAGGAATCTAGTAAGAAAAACATAAAACAACACAGTGAGGACCAAGCAGGCTGAGGTCAGAGAGCACAGACTGTGTAACATGAGTTAGTAACCGTCAGTATAATAATGTAATTACCAGTACTAGAAACATGGAAAGCAGATAATGGCAGCTAGTAAAGGCTAGAAATGTGCATGGTCAGTAAGACAGAGAATAAAGAAGGAATCCTATGGTATAGAGAGGGCAGGATTAAGAATGGCTGAATCCTACCTTCTGTTCAGGTGAAAAGCTTACCTGGATATCCACTAGTACAAGGACTTATATGTGCCAGGCATCTGTTAAACAATTAATTTTTACAAACCCTGAGTTAGATGCCAATGTATTCCTTTTATGGACAAGGAAATGAAGAGTTGGTGAGGGACGGGTAGGACTGGTATGGGACAGAATTAGGATTCTGACCCAGGTCTGCCTGACGGAGACAGAAGCAAGCTGTCAGTAGTTACCTCATGGGAGAGGATAATGAAAAGAGATTTCTTTTGGAGAAGTCTGGGTCAAAGCACACCAGGGGGCTCTTAGGATGTAAAATACAATGCATACTGAGGGGAACTCAACCACTGTCCTGAGAAGTATTCACTTCCACCTCAGACGCTATGGTAATATGCTTCTCTAAAATGTATACAGTATGGTAAAATGGCCTCAGTCATGGAAAAAAAAATACAAGACCTAGAAATAATCTAAATGTCCATTGACAGATAAATGGATTAAGATGTGGTACATATACACAATGGAATACTACTCAGCCATAAAAAAAGAACTAAATAACACCATCTGCAGAAATACGGATGCAACTAGAGATTCTCATACTAAGTTAAGAAAATCAGAAAGGAAAAGACAAATACCCTATGATAGTACTTATATGTGGAATCTAAAATATGGTGCAAATGAACCTATCAACAAAACAGAAACAGACTTTCCAACCTAGAGAAGATACTTGTGGTTGCCAAGAAGAAGGGGAGAAGAAGTGGGATGGATGGGGATTTTGGTATTGGTAGACGCAAACTATTACATTCAGAATGGATAAGTAATGAGGTCCTACTGTACAGCACAGGGAACTGTATCCAGTCTCTTGGAATATACCGTGATGGAAGATAATACGAGAAAAACAATGTATCATATGTATGTCTGGGTCACTATGCTATACAGCAGAAACTGACTCAACACTGTAAATCAACTATACTTTAATAAAAATAAATTTTAAAAGATCCCTTAAAAAATGTAGTAAATCTTAGGATCACAGCAGCTTTCAGGAGCCCTGTGGACTGACATCCCACCCAGTGCTGTTGTTAGATCTCTCACCATCCTGTGAAAGAAAAACACCACTCTGGCCAGCAGGAATGATCTGGAGCCAATCATTCTGCTGCAAGCACGGGGCTATCAGGAGGTGATCTCAAATTGTGAGTATAAGTCCCAGAATACCTCCGAGGTCACGGCTGAGGGTGGGAGAGAGCACCAAAGCAGGAAACTGAGGCACCCGCGGACCAGGCCTGGGTGGGGCATCTGCCTGTCGGCCAATCCCAGCCAACGGAGACAGAGGGATTAACAAAGCAAACCCCCGGGGCAAAGGAGGGCTGAGGCTTGACCCCTTCTGGGCCCAGACAGAGGCCGGCTGTAAGTACAGCACCGCTTGTAACAGACACTTCAGTGTCGAAGAGCACACGGTCTGTGGTCAGAAAGAACTGCTTGGGATTCCCAGATCTACCACTTAGTAGTTATGTAATTCTAGAAGTCAGCTCTCTCATTTCTATAAAAGTGGGACTAACATATCTATCTCTCTTAACAGCTACTTAAGAGTTGCCCTACAACTAAGTGTAGAGCTTTGCCTGAATCAATAAATGGTAGTGGCCACTAGCTGATAGTAGGTGACTGAAAAAAGGAAAGGTAACTGTCAACAATAGAGACTGGCTTTACAAATTCCGACTACTTTGTATAAAGTTACTAAATGATATTCATGGCAATAAGATGAAACAAAGAGAAATATAGGGTGGGGATGAATTATGGATTGTTCTTTTTTTCTTTTCTGTGTATTTATGTTGCTTTCATAATTTAAAAAAAAGGAAAGGAATTTGGCTGGAGGGGTTATACTGAGAAAGCAAATGCATAGCTTTAAGGAACATTTTTAGGTTTATGTTTTCACTGTTCTCCAAGTCTCACACTCAAAACGCTCCAAAACTTATAACAGAATATTTCAGTTCATTCAGTGTTTTAACTACATTACAATATCATATAGCTAGTAATCTGTATGACCCCAACTTTTCTCCACTCAAACACAACTGATGTTGTTTCTTCTGTTTCACTTCACTTCTTGTCCCTACATAAACATATACTACATATTGTAACCATGAAGAATATAGAGATTTTTGTATTCCTTTGTGTGTGTGTGTGTGTGTGTGTGCGCGCGCGCGCTTTTTAGGGCCATACCTCCGGCATATGGAGGTTCTCAGGCTAGGGGTCAAGGCAACGCCACAGCCACAACAACGCCAAATCCGAGCTGCGTCTGTGACCTACACCACAGTTCATCCAAGCAACGCCAGATCCTTAACTCACTGAGCAAGGCCAGGGGTCGAACCTGCAACCTCATGGTTCCCAGTCGGAATTGTTTCCACTGCGCAATGATGGGAACTCACTTTATTCCTTTTTTTCCCCACTTACCATTGTTTTGTGTTGCTCCATCATTTCCAAATTTATAACTTTTTACAGATTCTTCCTAACATTTTATCAGGCACTATGATCTCATTTGTCTATTCCTCTAAGGTTTAACATTTCACATTCTCCCACATTTTTACAAGGATGAACCATTCCAGCTCCATAAACTACTTCGCTACTATAAGCTTTTTCTAATTGTGAACTGCTTTCTTAAGAAAAAATTTTCAGAGGTAGGGTGATATTTTCTAGTTCTTAAGATTTACTGTCAGATTGTTTTGCAGAATAACTCTACACACTTACAATGCCAGTCTCCTGGCAGCTACCACAGCTGCTTGATCTTCTGGCCCAAATTCACAGAATCTCTAATATCATTCTAATTTGCATTTCTCTGATTACTAGCAGGTTTAAGCATGCTATGTTTACTTTTTATGTTTCCTCCTGTAGCTTTGATATTTGTAAATAGATAAAATTTTCTGAAATGTGATTGGAGCAAAGTCCTTTTATTGTTGGCTTTTCTCTATTTATTTTAAATTTAACCAAAAGTATTCATTCTATTCTTGAAGGATCCTCAAAATGCCAAATGTCATGATCACAGAACAAAAAGCACAAAACAGATATATAAATTGTTTTGTTTTTGTGTCATTCCACACTCAGGAAAGAAACCAAAGGTCTCAGTATGTCTTTTCTCAACATTCTGAGATCTAATGGCACCAATTCAATAGTTTCCTGATGGAATTAGTTTTGGGGACACTCAAAACAGTCATACTCTGAACAACAGATTGGATTACTGACCAGGAGCAACCCTTAATGAGCCAGTTAGTTCGGTTGTTATAGCAACAAAATTTGATTTGACATTCAGTTATTCAATCAATGGTTCCGCAATTGACCTACAAACAGTACATTCTGTTGAGACTGAAGGCTGCCTTTCCCGCCTCGATAAACCTTATACCAATATCTATTTGAAAATTTCCAGAGCTTAATATTTCATCTGAAGATTTCAGGCCTTCATATGTCAAATTTGAAATTTATTATCCACCCTTTCCAGAAAATGGACCCAGCTCTTCCTTGGGATATCTGTGTCAATTTAAGTCAGAAATTATAAAAGATGTGTATGGCTGCACAACTGGATATAATGCTATGTCACTCATTAGATTTGAACTTGGGAAACTGGGGGGACTTGATTTACTTTACTCAATTTTATAAGAGAACTAGAGAAGATGGCTGCCTTTGAGGATTAAGCAGGCTCTCTTTTATGTGGAGCTTCCTGAGTTTTATCCTGCCCTTCATTAATCATTCTGCAACTGACTCTTCCTCACGGCCCATTGAATTCACTAAGATCAATCATGTTTTCAGAGCGCTTTAATGCCAAACACTCTCCAACATAAACCACAGCAATATCTTCTCACATCTACCTCCTAGAGAAATGACAATAAAAACAAAAATAAACAAATGGGGCTTAATTAAACTTAAAAGTTTCTGCACAGCAAAGGAAACCCTAAACAAAACGAAAAGACAACCTACAGAATGGGAGAAAATATCTGCAAACGAAGCGACTGACATTGCATTAATCTCCAAAATTTATAAACACCTCCTGCAGCTCAATACCAAAAAAACAAACAACCTAACAAAAAATGGGCAGATCTAAACAGACAGTTCTCCAAAGAAGACACACAGATGGCCAAGAAAAACATGAAAAGATGTTCAACATCACTAATTATTAGAGAAATGCAAATTAAAACCACTATGAGGTACTGCCTTACACCAGCCAGAATGGTCATCATCAAAAAGTCCACAAGCAATAAATGCTGGAGAGGGTGTAGAGAAAAGGAACCCTCTTACACTGTTGGTAGGAATGAAAATTGGTGCAACCACTGTGGAAAACAGTATGTAGATTCCTCAAAAAACTAAAAATAGAATTACCATTTGATTTAGCAATCCCACTCCTGGGTATCTACCCAGAGAAAACCATGACTTGAAAAGATACATGTTCATTGCAGCACTACTAGCCAAGACATGGAAACAACCTAAATGTCCATCAACAGAGGAATGGAAAAAGAAGATACAGTACATATACACAGTGGAATATTACTAAGCCAATTAAAGGAAAGAAATAATGGCATTTGTAGCAAAATGGATGGACCTAGAAAAATTATCATGCTAAGTGAAATTAGACAGTGAGACACCAATATCATATGCTATCACTTACATGTGGAATCTAAAAAAGGACATAATGAACCTCTTTGAAGAACAGATACTGACTCACAGACTTTGAAAAACTTTTGGTTTCCAAAGGAGACAGTTTGGGGGGTGGGTGGATGGGCTGGGGAGTTGGGATGGAAATGCTGTAAAACTGGGTTGTGATGATTGTTGTACAACTATAAATGTAATAAAACTCACTGAATATAAAAAAAAGTGCTACAATGTTACACATATTTCAACATAGACCTAAGAGGTTCCATATACTTTGACCATTTGGGGTAAATGCTCCATAGACAAGTAACTCAGTGTGCTTAGAAACCCCTTAAGGAAGTAAATATGGTAGTCAACTGTCGCTTTAAAAGTAAAACTATACCTATGTATGTTCTACTTATAAGAAGTTTCACATTCTACCTTTAGCTAAATGTTACTTATACAACTACCCCAAAATGACATTTTTCATCCAAGAAACTATTTGAATCCAAATTATAACTGTATATATACACATTTACGAAGGCCTAGAGTTAAAAAAAAAAAAAATCTTAGGGGTGGGAGTGATGATCGAGCCAACTTAGGAGGTTTCCCCACAGTAGTGAAGCTTTAAATAGTGCCTCCTGTTGGCCGTGTGGCAACATTAAAACATATGTTGAACAGAATCTAAGGTATCTGCCTAAGAGTTCTTCCACAAACAATAATATACATTGTCTGGAAGTATATCCTATTTAAGAAAATAATGATCTAGACACAGTTTCATTTTAACTTCTGAGATTTTGGGGGGAGGGTCACTTTATTTTTGCTAATATTTGTACAAGAAATGCTACCAACCAACCAGCCATCAACCAATGTAGAATAAACATTTTAAGGGCATTTATTTGCTTTTCCAGTACTAGGGATAGATTTGATTTTTTACATATTATTCCACTTTCTGTTTCCAACCAACAATATACATGAGGGAAATGGTTAGGCAGAATTTAGAGCACAACAAAGCTAACTGACCCACAAAATGATTGAACCCAGAACACGGTCCTGTTCAGTTTGCCAAGTCCGTTTTCTGTTACATGGTAGCCTTTTAAATAGAAAGCATGGCAAGCTGGAGTTGGTTACCCGACCTCATTTCTTTAAATCAAGGAAGAATTAATAGTCATACTTGTAAGCAAGGTCCCTTCCTTTTACTAGCTTTGTTATTGACTACATGCCTGAATAATTTAGCAAATTTAATACAGCAATTTTAAAAAAGAACTTTCTTCTAACTTGTCATACTATCAAAAAGCTGAGAGGCTGGCTGATAGCTCCTGACTTTGTTTGGATAAAGGTATATTGCATTAATACACTCTCAGGCAGAACTTTACAGATTGCTTTGTAGCCCAGAATACCCAACCATGGGAAGTTCCTAGACAGAGGGATGTTTCCTAAATATGTGACCTTTTTGCACACGTTGATACTGATTCTCATTCTCTCTCTCTCTCTCCCTCTGCTCCCCCCCTTCCTCTGCTCCTTCTCGTTCCCTTCCTCCTGCTTCTCCTCTTTTCTTCCCTTAACCCCATCTCTTAAAAACAGTTTTCAGTGTCAAATGCTTTCTTTTGGCCATTCTGGCTAAATGAAGCTAACTTCACGATGGCCTTGGGACTACCTATGTGGACTCACGTAGGCTTTGGCAACCCCCGGGAACAGAATGATGAAAGCTCCCTCAAGCCTTTCTACTAGACAAGGTCTTTTGGGCATTCATCCCCTTAAACTCCATCAAAGCACAAAATGCAGATCCCCCTGACTCTTCTCTGGAAGTTATCTGCCTTTGCCCATCTCTTTCTGCTTCCCAGGGTGGAAGGTAAAAATGTATTTTTGTAGAAACACTCTCATGGTCATTCTTTTCAGTTCTATATCCTTTCAAAGCTCCCTTCTTTGGACCTGGATCACTTCAAGAGAGTGATGCCAAGGAACTCGGTATGTATGATTTAAATTGTGACCACTTAACTGTGCCATTCAGCTGCTTACATCAGCCACTAGTGTTATCACTGTAACTGACACTATTTTAAGCTTTCAAATCTCTTTAGTTGTATGTAACACAAAGAGAAGATTTGGAAAGATATGAAATTTAGTGCTACAGATAAATGCATTCATTTAGGAGCTGAGCAAAAGATGACTTTCCAGTAAATACTTATTTGTCTTAAATTCTCAATGAATTGTAGGGTGACCAGGCAGGCCTGCACACTCTAACACAAGGGTTACCATTTTTAAAACAAATACATATGGATGATCCAGGAGCAATAATCAAGCACGTTCTATTTCTTATATCTGAAGCAAGAGACAGAAAAGAAAAGGGTTCACTTTGGGAAGAGAACTCATTTTTTTCCCCCTCACTCTATGATGATGAAAGGCACTTGGTATTGGCTCTGTTACCTGGAAAAAAAGAGCACTTGTGCACATTTTGGATTTAAGTCCTGGCTCTGCCTCTGCTTGTGTGACCTTGAGCAAGTCACAACCTCCATGTCTGTTTCTTCAACACCACATGAGCATACAAGATTTTCATAACCCATTCAGTTTAAAAAGTCTAGAACTAAGGCAAAACTGAAAGGATCCATCAATTTGGAGGTAATGAAACCATTTTATTTCTCATTGTGCATTTGTGAAGCAGTCATACAACAAGAGATGGGTTGGTATTAAGTAGAGGAAGACCCAGCCTGAGAAAAGTTAGCCAGGACTAAGGTTAAAGGGGCATTCAGTCAACCTCCTAAGAACTCGCCAACCAGTGCTGTTCCACAAAGCCAGCTTCCAGAAAACTATCATAGTGTATTGTTCTCGTGAATCCATCAGTCAACCTAGGTTATCCCGAAAACAACAGCCAAGTAATTGTCACCTTTTATAAGTTATCTTACTTCTCTAGTCAAGAAAGAACAGCTAATGCATCCAAGACATTGTTTGGGCCAGTGTGTGGGATGTATTTATGGTCTACATTTTTAAAGATCAAACTCTGAGATTCTTAGCAATAAAGCATGCTAGAGTACACAACAGAAAATACATTTTTCAATGGCAGAAAAAAAAACTCTCTCTTTTACAATAACAATAACTTCTGAACCAGAGTCTTTGATTAAAATTCAATTCCCCATGAATTTCTCATGTTTCTTATCACTTAAAAAGCCGGAAAACATTTTTGTTCAAGAGGTACCTCTCTAACTCTAATACAACCTACACGTTTTTCCCAACAACTGTATCAAAGCAATAATGTTAGGCAGTCTGGGAATAAATGACACTCATTTTAAGCCTCGCCATAGTCTTAAACCAAATGATACTGCCAACAGTCCGATGAAGATTAGCTCTAATGGAGAAGAAACGACAGCTTGCAGAATTTCTTCTCAAGTTTCTTCCAATTGTCAGTGAGTCAAAACCACAGTCACTAATGCAACAGCCCAGAAAGAGAGGGGGGTTGAAAAACTTCCAATAACTGTCAAAGAAACTTCTAGTCTTCCTTAAGTTTTTAAATTAAGTTTTACTCATGTCAACCCCATCAACACAAAGGAATAAACTAAGACTGTGTTTATATGACACTACAACAACCAGTCAGTTAAGTGGGGAGTAAACTCAAATCTTTTGATTGACTCAATTTTTTACTTTCAGTTTGCTGTTTTAGTGTATTTAATTGGTCACAGTCTTAACATGGACATATTTATTCGGTAACACTCATGTGACATTTAACCACTATTAACAAGTGTCCTGGAGATCTAAGAAGTCTACTTAAGTGCATATTAATTACTGAGAAGCCTTTCTGCTTTGAGGTGTCACTGAGAAATCATACAAATGAAACCAATGTAACAATAGTGATAAACATGGTATGCAAACAAATTAGGCTCAGATTAATTTAAATACTCCTGGGTAGAAAGAACAAATCTTACTCCTTTGTTATTCAGGAGGAATACATACACATACACATGAAAAATAGTGAGTGATCATGTTGTACCTGGATAATAAACCATAATGTTTTACACTGGCAAATAAAGTGATCAGAAACAATATCTTATTTACCAAATAAATTACTAGACAGGAATCATATTATACCTACAACATTGCCTTAATATACAATTTATACATGTGGCAGACTCTAAATATTAGCTGTATTTGGCCAAAAATAATATATTAATAAGTATCTATTTATTTCAAAGAAATTTAGTTTGGCCTAACGAAAAGAAATTTGGACATGGAGTCAAAATAATTGGCTGCTAGGTGCTTGATATTGTGAGAAAGTCATTATCTGCCTGAACATCAGTTTCTTAATATGGAAAATGAAAAAAAACTCTGCTTTACAAGGTTGGAGAAAAATTAATAATCATTACATGTAAATATGTTCTATAGAATGATAAAGCACCATATGTCATTATTTATAGTATGAAATTATAAATGCTCAAAAGTAATTTTTAAAATGTCAACTATGTGCTACACAATATGTAAATTATTACTCTTTACAAGGTAGGTATTCTTGCAAGGTAGGTATCGTCATGCACACTGCACGAAGAGGCTGAGGTTCAAAAATGGTTAGTAATCATCCAGGAACAGATACCAGCAAGTCAGCAAAGCAAGGACTTAAACCCAAGTCTATTCGCTCGAAAGCCAAAGGCAGCAGTAAATGCATTCCTCTGCTATTGTAGAGCTTGAAATGGCTACCGTGTTCTTTATACACTGAGAGGCTTTAAGGCAGTATGTTTCAAACTGTGTATACAAATCAGGTGTCTCAGCGTGGTGAGGTGCTTATTAAAAATTCACATTCTTTGGCTTCACCATAAACTTACTAAATCAGAATATTAAGGAGGGTGCACTTATATGCTCTAAAATTCCATGACTGAGTCCAGGGCACATTTTACTGCCAGGGTAAATAATTGCAAATTTTCAATGTTTTCCTCCTCTCTATATTAGTCATTTTTCTATTCGTTCTTTGGTTATACTTTCTATTAAGCATAATTTATGATTAGTTCACTCAGATTAAACTGAATAAAACACTACTGACACATTTATTTATTTACTTGTTCGATTTAATATTAGAAGAACTACTCTTCTTTAATTCTGGGTCTGAGTCTTTTCTTTAGATGAGTCTGATGAGGTCTACAACCTTTCCCTATGAAAAGATACGTGCACATGTAAAAATATAATTCATATGATTTCATTTGGTCCACTGACACTCTGAAATCCATTCACAGACCACATTAGTAATAACTGTTTTAATAACAAAAATTTTTCCAGCATAATGGGAGATTTTAATTCACATTTTTGAGTTGATAGATTAAGCAGGCAGAACCAATCAAACCTTAAAAATACAGAAGAGAAGATGTGAACAACACATCAAGTTTTATCTAGCAAGTGGTGGATGTGTGGGTATGTCTGTGTGTCTAACAGGAAACAATGTCAGCAGAATGCATATTTTTATCAAGAACACACCATGCATTTGTAAAAGCTGACCACACACTGGGCCATAAAACATGTCTTAACAAATGTCCAGAAGTTTCTAACCATCATAATATCTAATCAAGATGTGATTTAACAAGAAATCAGAAAAAAGTAAGTATATTAGTTTTTCATTGCTGCGTAATAAGTTACAAAATCAGTTTCTCAAAACAGCACTGTGTATTATTTCATGGTTCTGTATACCAGAAGTTTAAGGAGGCTTGTCTGGTTTCTCCGCTTAGGATCTCCCAGGACTGTAATCTAGGTTTGGGCTGGGCCAGGCTCCTATCTAGAGGCTCTGGGGAGGAACTTGCTTCTCTATTAATCAGGATTCTCTAGAGAAACAGAACCAGTTGACAGAAATATGCAGATGTACACAAGAGGAGATTTATGATAGAAACTGACTCAAGTGACTACGGAGGCTGAGAAGTCCACATTCTGCCCTCTGCAAGCTGGAGACCTAGCAGAGTTGGTGGCGTAATCACTCCAAGCCTGAAAGGCCAAGAGCAGCAGTGCCAGTGTCTGCCATTCAATAAGACGGTATATACAGAAGCTCTAAACCATAAATTATTTGATCAGTAGGATAGTTGCTAAGTTTGGGGAATGAAAAATAAATGTAGAAAATTATCTACATATCTGCAATAACGGAAGACTCAGATACTGACATTTTAAAAATATGTTAGTCACAAAAACATAAAATACCTATAAATAAACAGGGGGGCAGAACCAAGATGGCAGAGGAGTAAGATGTGGCACTTACCTTCTCCCACAAACACATCAATAAAAACCATCTACGTTCAGAACAATTCATACTACTGAATCTTGGCAGAAGACCTTAAACCTCCAAAAAGGGCAAGAAATGCTCCACATAACTTGGTAAAAAAAAAAGGAAAAAAAGAGAGAAGAGAAAAAAAGCAACCAGGACGGGATCATGACTCCTGAGAGGGAGCTGTGAAAGAAGAAAAGAATCTGGCCACTCAGCTGACGTGGAGATCAGCCAAGATTCAGAGGGAATCTCAGAGCCTCAGAGTAAAGTGCAACAGCCAGACAGAGGAGTGCTAAGCAGAAAGAGAGCTGCACAGACCATCAGTCCCACCACCCCCAGACACCAGAGCCTGAGACATTTGGGTGGAGGCTGGGAGTTGAGACTCAAGCTCTGGAGGACAGTTCCAGGGAGAAGACTAGAGTTAGCTACTGGACATAGCCTGAGGGGCTAGGCAGCAGTGCACCCAGGCTGTTGAGCAGAGTACCACAGCTGAGGGAACCTAGGAGGAGTCCTGGGCGGACAGGAGAAGGAAGGTGCCATTGTTGGGGAGGCAAGGAGGAGGAGGGGCCAGAAAGCCATAAGAATATCTTTCTCTGCACACGCACTGGCTCTCAGGTGGCGGGGAGGCTCTTACATGGGCCACAGGTAGCAGGATACCTCTTGCACAGGCTAAGGGCAGTGGAGGCAAACTGCTGCAGCCATCTCAGATTCCAGAGGTGGGCACGGCCCGCCACCACTAGGGGTCCATGAAAAGGCACTCCCTGTGGCCCCAGTCGCCTCAGGAGATGCTGCAAAAGAGGGCACTGTAACCAAGTGCCACCCATTGCTGCTCTTCTCTGGGAACAAACATGCCCTGCTGTTGACACTGCCAAAGGCTCTGGGCACTGCCTACAACTGCCTGAGGGTAACTGCCACTTCCCAGGGCCCTGCAACCAGGACCAGCCTGCACCACCTTCCTGCAGGCCCTACCTACTCTCAAGGGCCCAGGAACCAGGCACTGGCTACAGGCCCTGCCCATTGCCTCCATCTCCCAGAAAGCACAGAGGCCACACACCAGCACATTGCTATCAAGGGGATGACAACCTGCACACACTGAGGAAAGAGACAGCAAGCATCCAAACCAAAAGTAGTCCTCACACTTTTGTGAATAATAATAATAAGCCTTCATAAACTACCCAAGGGCACTCTCACATATAAATAGCCCTTCAAGACTACAGCAGTTTAGAGAAGAGCTAATGCCTATCCTTCTGAAACTCTTCCAAAAAATTGCAGAGGAAGGGGCACTCCCAAACTCATTGTATGAGGCAACCATCACCCTGATACCAAAACCAGACAAAGATACCACAAAAAAAGAAAATTACAGGCCAATATCACTGATGAACACAGATGCAAAAATTCTCAACAAAATACTAGCCAACCGAATCCAACAATACATTAAAAGGAATGTACATCACGATCAAGTGGGATTTATCCCAGGGATGCAAGGATTCTTCAATATCTGCAAATCAATCGGTGTGATACACATTAACAAACTGAACAATAAAAACCATATGATCCTCTCCATAGATGCAGAAAAAGCCTTTGACAAAATCCAACACCCATTTCTGATAAAAGCCCTTCAGAAAGTGGGCATAGGGGAAACCTATCTCAACATAATAAAGGCCATCTATGACAAACCCACACCTCACATCATTCCCAGTGGTGAAAAGCTGAAAGAATTCCTGCTGAGATCAGGAACAAGACAGGGATGTCCACTCTCACCACTACTATTCAACATAGTTTTGCAAGTCCTAGCCACAGCCATTAGAGAAGAAAAAGAAATAAAAGGAAACCAAATTGGAAAGGAAGAAGTAAAACTATCACTTTTTGCAGATGACATGATACTATACCTAGAGAATCCTAAAGACTCTACCAGAAAACTGTTAGAGCTCATCAAGGAATTTGGCAAAGTCACAGGATACAAAATTAATACACAGAAATCAACTGCATTTCTATAGACTAACAATGAAAGATCAGAAAGAGAAATTAGGGAAGCAATCCCATTTACCATTGCATCAAAAAGAATCAAATACTTAGGAATAAACCCGCCTAAAGAGACAAAAGACCTGTACTCTGAAAACTTTAAGAAGCTGATGAAAGAAATAAAGGATGACGTGAACAGATGGAAAGACATACCATGCTCTCGGATTGAAAGGCTCAGTTTCATCAAAATGACTATACTACCCAAGGCAATCTACACATTCAATGCAATCCCTATCAAATTACCAAGGACCTTTTGCACAGAACTAGAACAAAATAGTTTAAAGTTTGTTTGGAAACACAAAAAACCCAGAATAGCCAAAGACATCCTGAAAAAGAAAAATGGAGCTGGAGGAATCAGGCTCCCTGACTTCACACTATACTATAACGCTACAGTCATCAAAACCACACGGTACTGGCACAAAGACAGAAATACAGATCAGTGGAACAGGATAGAAAGCCCAGAATTAAATCCACGCATCTATAGTCAACTAATCTCTGATAAAAGAGCCAAGAATATACATTGGAGAAAAGACAGCCTCTTCAAGAAGTGGTGCTGGGAAAATCGGACAGCTACATGTAAAAAAATGAAACTAGAACACTTACTAATACTATGCACAAAAATAAACTCAAAATGGATTAAAGATCTAGATAGAAGACCAGATAACATAAAACTCTTAGAGGAAAACATAGGCCAAACACTCTCTGACATAAATGATAGCAACATCTTCTCAGATCCATCTGTCAGAGTTAGGACAATAAAAAGAGAAATAAACAAATGGGACTTAATTAAACTTCAAAGTTTCTGCACAGCAAAGAAAACCCTAAACAAAACGAAAAGACAATCCACAGAATGGGAGAAAATATTTGCAAATGAATCCACTGACAAGGGATTAATCTCCAAAATTTACAAACACCTCCTATAGCTCAATACCAAAGAAACAAACAACCCCATCAAAAAATGGGCAGAAGATCTAAACAGACAATTCTCCAAAGAAGACATACAGGTGGCCAAAAAACACATAAAAAGATGTTCAACATTAACTCTTGATTAGAGAAATGCAAATCAAAACCACTATGAGGTACCACCTTACACCAGCCAGAATGGCCATCATCAAAAAGTCTACAAACAATAAGTGCTGGAGAGGGTGTGGAGAAAAAGGACTTCTATTGCACTGTTGGTGGGAATGCAAATTGTGTAACCACTGTGGAAAACAGTATGGAGATTCCTCAGAAAACTCAAAATGAAATTACCATTTGATCCAGCAATCCCACTCCTGGGCATCTATCCAGAGGAAACCATGAGTCAAAAAGACACATGTACTCCAGTGTTCATTGCAGGACTCTATACAATAGCCAGGTCATGGAAACAACCTAAATACCCATCGACAGAGGAGTGGATAGGGAAGATATGGTACATACACACAATGGAATAATACTCAGCCATCAAAAGGAACGAAATAACAACATTTATAGTAACATGGATGGACCTAGAAATTATCATGTGAAGTGAAACCAGTCAGACAATTAGACACCAATATCCAATGCTACTACTTACATGTGGAAACTAAAAGAAGGACATAATGAATATCTTTGCAGAAAAGATAATGACTCACAGACTTTGGAAAACCTATGGTTTCCAATGAGACAATCTGGGGGGTGGGGGGATGCACTGAGGGTTTGGGATGGAAATGCTAACAAATTGAGGTGTGATGACTTTTGTACACCTATAACTGTAATAAAATTCATTAAGTAAAGGGGAAAAAAAGTAAGAAGAAATAGGATGGAGGAAATCACAATTGGAAAGTAATCACTTAAGTAAGCCAGAATACAGATCTAAAAGAAAAAAAAAAAAAGCCTTTTGTAAAAGCAACAACAAACAGGAGGAATAGCAAAAGGATAACTGAAGATGTTAAAACTTGAACTCCCTTGAAGGGAGTTCCCATCAAGGCTCAGTGGTTAATGAACCCCACTAAGCATTCATTAGAACATAAGTTCAATCCCTGGCCTTGCTCAGTGGGTTAAGGATCTGGCGTTGTGGTGAGCTGTGGTGTAGGTCACAGATGAGGCTCAGATCTCAGGTTGCTGTGGCAGTGGCATAGGCCAGCAGCTTATGGCTCCTACTGGAATCCTAGCCTGGGAACCTCCATATTCTGTGGTTGCAGCCCTAAAAAGTCAAAAAAAAAAAAAGGATATCAAAATCATAAAATGTGGGGAAGGAAAGTGTGAAAATCTAGACTCTTTTTGTTTATACATATAATGTGTTTGAGCCTATATGACTATCAGGCTAAATCAAGCAGATATAGGAACGGGTTAACATATTTGAAAAACAGGGCAACCACAATCAAAACTAAAGAATGTATTCACAAAAACTAAAAAGGAAAGGACACAAGCATAAAATAAAAGGAACTTATCCAACTAAAAAAACGAACAAAAGAGAAACAGAGAGTCACTGGAAAGCAAGTTCTAAAATAGCAATAAATACATATTTATCAATAATTACCTTAAGTGGCAATGGACTAAATGCTCCAATCAAAAGACACAGAGTGGCAGACCAGATAAAAAAACAAAAGCCTACAACATGCTGTCTACAAGAGATACCTTAGGGCAAAGGACACATATAAACTGAAAGTGAGGGGATGGAAAAAGATATTTCATGTGAATGGAAAAGATAGGAAAGCAGGAGTTGCAATACTCATATCAGACAAAATAGACTTTAAAGCAAAGAGAAAAAAGAACACTATTTAATGAAAAAAGGATCCATTCAAGAAGAGGATATTACACTCATCGATATATATGTCCCTAATATAGGAGCACCCAAATACATACAACAAATATTAACAGACATAAAAGGAGAAATTGATGGGAATACCAAAATAGTAGGAGACTTTAACACCTCACCCACATCAATGGACAGAACCTCTAGACAAAATGTCAGTAAGGCAACAGAGATCCTAAATGATACAACAGAAATTTTAGACTTGACATTTTCAGGACATTACATCCAAAAAAATCAGAATTTACATTCTTTTCAAGTGCACACGGAACATTCTCAAGGACTGACCACATACGGGGTACAACACTAACCTTAACAAATTTAAGAGTATAGAAATTATTTCAAGCATCTTCTCTGACTACCATGGCATGAAACTAGAAATCAACTACATGAAAGAAATGAGAAAAAACCGACTACATGGAGACTAAACAACATGCTACTAAAAAACCAGTGGGTCAGTGAGGAACTCAAAAGGGAAATTAAAAAATACCTCAAGACATATGATAATGAAAACACAACCGTTCAAAATCTATGGGATGCCACAAAAGCAGTTCTTAGAGGGAAGTTCATAGCGATACAGGCCTTCCTCAGAAAAGAAGAAAATCTCAAAACCAAAATTTAACCTACCACCTAAAAGAATTAGAAAAAGAATAGAAAACAAAACCTAAAGTCAGCAAAAGGAAGGAAATCATAAAGACCAGAGAGGAAATCAATAAAATAGAGATTCAGAAAACAACAGAAAATAAATCAATAAAACCAAGAGCTGGTTCTTTGAAAGGGTAAATAAAATTGACAAAGCTCTGGCCAGACTCACCAAGAAGAGAAGAGAAAGAATTCAAGCAAAATAAGAAATGAAAAAAGAAAATCTCAACGCTTAATGAAGATATGCAAAAAACCATAAGAGAATACTATGACCATTATATGCTAACAAATTTGACAACCTAGAAGAAATGGACAACTTTCTAGAGACGTACAGCCTACCAACACTGAACCAAGAAGAAACAAATCAACAGACCAATCACTAGAAACGAAATTGTGTATGTGATAAAAAACACTCCCTACAAACAAAAGTCTAGGACCAGATGGCTTCACAGGAAAATTCTACCAAACATACAAAGAAGAAATTACACCCATCCTTCTTAAACTTTTTCAAAAGGTTGAAGAAGAAGGGATACTTCCAAAGACATTCTATGAAGCTGCAATCACCCTAACACCAAAACCAGACAAAGATACTACCAAAAAAGAAAATTATAGGCCAATATCTTTGATGAATATATACGCAAAAATTCTCAAGAAAAGTTTAGCCAACCAAATCCAGCAGCACAGAATAAAGATCACACGCCACAACCAAGTGGATTCATCCTAAGTTCACAAGGATGGTTCAACATATACAAATCAATTAATGTCACACACAGTATTTAACAGAAGTCAAAAACCACAAGATCATCTCAATTGATGCAAACAAAGCATTTGATGAAATCCAACATCCATTCATGATAAAAACTCTTACCAAATTGAGTGTAGAGGAAATATACCTTAACGTAATCAAAGCCATTTGACAAACCCACAGCCAATGGAAAAGAGATGAAAGTCTTCCTACAAAAATCTGAAACAAGACAAGGATCCCCACTCTCACAACTTTTATTCAACATAGTATTGGGTATTCCTAGCCACAGCAATTGGACAACAAAAGAAATAAAAGGTATCCAAATTGGAAGAGGTAAAATTGTCACACTATATATATAGAAAAGCCTAAGGACTCCACACAAAAACTACTTGAAATGATCAACAAATTCACCAAAGTAGCAGGATACAAGATTAACATTCAGAAATCGGTTGCATTTCTGTATACTAACAATTTTATATTAGAAAAATAATATAAAAATGCAATACCTTTTTAAATCGCACCCAGAAAAGTTAAATACCTAGGAATAAACCTGACCAAGGAGGTGAAAGACTTATTTATATGCTGAGAACTATAAAACATTAATCAAGGAAATTAAGGAGGTTTCAAAGAAATGGAAAGATAGTCTGTGCTCCTGGATAGGAAGAATTAATATTGTAAAAATGGCCATACTACCCAAAGTAATCTACATATTCAACACAATGGCTATCAAAATACCTATGAGAGTTTTCACAGAACTAGAAAAAATAATCAAAAATTTTCAATGGAACCGTAAGAGACCCAGAATTATCAAAGCAATCCTGAGGGGGGGAAAAAAAGCCAAGCAGGAGGCATAACTCTCCCAGATTTTAGACAATATTACAAAGCTACAGTAATCAAGACAGTGTAGTACTGGTACAAAAACAGACATACAGATCAATGCCAAATAATAGAGAACCCAGAATTAAACCCAGACGTCTATGGTCCATTAATCTTTGATAAAGTAGGCAAGAATATAAAATGGCGTAAAGACAATTTCTTCAGCAAGTACTGCTTGGGAAACTGGACAGCTGCATGTAAATCAATGAAACTAAAACAAACCCTCACACCATGCACAAAAATAAACTCAAAATGGCTTCAAGACTTAAACATAAGATAAGACACCATCAAACTCCTAGAAGAAAACATAGACAAATGATTTCATAGACAGATGATTTCACAGACAAATGAGAACATAGACAGATGATTTCTCTGACATCACCTTACAAAGGTTTTCTTAGGTCAGTCTCCCAAGGCAATGGAAATAAAAACAAAAATAAACCAATGAGACCTAATCAAACTGAAAAGCTTTTGCACAGCAAAGAAAACCATTAAAAAAAAAAAAAGACAACTGACGAATGGGAGAAAATAGTTTCAAACGATGCAGATGACAAGGGCTTAATCTCCAAAACATACAAACAACTCATACAACTCAGCAGCAAAAAAAAAAAAAAAACAAACAACCCAATTGAAAAATAGGCAAAGGACATGAATAGACATTTCTCCAAAGAAGACACATGAATGGCCAACAGGCACATGAAAAAATGCTCAGCATCACTTATTCTTAGAGAAATGCAAAATTACAATGAGGTTCCATTTCACACTGGTCAGAATGGCTACAACTAATAAGTTTACAAATAACAAATGCTGGAGAGTGTGTGGAGAAAAGAGAATCCCCCCTACACTGTTGGTAAGAACGTAAATTGGTTTGAAATTTAATGAAATTCAATTAATGAAAACAGAATGGAGGTATCTCAGAAAACTAAATATAGAACTACCACACGATCCAGCAATCCCACTACTGGGCATATATCCAGACAAAACTTTCTATGAAAAAAGTATATGCACCCCTGTGTTCACTGCAGCACTATTCATGACAGCCAAGACATGGAAACAACCTAAATGTCCATTAATGGATGAATGGATCAAGAAGATGTGGTACAATACACAATGGAATACTACTCGGCCACAAAAAAGAGCAAAACAATGCCATTTGCAGCAACATGGATGGAACTAGAGACTCTCATACTAAGTGAAGTAAGTGAGAAAGAGAGACAAATACTATATATCACTTATATGTGGAATCTAAAATATGACACAAATTTTAATCAAAACCTTTTTAGATACTCTTTGGTAAAAGTGATATGATTCCAAAATTTATATGAAAGCAATGTGTAATACCTAAGATGGCCCTGAAAGAGATGATGTGACTACCAATACTTCAGAGTAATTATAAAGCTATAATAACTAAAGCAATGCAGTATGAAGCAGAGTTAGAAAAATAAACCAATTTAACAGAATAGAGAGTCTGCTATTTCTGGATGGATGTGATATGGGACAGAGGTGAAGATCAGAGAAGATGATCAATAAATTAATGGTACTGGGGTAAGTACTTACGGGGAGAGAGTAATTGGATTCCTACTTCATACCTCAAAAAAAAAATTCCACTTTGATGATCTAAGTGGGAAAAGTATAAATCTTAATGTAGGAGATTATCCTTGATTTTGACATATGCAGGATTTCTTTCTAAAAAGATAAAAAGTACAAAACAGAAAGTTAAAAAAAAAAAAACAACCTGCCTCATCTATGAACCATGTAACAATTCAGATCTTATCCTACTACTTTGGTCAGCTTTGGGGACAGGCATGGTGCCAGAAGCAATTTCCTAGCTTTAGCCTCTTCCCCTGGGCCATGCCAGCAGTACTCCAGGACCAAGCTAGAATAAAATACAGATGCTGAAGAAAGTTTGAGAAGAGACTGCAGGATATAAGAATGTGGACAAAGAGAATGGAGAAAACCAGGAAAGTTCAAAAGGAGAAGCTGTCCCTCTTGTCCAAGAACCTTTTAGCCCTTCAGGAGCTCAGCAGGTCCCAAGTGTGATCGCCAGTGGAGGGGTCTATGAGTACTTTATGGCTGATTTGAATCTTGACCAGCGGACTTGAGAAAAACTCACTGTACTTTTGTTATTTGAAAAGGATGTCATACAAACATCGATTTTAATTCTTAATTTATGTGTTAATCAGGTGAATAAAAATTAATGCCTGCAATACTGTGTGTGAAGTAGCACACAAATTTGCCAAAAATTGCATTTGTAATCTTATATTCAACCTGGAAGAACACAGGTTGATAGTCTGCATAAATAATCACAACATCCAACCCACTCCACTAAGAAAAATTTATGAATTTCACAATGCTGAATCAGATGGAGAAAAACCAGTTCAAGTTTGGAGATTTCTTTATTACTTTTTTTTCTGCTTTAGAGAGTCAACCTTTTTAAAAACAGGCTATAGAAATATGCTCTCATGGATAATCAACAGGAGTGTAAAAGTAGTTAAATAATATACGAAATGAGAGAAAGTAATTCAGAATGAACCTAAATATCTGAAATAAGGTTACCCGAAAAGTATATCAATATTAAATAACTATTATTCAGCGAAAATAAACTGCAATGGCTCCCCCCCCCCCCATTTTTGGCTACCCCGCAGCATATGGAGTTCCCTGGCCAGGGATCAGATCCAAACCGCAATCACGACCAAAGTGGATTCTTGATCCACTGTTCCAGGCTGGGGGTTGAACCTGCGACCCAAGACATTGCCGATCCTGTTGAGCCATAGCAGGAACTCCTGCAATGGCTCTTAATTGCTAGTAAAATTTATTGAACAGTCTTTTTTTTTTTAGAGGTTTCTCACGGATTCTGATTTTCAAGGGTAATATCTGGAAAAATGTCATTTTGCCCACCCTAAGATCTGTAAGCCAAAATACCACTTCTTCAAAGGCAGCTCTCAAAATCACAGTCATTATTACCAGTAGGAAATCATTCCCTTGGGACTGGACTTTGTATATCCAACCACTTGAAGTATAGCAAATATTCTACCACTACATGGATTTATAAACTAAGAATGACATACTCAAGACACAAAAAGACAAAGCCAGGGAATTCTGACGGGTTAACTATACAGTCACATTTTATTTCCTTTCCTCTGATCAATGCCAAAAAGCCCATAAAGATACATACTCACTACAAGTAAAATGTATCCTGGAACCCCATTCTCACAGAAACAATTATCAAAAGACCTTATGTTACAGAATAACATATCATCAGTAATGAAGGAAGCATGGATTGTCAGCAATTGCTTATGCCTACTGAAATATCCAAAGGCTGCACTGCATTATTGTAATATTTTGAGAATATTCTTTTTAATTAAAAGTGAAATATTGGCTCTCCTCTTAAAATATGTATCACAACATATTTGGAAACAATGTTAACAGGAAAGTGATTCCAGATGTTCTCCAAGAAGTCATGAAAGCCCATTTGAGAAATACTGATATACAGTAATATATGCGTGAGTGAAACCTATGTGTATACATACATTCATGTATTTCATATACAGACAGAAGGTGCACACACACACACACACACACAAACACACACGTGCATGATGACAAGAAAATAAACCAGAGTAAATGTGGAAATTTGGGGAAAGAAACTGATAACTCTCCATAAACAATTTGCTAGAGTAAATCACTGAACTTAATGGTTGAAATGAAACACACAAGGGAGCAATTAGGTAGAATGATGCAAAGGCAAATAAATAAGACCAAACTTCATGTAAATATAATGCTTTTCAATGCTGCTGATAAGTTTCAAAAAAGTTAGCTTTGACTAGTTAAATCTCAGGAAAGAGAAGTATTATGACCATCTTCAGAATCCAGATGGAGCTACAAGCTCCATTTCTGGGTTCAAAAACCATGAGTAAATGTGGTGAAGAGAATACTTTACAAAGTAGACTTTTCAACAAATACTAAGGTTTAAAGTTTTCCTGAAAGAATTAGCTAATAGAAGAAATATTATAATTTTTGAATAAAGTAGTAAATGACAGTGAATTAAAATTTTAAGTTAAACATTAATTATCTTCTCCAACATTCATTTTCATAAGTTAGGGATACTTAAGAAAAATTAAGTGCCACTAAAGTCATGCCCTTAAAAATAACACCGATTTTTTTTCTATGAAAGCAACAACTATTTATTTGCAGAATATTTAGATAAATAAAGAGAAATAAAATCTCAATTCAAACCTCTCCAGTTGGAAACACACAAGACAATCAAACTATGTAAATTGGAAATAAAAATAGGTTTGTAAATATATAGTTTGAAAAGAAATAAAGTCATTTACCTAGAACTGTGTGAACTAGAATTTTGTAAGGTAACCGGACAGAAAATTAGCGAAGAAAAATTAGTAGCTTTCCATTACACATACACACAGAGATTACATAAATATTTGAAAAGATTCCATCTTAAAAAAGCAATGAAAATTTCATTGAAATATGTTAAAAACTATGCTACAAGTTATGGTGATCTATAAAATGTTACTGAAGAATCTAAAGAAAAACTGATTAAGTGAGAAATAAACTGTATTTATGTATACAAATGCTCAATATTGCAAATATTTTTAATAACCCAAATTAGTCTACAAATTACATATAATTGCAACCAAAATCCCCACAAAATTTTCATGGAACTTGGAAAAGCCATTTTAAAATTCATATGGAGGAGCAAATGCTTAAGAATAATCAGGACAATTCTGGAGTTCCTGTCATGGTTCAGTGGTTAGTGAACCAGACTAGCATCCATGAGGATGCGGGTTTGATCCCTGGCCTCACTCAGTGGGTTAAGGATCCAGCATTGCCCTGAGCTGCGGTGTAGGTCGCAGATGCAGCTTGGATCCCCCGTTGCTGAGGCTGTGGTGTAGACCGGCAGCTACAGCTCTGATTGGACCCCTAGCCTGGGAACCTCCACATGCTGTAGGTGCGGCCCTAAAAAGAAAAAAGACCAAAAAAACAAAAAAGAATAATCAGGACAATCCTGAAAATGAAGAAAACAATTGTGAGATGCATTCAACTAGACATCAGAACACGGTAGAGCTAAAATTACAACAGTGGCAGAGCAGCACACGTCACAAGACAAAATGGGTTAATCATATATCCCTGAGTGAAGTTCTGAACTCTTCATTCTGGAAATATGGAGAATCTGAAATTGTATTCAGGTATCTGTGGTAATTTATGATGGAGACCAGTATCATAAACCAGTGGGAAATACAATGAACTTACTCAGTATTTTGGGTAAATGAAAAGGTATAGAAGAGAGTTCTCTTTCAAATCATTAAATAAAATAATTTCAGCTCATCTAAACACCCAGATGAAAATATTAAAGTATTAGCAATACGCCATAAAGGAATATTATGTCTATCTAAATCAAAACACTTTTTAAAGTAAAAAGGCAGGAAAGAAATTAGCTCCTTGGGAGCTCGTGTTTGCAACATATACAACAAATAATTAACTAACATCCAGGAAAACACGAATATATTTTATAATTTATATGTATATACCCTTCAAAATCAGTAAGCTAGAAATGAGCAATGGCAGCAGAAAAATGGGCAAAGAATATAAACAGATAACAAGAGGAGGCAAGTCACCAATAAACACAAAAGTATGTTCTATTTTGCTGACAGTCAGAAAAATGGAAATTAATATAAAATCATTCATCAGTTTTTGATCTCACAGGGAGGCAAAATGTAAAAGTTTAATAATACCTACTGTCAACAAGAGTTAGACAACATGTGCTCTTTGCAACACAGATGTGAGTACAGTCATTTTGGTGGACAACTTGGGAAGCTCTGTTAAAAGTGAAAATGTACAAAACCTAGCTTTGTTTACAGAATGAAAAAATGCAAACAAGTTGAATGGATACTACTAGGAAGGGAAGAACTATGGATTCTGTTTTTGCCTCTGCTTTTGATAAATTTTATGGGAGTATGGTTGGCTTGCAAAGTTGTATTAGTTTCACAGGAGTTCCCGTCATGGCAAAGCAGAAACGAATCTGACTAGGAACCATGAGGCTGTGGGTTCGATCCCTGGCCTTGCTCAGTGGGTTAAGGATCCGGCGCTGGTGTGAGCTATGGTGTAGGCTGCAGACGCGGCTCAGATCTGGCATCACTGTGGCTCTGGCGTAGGCCAACAGCAACAGCTCTGATTAGACCCCTAGACTGGGAACC
>PVHT021183617.1:10358812-10369389 GCA_004024745.2 Catagonus wagneri
CGTCATGGCAAAGCAGAAACGAATCTGACTAGGAACCATGAGGCTGTGGGTTCGATCCCTGGCCTTGCTCAGTGGGTTAAGGATCCGGCGCTGGTGTGAGCTATGGTGTAGGCTGCAGACGCGGCTCAGATCTGGCATCACTGTGGCTCTGGCGTAGGCCAACAGCAACAGCTCTGATTAGACCCCTAGACTGGGAACCTCCACATGCCATGGGTGTGGCCCTAAAAAGAAAAAAAAAAGGTTGTGTTAGTTTCAGGTGTACAGCAAAGTAAATCAGTTACACACATATATAAATCCATTCCTCTTCTGAGAGGGGAACTGTGAAATGAAGCAGATTTTTATATAGTCGCTTGACAAATATCTTAAGTCATGATTAAGTAAACAATAAAGGACAAAAGATCAAACTAACAGAAAATGAAGATTGCAAGTGAATACATTACGATATTCTGAAAAAAATACAATGAAAATCAAAACTGTATAATTTTACAAATGTAAATACAGAGAAAAAGTTCTATATATATGCCCATGACTTTTATAACAGTGTTGTTAAAACGAAGAGGGAAAGGGGACCAGGACATGGGAAAGGGCTAATTACAGGGAGAGACTTCCTGGGATGTCTGGGACAGTCCATATTTATTCTTGTTTTAATCACTGATTGACTTATCTCCGCTTATACTGCTATCCTTTCACACCACAAGTCCACACTTTTGGAGCAATGATAACAATAAGATTGTGCCAGGCGTTATTCTAAAAACAATGCCAGATCAGTTTATAGATGTTCCATATGGCAACTGGGCTTTTCAAGACAGCTGCAATAAGATTTCTCATTCCACATGCTCTTCTTACAAAGTGACAATTACGTCCAACCCGCTGCGAGGTGGCATCTACGCTCCCTTCAATCTGAGTGAGTCTCAGGGGAAACGACACAGTGTACACTCTTGGGATATGTGCTCTGGAAGTCCAGCCACCATGTTGTAAGGAAGCCCAGGTTACATGAAGAGGCCACATCTAGCAATTCCAGTTAAAACCCCAGCTCATCTGTGTCAATGATTACTGCTTCATAATAAATCACCTCAAAATTTAGTGGCTTAGAACAACATTTTACTATTGTCTCCCATCAGGTTCAGCTGATGTTCTTACTCAGGATCTCTTAGTGCACCTGCAATCAGTGCCTACACTGAAATCGTCTGAAAAACCTCCTCACTTACATGTCTGGCACTTAATAGTGGCTATGGCTGAGATCTCACCTGGGGCTGTCTATTAGAATACCTATGTGTTTAGGTTTCTGCATCATGTCTAGGTTCTAAGAATGAGCATCTCAAAAAGAAGCTATGCAGAAGCTGTGTGGCTGTTTATGACTCAGCTTTCAAAGTCACATAACTTCATTTTTTGTCATTCTTTATTGGTTGAGGCAGTCACAGGGTTCTTCCCAGTATCATAGGGAAGAGATATAGATTCCAACTCCTAGAGAGGAAGTAGCAAACCAACTGTAAGAAGAACAAGTGAGATGGAAGATGTTATTCTAATCATCCTGAGGAAACACAATTTGCCACAGTCCACAACAATGCTATTATCATGCCCTTTTACACATGAGAAAACTGAGGCACAAAAATGTAAGTTAATTTGCTGACAGACACAAAGATAGTATGCATTAGAGCTCAGATTTAAAACCACACAGACCTTGGCGTTCCCACTGTGACTCAGTGTGTTAAGAACCCAGTGCAGTATGTGTGAGGATGCAGGTTCGATATCTGGCCTCAATCAGTGGGTGAAGGATCCAATGGTGCTACAAGCTGCATTATAGGTTACAGATACAGCTCAGATCCAGTGTTGCCATGGTTGTGGTGTAGGCCAGCAGCTGCAGCTCCAATTCAACTCCTAGCCCAGCAACTTCCATATAATGCAGGTGCTGCCCTAAAAAGAAAAAAAAACAACCTCCACAATAAATCCAGGCAGCCTAATTCCAGGGCCTAAATTTTTGGCCTCTCTTCTATGCCATCCTATTTCTCTCCCTCTAATAAAAGCACATTCTTATATAAGTGTGCATGAGAGAACTAAATTTTATCACACTTAATAAATCCTGAGATAAAGTACATAAAATGTTTATAACTGGCCCCAGTGCATATAGGCTTTCAATAAACAGTAGTTACTTCCTAGCTGGAAGATGGGGAATATTACAATGCACAACAGGCAGCATGGCCGGGGGACCAGGCGGAGGCAGGAAGATGAAGATGAAGTAGTGACATTCCAGGTAAAGAAGAGGAATATTAAACTGGTTTCAAGAATAGATGAGTTTTAAGTCATAAAAACGAATGAAATAATGCTATTTGCAGCAACATGGATGGACCTAGAGATTATCATATAAGTAAAGTTAGTCAGACAGAGACAAATATCACATGATATCACTTATATGTGGAATCTAAAAAAATGATACAAACGAACATATTTACAAAACAGAAATAGACTCACAGGCATACCTTATGGTTACCAAAGGGAGAAGCGGGAGAGGGATAAATTAGGAGTTTGGGATTCACAGGTACACACTATTATATCTAAAATAGAAAACTAACAAGGACCGACTCTATAGTAGAGGAAACTATACTCAGTATCTTGTAATAGCCTATAATGGAAAAGAATCTGAAATATATGTATAATATATATACATACACATAATATGTATACATAGCTGAATCACTGTGCTGTATACCTGAAATAAACACAACATTGTAAATCAACTAGACTTCAATTTTTAAAAAGAATAGGTGAGTTTTGACTCCTTCACAGAAGTTTTCAGTAGGCTGAAAGTCTCCCTAGTACAGTGAGAGCCAAGATTGGGTATACTGGCCAAGGGAAGAGGAGATGGACCTTTCTTAAGGACTGCTGTCGTGTGAGGCACTGAGAGAGCTGCTGAGCGTCCATCACCTCATTCACGAGAGGAATTGGACAGTTTCCACTGGAAGCGACTTTGGTACTGTATTCACGATTTAACTTCAAGACAAAGAAAATCAGGGGATTTTTCTAGTTCATCAATAAAACTTTTCTTGATCCTACCAGCAAGAATTAATATCGTCTTAAAGACTTAATGGCACTTTATTTGTGCCACTATAATTATAACATTTCTAATATTAACATTTCTCTGTAGCTTGATCTTTCTCAAGGTTCCTCTCCCCACCAAAAAAAAAAAAAGCTTTATTCATCTTCCTGTTGCCTACAGCTTCTTGAACACAGTTGGGGCTGGCTTCAAAGAATTAAAAAATTGAATAAAATGCCTGGTTTTGAGTATGAACTTGCATGTTCAAGTAATATATCATTCTGGTACAGAAAAGCCAGATACTAAGTTATGTAATTGTATTCTGCCAGTAACAAACTTATTTAAGAAAACCTGAGTCACGATATAGTACTGGCTGGAAATTTATGGCACTACCAGATGTGTCAAAGTGCCATCTGGTGATATTTTATTCATACTTCAGAGACACAGTTCCTGACACTGTAAAGTCTTTTTTTTTTGGTGGGGGGGGCTGTGCCCATGGCATGTGGAAGGTCCCAGGCCAGGGACTGAACCCGTACCATAGCAGCAACGTCGGATCCTTAACCCGCTGAGCCACAAGAACTCCCGAAAGTCTTAATAATGCAATGATAGGTATTTTAGGTTTTCTTACCTTCTCCCTCTCTCCTTTCCTTCCTCCTTTCCTCCCCTCCTTCCTTCCCACCCTTCCTCTTTCTTTCTTGTACAAACTGCTACTGACAATGAGTGTAAACTCTAATAAAAAAAGAAAGACACTGAGGTGTTGCAACAAGGCTGACTCAAGAAAACTCATTCCATGGGATTTTTACAGATACTCAACAGAGACTGAGACTTGACTTCACACCGTGAGACCCAGCAATAGTACCGTTACTGACATAAGGGCGCCTCCCCCTTTTGCCCTGAATTCAAACACAGAACAAAATCCAGAGCTGATGTCCTCATCTCTGTTACCAATGAAATAGTTTGTGGGCTATTTTAAAAAGACAATAATCTTCTTCTTGGTCACCTATAATTAAAAAATGTGCAGAGTCACCTTATTCTGCAGTTAATTTTATGTGTACATGGCTTATCTGAAATAACCAAAAATAGTTTTAACAAATGTTTCTTAAATAAGTAAGAGAAATGTGAGAGTGAAAACAGCACTGTGTTGGCGATCCAGAAACTTGCCAGTTCTGGTGCCACTTGACTCCCCTCATAGCCTTAATATATTGTGTTTATGTGATTTTCCATCCCAATAGAGGGAACATTTGCTTTCACAAGTTTTTTATCTTTTCTTTCTTTCTTTTTTTTTTTTTTTTGCTTTTTAGGGTCTCACTTGTGGCATATGTAAGTTCTCAGGCTAGGGGTCAAATCAGAGCTGCAGCTGCCAGCCTACACCACAGTCACAGCAACACCAGAGCCGAGCCGCATCTGTGACCTACAACACAGTCTGTGACAACGCCAGATCCTTAACCCACTGAGCAAGGTCAGGGATCAAACTTGAATCCTCATGGATGCTAGGCAGGTTCATTACCACTGAGCCACAATGTGAACTCCAAGTTTTTAAAAATTATTTTTAATTTGCTTTATTTAGGTAAAATCAAAATTCACCAATTTTAACTGCATGAACCTGCGTTTTGACAAACGTATAGTCTTTTAACAATACCACAATCAAGATACAGAACATTTCCATTGCCCCCCAAAAAGTTGCCTGGTGCCTCTTTGCAGTAAAACTACTCTCAGCCTCTATCAGCCTACTTTTCTTCATTATGGTTTTGCTTTTCCTAGAATTTTATATAAAGTAATCAATTAGGGAGTTTCCTGGTGGCCTAGCGGGTTAAGGATCCAGTGCTGTCACTGCTGTGGTTCTAGTTGCTGCTGTGGTGTGGGTTCAATCCCTGGCCAAGGAAATTCCACATGCTATGGGTACAGCCAAAAAAATAATAACTATGTTATCTAATACATATGTTTCCTTTCACTAGCATTATTATTTTGAGGGTTAAGATTCACTTTTAAAAGGCTGTCACTGCCCACTCTGAATTATGTGGTCACCTTTGAGAGAGATCAATCGATCACATATTTGTGAGTCTATTTCCAGACTCTCCTCTATTCCATTGACATATATGCTTATCCTTAAACCCATACTATGCTCTTCTGATAACTATCACCTAAGTAAGTCTTGATATCAGGTGTAAGTCCTCCAATTTTCTCATGTTTTAGATTTTTTTTCACTCTTACAGGTATTTTGAAATCCCATATACATTTTAGTTAGCTTTTCAAGTTGACAAGCAAGCCTACTGAGATGTTTTGAATATATAGGGGAGAACTGTTATCCTAATAGTATTGCCGCTTCTTATCTATGAATATTGTGTTATTTCCATGTGTTTTACTTCTTCAATTTCTCTCAGCAACATTTTGTAGTTTTCAGTGTACAAGCAATGCATTTTTTATTAAATTTTCCCCATTTTTTTCTATTCTAAATGGCATTTTCAAAAATTCAGTTTTGTAGTCTGTAGAATTTTAATTTTTATGTATTCGACTTGTGTCTTTGACTTTGCTGAACTCCCTTATTAGTTCTATGAGCATTTCTGTAGATTCCTAAGGATGTTTTTTTGACACAGATAATTATGTAGTCTGGAAAATGTCAGTTTTATATTTTCCCATGTGATTTGTATGCTATGCAGTCATGAGTATGGGATCGAGATCAGGACACTTTTCCCTCTGTAGGTAAATCCAATTAACTCAGTACTATTTTTGAAAAGGTCATTTTTCCCCCTTTACAGGAACTGCCATTTTTGTCATCACCAGATGACTCTGTGTGTATGTGTGTGTGTATAAATCATAGGATCTTATTTATCACAATTTTAAAAAGAATTTTTCCAGTTATGTTCTTGAGAAAAATTTGTTCATAATTTTGTTTCTTGTAAAGTTTTTGTATTTAGGCTATGGTTCCTAGTCGGATTCGTTAACCACTGAGCCACTACGGGAACTATGCTGCTCTCACTAAAAGAGTTCAGCTACATTAATTAAGAACTTGTATTTTTTTTTTGTCTTTTTGCCTTATCTAGGGCTGCACTCGCGGCATGTGGAGGTTCCCAGGCTAGGGGTCTAATTGGAGCTGTTGCCGCCGGCCTTTGCCACACCCACAGCAACGCAGGATCCGAGCCGTGTCTGCGACCTACACCACAGCTCACGGAAACACCGGATCCTTAACCCACTGAGCAAGGCCAGGGATCGAACCCGCAACCTCATGGTTCCTAGTCGGATTCGTTAACCACTGAGCCACTACGGGAACTCCCAAGAACTTGTATTTTTTGAAAGACATCAAAAAGAAAATGAAAACAAAAGCTACAGAATAGGAGGTATCATTTTCAATATATGTAACTAATAAAGGACATAATCTGAACAGAGAACTTCTGCAAATAAGAAAATTAAATTAAACAGGACAATGGAAGAAAAATTGTGAGCAGCCATGAAACAAAATAGAAAATCAAAATGACCAATAAACACATAAAATGTTAAATCTCATTAACTTTCTACAAAATGTTAAGGTGAAACTAAAATGATATACCAACTACTGCACATATGCCCCATGTTGGAAAAAATTTAAAACTGAATATACCAAGTATTTTTAAAAATACAGAATAACAGGAATTCTAACTCACTGTATGTGGGTATATAAATTGGTACAGATACTGTGAAAAACTAGCAATCTCTTCCATTAAATTTAAACATATACACGCCTCACAACTCAGAAATTCTAATCCTGGGTATATATATCCTAGAGAAAAATGATTATATATATATATTACATATGTATATATGTGTTTATATATATATGTATGTATGTATGTATGTGTGTATATATATATATATATCCCAGGAGATATGCATAAGAATATTTATATCAGCACTGACTTAGCAACAAATTGGAAACAACACAAATATCCATTAACAATAACATGGATAAATAAACTTTTGGTAAAATTTCAATCAAATTAATATTATAAAGCAATAAAAATAAACAAACTAGAGCAATAAACAATAATGGGAATGAAATTAGCCAATATAATGTTAAATAAAAGTAGAAATTCTCAAAAGACTGATCAATGGACATATACGGGCGGGACTTCCGGGGTGCTGTTAGTGTCAATATCCAAATTTGATTATTCTATGAACGTCTACTTATAATTGTTCATTATATTGTACTTTTTAAAGTATTTTTCTATACATATGCTATATTTTACACTTTTTAAATTTATAAACGTTATTTTTGGCTTCACCCACAGCATGCAGAAGTTCCTAGGCCAGGGACTGTACCCACACCACAGCAGTGATCAGAGCCACAGCAGTGACAATGCTGGATCCCTAAGCCACTGAGCCACAAAAGAACTCCTATAAACGTTCTTAAGTGAAAAGAATTCATATTATACATCCTCATAAGAGCACAAACTAATAATAACATCATTAAACCTAAGATATGAAAAATATTAAACTTTAAGGAGGTGCTGCTGTTGCGCAATGGGATCAGTGGCATCTTGGGAGCGCTGGGTCGCAGGTTCGATCCCCATCCTGGCACAGTGGGTTAAGGATCCGGTTTTGCCACAGCTTAGGTTGTGACTTCAGCTTGGATTTGATCCCTAGCCCGGGAACTCCATATCTCTCATGGTGGCCAAAGATGAAAAAAAACTTCAAGATTTCATAACATATACATTGTGTCTGAGAATTAAGGTCTGCTATTTGTAATAACATTTAATGCTTTTAGAATAGTACACTGCTATCTCATGGTTTAATAGTAAATTTAAAACAAAATTTCTTTTTAAGACCTGCACATTTAAAAGTTAAAGCCAGTAAAGTTGGTGAAACTGCAAATATATGAAAAATAGTTTGTGATACTTTTGTCAACTCTCAATTCCAGTTGATTCAATTAATCTATTATGATAGAAATACTCATTATTATTCTTATCACTTCATAAGTTAATAAGGATTAATTAGTCATTAGGGAAAGAATGTCTTGTATAACTCAATTTTGAAAATGGGATAGATTTATCTTATTAGTCTGAGAGAAACTACTATGTAATATTAGCCGTACAGTCTAGAATACTTTGTGTTTGGGTGGCATCAGATGATTAGGAATATAAATAAAGAGACATCTTTATAGGTAATTCAGTCAAAAGCATTTTTTTTCTCAGAATTAACTAAATGATTAGCAATGTATTTGCTCTGAGATATATTTCTTTGTAGTTCAGGTGTGCTTTGGGGGAACTGTGAGAGATATGGCAGGAAAAATATAAACTTTGGAATTACGTAGAACTGAAACTCTGGGCAACTTACTTCATTTTTCTGAGCCTCAATTTCTTTATCTATAAAAAGGAGGATAATATTAGGGACTTTTCAGGTTTGCTGTGGGTATTCAACTAAGGAAGTAATTTATGACAGTAGATATACAATAAATGTCAATTACCCACTTTCCAGTTAGGTAAACCCCTATGTATACCTAATTTAAATGGAAAATTTTCCACTTAAAATATAATATATTCATGGCATATAAAATATTTCACCTAAATATTTTGGAAATGCTAGAAATAGAAAATAATATATTACAAAGGAACTCAACGTTATAGTCAGGCACTTTTACAAATACATATACATATGACAAACTTCAACTTGTATACAATTCAATAGCATATGCTGATTACTGTTTCTTTTCTTCAAGGTATTTAGAAAAAACGCAAAAATCTATCTTGAGGAAAATCTGATGATCTTCAACAATTCTAAGGCCAAGAGTGATACGAAGTAAAAAGAAAAGACAAGAGACTGGATGGACTAAAAACCAGACAAGGTTGTTTCTAATATAATGAATTCCACAAACAAGCTATGTGACCTTGTTCATGTGTCTTCTCTGAGTATCAGATTTCTTAACTATAAAATAAGGCAAACAATACCTACTTTACCTCTTTTACAAGATTCTTATAAGGATCTAAACAGAAAAGAGTGAAAACAGCACCTGATTAAGAATCTAAAGCCCTTTGATTTAACTAAAAAGATGAAAGATTATCTGGTAATAGTGAACAAGAGAAAAAAATAGAGCATTTACTTTAAATGTTGAATAAATTTCTTTCTGAAAAGTCTTCTCTAAAACACAGTAAGGACTTTAAAATATAAATAAATGGCCTACGCTTACATCAGCAAACCTTCCAGATTTCAGGGCAGAAAATGGAGCCAAGCCCTGAGCAATTAATTCACAGTCTCTCTGAAACACAGTGTTTCATCTACAAAATAAAAGGGTTAGAATACAAATTCTCCAGAGTTCTTTCCAATTTACACTTTCTTATGATTTCATTTAAGGAAGATCTTTAATAATTGGAAAATGACCGACACATTACATAAACATAATAAAATCTCTGTGTGAACCAGAAGGTAGGATAAAATGAGTGAAAAAGAACCTGAAATATTAACTAGTTTAATCAGAATTAGCAATTTTAATGGTTGCAAATCCACAAAACATCTGTGCAATGCTTCTCTTTCAATGCAACAATCTATGTGAAAGTCTTCTGGAAACCGTTCAGATGCTATGCAAATGTGTAGTATTATTAACATCATCATCTTTACTGGAGTGTACTGATGTCACAGATGTACCTTATACATTTCAGCTTGGATCAATCACCCAGGGTAGGTAAGGAGGGAAGGGAGGAAGAGGAATAAGGAAGATTTGCTTTTCTTATGCTCTAGCTTCCCCTTGTTCCCTGAACATGTATGTCTGTGCTAAAAGCATTTTTCTCCCCCAAACATTAAAATGTAGTTACTTCCTAATACATAAATAGACAGATGGTCAGGTCTTTGGTGTGTTTAGGTAAAAGAAATAAGTTTCTTTAAATTCTCATTTCTTGATTTGAGACATTTTAAAACAAAGCAGGTGGTAAAGTATGTGTTTTACCATCGTATCGAGAATTTTCCATATACTAGATTATTTCTTTTTTTCCTAAAATAAGCTATCATTTGAATAACGGGAAAGTGCTTTTAGATAAGAATTGCTAGTTATGAGTCACTGCAATGATGTTAGACAGCTTGACAGTGTTATTTGCATTTGACCTTGAGAGAAACTGAGGGGTTGAGACAGAGGTAGAGCAAGAATTAGACCTCCCAGGCTGTCTGCAGAATGCCAAACCTCTGGGAAAGAGTAATAAAATATAACTTGGAAGGTACCTGAAGATGGACAAACCTAGCTGCACAGGCACCTAAAAATCCTCTGCAGATAAATTTGTGCGGTCTTAAAACTCATATGACCTGGCTCAGGGGCTCACTGGAAGTTGCTTGTTTAAATTGAATGTTAGGAGTTCCCGTCGTGGCGTAGTGGTTAACGAATCTGACTAGGAACCATGAGGTTGCTGGTTCGATCCCTGCCCTTGCTCAGTGGGTTAACGATCCGGCGTTGCCGTGAGCTGTGGTGTAGGTTGCAGACGCGGCTCGGATCCTGCGTTGCTGTGGCTGCGGCGCAGGCCAGTGGCCACAGCTCCGATTAGACCCCTAGCCTGGGAACCTCCACATGCCGCGGGTGCGGCCATAAACCCGC
>PVHT021183617.1:10370389-10399240 GCA_004024745.2 Catagonus wagneri
GCATGTGCCATAGTCTGATCCAAATGGGGAAAGGAAGATTAAACTGCTGAGTGGGGGAGGAGAGCTGCTTTCAGTCTGAACTACAAGCCAGATAAATCTCTTCCTGCTATAAGAACCACAAAGGCACAGAAGAGGAGGAGTTAACAACACAGTGATTCCTGAGATAAACAAAAAAAGTGGAAGAAACATCAGTGATCAGGGTTTTGAAGCCAGAGGTAGACATTCCAATACACACTACGCACGAATAAAATAAGTAAAGTAAACCCAGACCGAATCAAGACAATAAATAATACTATCAGAACCCACTATATTGTTTCAATGGCTTACTGCACTCCAACTTTACAAAATGGGGGAAAAATGATTTGTTATCTTAAGAGTAAGAACTAAAGTTATTCTTATGGAGAGAACTGCCTTTGGTAAGAAAATAACATGGCAGCTCACCTTTTATATAGAAGGTGAAGCTTTGCAAGCATCCGGAAGCAAGCAGCAAGGCACAGAGTCAAACTGCTCTGTCCGAAAAATTTAGGAATTTTTGATCCTGTAAACAGTTGAGTGGGTAAAGGAGAGGATTTTAGAGAGGAGTCAGAGAAGGCTAAGCTACATGGTGGGAAACTATGGTGAAAAGGGTCCAATGAGAACCCCTGCGGTGATGTAAGGGAGATTATTGAAAGTCTTGAAAAAACAGAGACACAAATAATTAATTCTAAGTTGTTTAAGGCTTTCCAGGCCCGAACTTTTAATAAAGTCTACTCAATACATTTCCTTGTTCAAGAAGTGTGTGGTGGTGGATACAGGACCAGGGACAGGAAGCGGGGTCTAACAGGGAGCACACAGTGCAGAACAGTGGAAGCAGGAACTCAGAACCAAGGGGACTGGATGAAAAGCAAACACATTCTCCCCAGTTTCCCAGCACCCCAAAGACTCTCTGGAGAGATGATGACAGCTTCCACCTCGAGCATGTGAGTCTCTCTCCTCTGCACAGCAAGTGTGGAGAAAACACTCCTGGGGTGCTCTCAGCAATAGACCGGGAGCTCATGGTTCATCCAGAGAAAAAGTTTGAAATGCATTTCACATAGTTTCTGAGTCCCTAGGGGGACTGAGTTCTATTTGCCCATGGTGGTAATTTGTTCATTATTGTATTCTTTGGATTTCCCACTTTTTTCTGTCTCACTCCTATGCTTGTGCCTCCTGCATCACCTCTCAGGAAATACCTGCACCAGAGTTCTTTAACTTAGGATCTGCTTTGGAAGAAAACCAAACTAAGACCCCACTCTCCCACCCTTGTCCCTGATCACACTATTCTAATCCTAAATCCTAAAGGCAACCACTTCTATCAGTTTCGTATCATTAAAAGTGTATCTTCTGCATACTCAAGCATTTACACATTATGTGTGTGTGTGTGTGTGTGTGTGTGTCTGTGTGTGTCTGTGTGTGTGTGTGTGTGTGTGTGTACATGTATAACATAAGCTTTTAACAATTTCTCAATTATCCAAAATAGAAAAATCCAAATCCTGGACAACAGACTAAAATAGAAAAATATCTTTTATAAAAAGGTCCATCTGCACTTGAAAGAGGATAAATCTTCTAATACCATTAACACATTTAAAACCACACATAAAGCATGCCGTGTAGTCTCAAGTGCATCGCCAAGGAGTGCTCAAGGGCTCATGGGTCGTTCGTGGCTTGCCATCTACTGTGCTCATTTTACATTGGTGCCTTCATAGTTTGCTGCACACTGGACTTCCAAGCAAATTAGTTCTTACATTTGAAGTAATAATTTCAAATGTTTCAAGTTTATTGTAAAAGACTGAGATTTTTACATGAAATTGTCTTAAAACCAAGCTGTTTAACAAAATTGGATATTAAGGGTGCTATGTCTTAAAATTGCTATTAACATGCAAATGTTCTATTTGTTGTGCTGGCTACCGAAGTGCCAAACCAGCAAAATTAAATTAGCCCTCTGTAGCCTGCTCTTCCTTCTGAAGGGACAAGTGGTTTTCACCAACATGTGAATGCTGTGACATTTACTATTAAACTTAATCCTTCTTACAGTTAAAACAGAAGAGCTTGGTTCCTTCTGAAGCTAATTTGACCTTACTACTGTTGCTTAGAGTTAAAGGTAAATTTCTCTAAAGGTTTATACTAGGATGAATATACTGTGATGATATAAACACACACATAAACACACACTCAAACAGTGGTGCACACCGCTTTATATGCACCACAGGAACTAAAAAAGGAATGGGTATCACCAGTTGGACTAGCAGTGCAAGAATAACAACTAGCGGATTTATCTTTTATGATTAAGTTTTACAGAAACTACTTACATTCTGTGCAATCATAGCTCAGATGATTGGGCATCATAGGAACTGCTTTTTTCATCTTATAATGAGTCAACATATTTCAGAGGGGTATGTACATAATCAGCTGTTTCCATGGTTTCTTGGCTTCTTTGAGTTCTTGTGAATGTTTTCGTATTTTCAGATACATCTTCACATTACTTTAACATGCCGAGCATAACATGAAACAACAGCTGCATTCAGAAACGCATATTAGGACTTCATTTTAATGTCCTGCCTATTACAGGCAAACACTTCAAACTATGTACTATTTTCCACCCAGAAGTGCTTTCTGGCTATTTCCCTGATTAGGAACTTTAGTGGCATCCTTTCTTCACCATCCTACCAACATATGCAGGGCACTCATTTCATCCTAGCCTTTCTTATCAAAACTTGTTTTGGGAAATGTACCTGGGTCTAACACACTGTACTGTGTAACTTGGTGATATCATTTGTTTCTTGGAAAATTGGGAACCGGGGATTCATTTTTGAACATAAGCAATTTGGAAATTTGGGGGAAATTTAAAATGTATTTATAATTGTTTTATTGAATAGACTCAGCATGGATTTATAACATGAAATGTTTTTATTTTTCTCTAGTCACTTTTTTTTCCTTTTTTTTCAGTCGCTGTTTTTAATCATGCTCTGTCCAGTGTCACTTCCTTATTCCTTGAGGACATCTCGGAAATATGTCATACCTTTCACAAGAAGTCCAGTTTCATCCCATATGGGCTTAAATGGCATTTGCTGATCTTCCCACCCACACCTCCTTCCCTGCCCCAGTCGACCACACTTGCGGGTGAAAGATCTGCAGTGGGGTTAAGGAATGATCTGAGTCTGGTTATTCCTTCGCTTCCTTATTTTAATGCTCAGTTCCCCCGATTTGGGAGGTCGGAAAGAGAAATAAGAGAGGCAAAGATCCTTTGGGGTATCTGGTCCCCTGCTGGTGGTGCGGAGGCCACCAAGGTCTTTGTCAGGCTCAGGTTCAGCCATCTCTGCTGATGTTAACGGTCTCCACAGAGATCCTGTGCACGGCTCCCTTGGGAAGGATTTCAACTTTCTCTCAGCCTCCTCAGCCTCTAGGGCCCCTCAAAGAAGGGTAGCCTCGTCTCCCTTTATTCTCTCCCCAGGTGTCCCCATCCCAATGCCCCCTGCAGAGAATCTCCCTCTCCCCACCGTGGGAGCCTTGGAAAACTGGAATGGAACGACTGCATCCTATTCTACGGTACACCGCATCACCATCTGTTACTCCTTCTCTGCTATCAAATATGCCATCAAGTCTTCTGCCTTTGCAGAAAATGCGCAGGCTACAAAAGGTAACAATTTTTTACATGTATGCACAAACTTCAGGGAATGTGCATTACACCCTCCCAGGAACTCCTCTTACCATGCTCTCTGCTCCCACAGGGTAGGACTTTAATGAGGAATAAGATTCTTCTCTTTCTATCTTGGAAAGATGGAAAACTAAGTGTATCTCACTGCACTTACGGAGCTCCAGACACCTCTCATAATATCTTTGTGGGAGGTAGCATTCTCAGGTGACCCCCAAGATGCATGGCCCTTGTGTATATGCCTCTTGTAATGCTCTCCCCCCTGGGAAGGATAGAACCTGTGAATGTGATGGGATTTTACTCCTTGAATGGGTTATTAATGAGTTGACTTCAAGTTCATCAAGGGAGAGAGATCTAGATGGACCTGATCTAATTAGCTTAGCATTTAAAAGAAACGGGGCCTTTCCTCCCTGAAGGCAGAGATCTGAGAGGGCCTGTGGCAAGGACCATGTGGTGTGGGCCTGAGAATGGCCTCTCGAAGCTCAAAGTAGTTCTAGGACAAGAACAAGTAAACCAATGGGGACCTCAGTCCCACAAGCATACAGAAATGAACTGCGCAGACTTTCTGAGGAAGCTTAAAAGCAAACCTTTCCCTAGCTGAGCATCCAGCTGAGGACACAGTCTGGCTAACACCTTGATTTTCGTTTTTCTTTTTCATTCTTTTTTCCAGCCACACCTGTGGCATATGAAAGTTCCCAGGCCAAGGATCCAACTCGAGCCGGAGCTGCGACCTACTCCACAGCTACAGCAATGACAGATCCTTAACCCACTACACTCAGCTAGAGATCAAACCCATGCCTCCACAGAGACAAGTGGGATCATTAACCCATTACACCACAGCAGGAACTCTGTGGCTGACCCCTTGATTTTTATCTTGTCAGACTTTGAGCAGAGGACTTAGATAACTTGTACCCAGGGAAACTGTCAGATAATAAATTCATGTTGTTTTAAGTCATTAAATTTGTGGCTCTTAAGCAATTTGTTATGGAAAAACAGAAAACTAGTACACCCTCTCTGTTCCCTTTCTGTTCCTCTTATATCTTATGGTGAGTGTCCATGCTGGCATGATACAGGGTAGCAGGGCCAGTTTAACAATCTTGCGGCAAGCCTACAAATATCTTGCTTAATTTCTTGATGACTTTCTTCACAAAGGCAGAAATGTGGGTTAACTGGTACTTCTTTATCTTCAGCTAGGAGCCCTAATCAGAATGCCAGAGCATCAACATATTAAATATGTACGAATGTCTTACTACATATGAATAACTAGATAGTTTGGTAGTTTTCTTATTCAAATTAATACATGATAAATATCTTTATATTATAGTGTACCATACATTCAGGCAATTAGAATGCTGCAGCATTCATTCAACCTTTGTTGAGAAATACCCCTGTGTACAAGTCTCTGAATGTGCTCTTAAATATTTATAATTGGTGACAAATTGAGCCTCAAGCAGGTGAAACTCAAGGAATCGATTCATTCAACAAACACCGATTGAGTGTCCTGGAGCTAAAACCTGAATAAGGGATAGACCTCATCTCCTAGGACTTCAGCATACTGGAGATGACCAAATATATAAATAAATATTCAAAATACAATGACAAGTGAATTGGCACAATACTGTACATCAACTATGCTTTAATAAAACAAATACAATGATAAATGACACCATCAGTGTCTGGCAGTGTAAGGATTACTTTGTAGGGGATTGTGTTTAAGCTAGACAGCATACGTGAAATTCTGTGTTACGTGCATTTATTTATGAGAAAGGAGTCAAATATTTTATCATATTTTCTAACAAATCCATGCCCATGTTCACAAAGGAAGTGTGTTTAAGCAAAGAGGGTAAGATACACAAGGACAGAGAGGTGATAATATATTGCCTGGTCCAATAAATAGATTGATATGGTTACGTCACAGAGTATGTGGTGTGGGCCTTCTGGCAATTTTTTTTTACTATTACTGCTTTGGGAGAAATTTGCAAATATGTAAAAACAAAATCCTGAGATGAGAGCCAAGCAAAGGTTTCCTAAACAAGGTTTTCTAAATTTACACTGAGGAATATCACACAGGTTAAAAGGCCACTCACTTACAGAAAAGCAAGAGAAAAAGAAAAGCAGCTCTCCTACTACAGAGTTCCTTGGCCTAATAGATAAGGACTCAGTGCTTTCACTGCTGTGGATTGGGTCACTGCTATGGCTCTGTTTGATCCTTAGCCTAGGAACTTCCACATGCTGCAGGTGTGGCAAAAAAAAAAAAAAAAAAAAGGGAAGAGGTGTTCTATGACATTTGAAGGCATATTCCCATCATTCACTCCAAAAGGTAACAATAACATTATCAATGAGAGTTTTGCATTAGATTCCAATGAGACTCTGTAGATTCAAGTCATCTGCAATAGCATGATTTGGTCTGATGAAATAGCAGTTGAAAAAATTTTAAGTTCCTCAGCTTTATTCTTAAGCCCTTTATTTGTAGTGGATATATTCCTAAGAGCCCAGTGAAATAATCAAATATCACATATATTTCTAATTAACACATTTCCTATTGCATAAAAACATTAGACTGGAAAAAAAGACAAAAAAGACAAAAAAAGACAAAATAGCAATGTGAGGAGCTTATTTTATATATTTCATTTATCATTTTTTAAAACACTGTAATCATATAATTATAAAAGTATATACTATAATGCTCAAATAAGTTATAATTAAATAATATAATTATTTAAATGATAAATTATAATTTATTATATACATACTAATGTTATAATTATAATTCCTAAAATTATTCTGAACCCATGCATGTTAACCTTTTCAAAGATTGTTTTCACTTAATAATGATCAGAGCTTCAAAAAGAAGTTAAAAATATGGAATCTGAAGCATGAACCAGTTTTTTAAAAAATCAGCCTGCTTAAAGCCCCTGAAATATTGTCACTCATGTCACTCACCCTCCATCCATAGGTGGATAAGACTGGTGTGCATGATCAACATGCCAGTTTCCAGAGCCTTCCCAACTGAGTGTCTGCTGCTCATCTGCACAATCTATCAGAGAAACGTCTTAAACCATGTTACTTTATATATACTTACATGTAGATCTGAAATGAGCAATCCTGGCAGAAGGCTCAGAGATGTGCCATTGCTACATAACTATGTCATGGTTCATCTCACTCCTCTGAGTCTATTTCATCAAGGTTCCAGGCCTGATCAAGATGTAACTGTAACACTACCCTCTGCTTCCAACCATTCCATTCTCACATTATGGAAGCGCCTTGAAAGAGCTTTTCTGATTCTGATGCTGCTCCCCATTCAAATGTCTCACTCATGAAAGAATTCACTGACCTGGGTCAACATTATCTCAGATCTTGACCTCTTTCCACACCTTAATACCAAAAGTTTCCTTTTCCTGTGGAGAACACTGACCTTGCCTGCTCTTGGAATAAACAGTGATGGCACAATGTTGGGCTAAGTTATACATTTCATAAAGTGCCTTCCACTGACTAGAGATTTAGTTGTTCATGGGCTTAAATATCAGGGAAAATAGGAATTTATCCTTTTCTCTCCCCTAAATTTTGTGCTTTCTGAACCAGAAAACTCCTAGATACAGCCTATGAAGAAAACTGAATCATCCAGCCAGCTAATTTTATTTGTAGTATTCTACAACAAGAGTCCTTGGCTATGGCACCCTCAGAACACTGCTGATCTCTATTTGGGGCAAAAGCTTGTTATTATTTTGTGTGTAGTGTCTCAAAGCCCTTATTTTTATGAAAAGAGTACCCTGAGCCACCCAAAGTTATTGTACTGAAGAGTTACTGTAACAATCTCATAAGGATAATATATACAAAGTACCTAACATGGTGCAAGGCATGTAGCAGTTGCTCAATAAATAGATGCTGAATAAGTCTTAGCCAAACTAGCCAGGGAAAGATCTGTCTCATGATGAGCCTGTTTCTACCACAACAAGCTTAGGGCATCTCAGTTCTTCATCACAGGAAGACTATAGCATTTGTTATGTACTGCTTACTCTTCCATTATATTCAATTTTTAAAAACTATTGAGATGCAATTTTTAACATGTATACACTTGTGAAACCATCCCCACAATCAAGATTATGAAAAAAAAATGTTTTTTCCCCAAAATGTTCCTGTGCCCTTTTGTAATTCTTCCCTTCCTATTCTGCTTCCTTTTCTCAGTAATCACTGAACTGCTTTCTGTCACTATAAAATAACTTGCATTTTATAGACTTTCGCAAGAATGGCTCCTAGAAGCTAAGGGCCTCAGCCTTACAACTGCAAGGAACTGAATTTTACCAAAAATTGCAGAAGCGTGGAAGAGGACCCAAGGCTCAGTCGGGACTGTAACTTTGAGCAACACCTTCACTACAGCCTGTGAGACACTGAGCAGAGAATCCAGTGATGCTACGCTCAGATGTCTGACCTTCAGAAGCTCCAAGATAATAAATGTGTATTGTTTTAGGTTGTTAAGTTTCTGGTAGTTTGTTACGCAGCTATAGGAAACTGCTATACTGCCAGAACAGGGACTCTATCCAGGCTACCATTTCTGAATATTTTAAATTGTTCCATTATGTTCTAATGAGAACTTTTTCTTCCAAGCGGCTAATACCATTTTTACAGTGGCCGTCCTCAACTGCAGCTAAAATGTTGACTACAGATTTCCTTGACAATAGCATTCAATGGTCTACTGAGATGCTGTAGCTGCCTTTTGATTGTTCGCAGCCTCTCTCCAGTGTATTTGATCATCCTGATGACTGATCACATCTCTGCAAAGAAAGATGAACTGGAAAGCATTTCCTTTTGAAAGCTGGCACTGGGAATAAACGAATGATAGGTATCAGAACTTTCTCTTTGAATCTCCTTTTCCTCTTTTGTTCTCTTACTCTTAGATCCAAATGAAACTGAAAATACAATACAAAGCCAAAAAGCATCAGTAAGATACACTTGACAGTGCTGCCTGACATTTCCCACTGCAGGTAAATTCTGTATGTCTACATGCCTACTTTTCTGGGAGAGCAAGGCCATGGATATCTGCTCTCAGGCTGACTAGAGGAAACTGTTCTAAGATTGTGTTATTGGCATAAATATTGCTACTGTAGCCATTCTTATATTTTCACACATATTCTAAATTTTTGTACAATATTTTGGTGAAAAGAATAGACTTTAAAGACAACTGTCCTGAGATCTATTCCTGCACCTCCCAGTTCCTTGCCATATGTTTCTGTATAAATCAGCAAACTGCTCTGAGCACCAGTGTAGTTATCAGGGTAAAACAAAGAGATAAAATATACCATGCAGTGTTAATTGTGAAGTTTAAATGAGATAATGTATGACATGTTTTAATGATGACTGGCATATGGCTATCAATGTTATTAACATTAATATATTAATACGTAAATATATTAATAACTAATTTTAAAATCTACATATTAGTAAACTCATTTTAATAAGTATCAAACATGTATTAACTGCCTATTATTTGCAAAGTATAGAGCAAGAGGAGGGGGCAAGTCTAGGTTAGACAGAGCCCCTGTATTTCTAAGTCAGAGCCGCTTTTTAAAGAAAAGTGTTAATTTTTATTTTAACATCACACATATACATGTATATACATGCGCTAATTTTTATTTTAACATCACACATATACATGTATATACATGCGTGCACACACACACACACACACACACACACACCCCTATACCATTTCTTATGAAGTGTACTACAGATGATAGATTTATTACTTTGGTTGATTCCCCATGATCACATTAATAATGGTCATTTGACCGTTAGGCACTGTCTTATACAATACTACATGCCATCCCACGGAACCACATTTAACCACCCTATAGCTCTGGCAAGTTCAATTATCCCTAACTGACCAATTAGCAATATAGGGGAAAAAAACTTAAGCAGAAGAACAGAGCTAGAGAGATATATTGAGAACTGACAGTTGAAATTAAGATCATGAAAATGAAATCTGAAGAGACAAGAAAACTGACATCTCCTCTCCCACAGAGAAGTGCTCAGCTAGACACACAAACCAGAGCACAGTGTGAACCTCAGTCTCTCTGACCCAAGGACAGTGCACTTACCACTACTCTGTACCAAAATTGAGCCAGAAATCAAGCTTGGTTTTATTCATTGTGAAATTAATAAGCTCCAGTGTTTGAATGTTACCATTTATTCCACAATGCGAAAATTCTGAAACAGTCTGAAGAATACTACTAATGTGTGCCCGTGTCAGGTAGAAGTAACTACTGTAGTTTTACTACAGTCAAGGAGATGTGAATCTCGCTTTAGATCTCTGTTCTTTTTACCCATGTGGGTTCAGTGAAAGACCATTGTAGAAAGCAAAGAAAGGAAGAGGGCTGTTCCTAGAAAGCAAGTCTAGAAAGGAAGATTAAAAAATAAATGCTTATTTGGGAAACACTGCTTTGGTTTCTGTAGTTTCCAACATCCTGTTCACAGTTCTCCTATTAGTTTTGTGGTCTATGGAATATTACAGAATCTTTAGGACCAAGAAGTACATGCTGATCTTTTCAGTAGCTTAATTACTTTGCCAAACAAAACAGAAGTTTTTCAAAAATGTTCTGCCATTTTGAAATCCACGAGCGCCAATTAAGATCATGTTCGGTTATTTAACTCCTAAGAAGGGAAAGCAGGGAATAGTCACTGAGTAATAAAATGAAGGTCACTCAATGTCTGCAAAGCAGATAAACAATGATGCCAACAGGCAACTCAAATTTTTAGCTGGGATCACGACTACCCAGGTAAAGACTGCATTTTCCAGCCTTCCTTGCTGTGAGATGTAGTCATGAGATTAAGTTCTGGTTAATGTCATAGAGGCAGGTGATACAAAATTTCCAACTCATGCTTTTAGGAGAAAGAAGGTACATTGCCCTCTTAGTTCCCCTTTCCCAGACTTAAAGTGAGAAGGTGGAAGAAAATATTACATGCAAATGGAAATTACAGAAAAAGCAGGAGTAAAAATACTCAAATCAGAAAAAATAGATTTTAAAATAAAGGTCACAAGAGACAAAAAAGAACATTACATAATGATTAAAGGGTCAATCCAAGAGGAAGATATAACAATTATAAATACATATGCACCTAACACAGGAAGACCTCAATATATAAGGCAACTGCTAAGAGCCATAAAGGAGAAATGGACAGTAACACAATAATAGTGGACAAAAAAATCAACTACAAGAAGAAAAAAAGAAACAGCAAAAACACAAACTCCTAGAAGCTAAACAATATGCTACTAAACAACCAATGGATCATTGAAGAAATCAAAGAGGAAGTTAAAAGATACTTTGAGACAAATGATAATGAAGATACCACAATCCAAAACCTATGGACACAGCAAAAGCAGCTCTGAGAGGGAAGTTTATAGCAATACAATCTTACCTCAGGAAAGAAGAAAAAACTCAAATAAACCACCTACCTTAAACATCTAGAGAAGGAAGAACAAAGCCCCAAATTAGTAGAAGGAAAGAAATCACAAAGATTAGAGCAAAGATTAATAACAGAGACAAAGAAAGCAATAGAGAAGATCAAATGAAACCAAAAGTTGGTTCTTTGAAAAGATCAACAAAATTGATCCTTTAGCCAGACTCATCAAGAAAAAAAGGGAGAGGGTTCAAATCAATAAAATTAGAAATCAAAGAGGAGAAGTTACAACTAACATCACAGAAATAAAAAGAATCATGAGAAACTACTATGGACAACTATATACCCCCCCAAAAAAATGGACAATTTAGAAGAAATGGACAGATTCTTACAAAGGTATAACCTACCAAGACTGAACCAGGAAGAAATAGAAAATATGGATAGACCAATCACAAGAGCTGAAATTGAAAATGGATCAAGAAGATGCGGTACATATACACAATGGAATACTACTCAGCCATAAAAAGGACAAAATAATGCCATTTGCAGCAACATGGACAGAACTAGAGACTTTCATACTAAGTGAAGTAAGTCAGAAAGAGAAAGACAAATACTATATGATATCATTTACATGTGGAGTCTAAAATATGGCACAAATGATCTATCTACAAAAGAGAAATAGATCATGGATATGGAGAGCAAACTTGTGTTTGCCGGGGGGAAGGGGAAGAGAGGGCGGTGGACAGGGAGTTTGGGGCTGGTAGATGCTGACTGTTACCTTTCAAATGGATGGATGATGGGGTCCAGCTGTACACACAGGAAACTATCCAGTCTCTTGGGTAAGAACCTGATGGAAAATGAAAAAAAAAAAAAAACAGATGTGTATGGGTGGGTGGATCATTTTGCTTCAAAAATTGAAGGAACATTGTAAATCAACTATACTTTAATAAAAATTAAATAAATAAGTAAAAATAAATGAAGTCAAAGACAAATATCACATGAAATCACATGCGGAATCTAACAAAAATGAAACAAAAGAACTTATCTATTACAAAACAGAAACAGACATAGATTTTGAAATCAAACTTATGCTTACCAAAGGGGAAGTGGGGGGGATAAATGAGGAGTTTGGGATTAACATATACACACTACTATATATAAAATAGACAAGTAACAAGGACTTATTATATAATACAAAGAAATTATTCAGTATGGGAAAAGAATCTGAGAAATGATACATATATGTATATGTGTAACTGATTCACTTTGCTGTACACCTGAAACTACACGACACTGTAAGTCAACTAGACTCCAATAAAATTTTTAAAAAAATGGTAGTTATAAAAAATAAAAAATAATAAAGTACATTCTTGTAAGCAGCAAAAAAATAAATATTACATAAGAAAGAAATACATTTATATTGCTTATGTGTTTGTATTATTTATATGTAAAGTATTTTTATATTGTTTATACCACTGGTGTTTGGGGTCTTTGTTGTAACAGTCATCCTATATCCTAATCATAATGCTGTCTTTAGGCAACAGTTACCTGAATTTCATTGCCATACGATACTACGCAAAGAACAATCTGAATCTTTTTTCCCAAATCTTGATCCCCTTCTTTATAAGCTCTCTCCCTGATGTGTTTCTGCCATGGTTGTGGATCACTGCCTTCTTCCATCCAGCTTCTTATATGTATGGTTAGCATCAACTACGTGAACTTTGTTTTTAGCCTCTGCCTCTAATATCATTTTCTTACTGGTTAGGCCTGAACACTGCTGACAAAATGACAGGATTCCATTCAAGCTTGACCTAAACAACAACAAAATCAATGTGTCTAAAAAAACAAAAAAACAGTAAAAAAAATAAAACCATAATCCTGGATGTTTCCTGTGGTTAGGATGCTTTTCTCACTTTTAAAACAATTTAAACATTTTTCTCTAAATACATTTTTTCAGCATTTTGTATAGTCTATTTGTGAACGAAGAGACCAATGTATACACCTGAACTCAATGCATTCCTTCACAAACATGTTTCCAGTTCTTAGCACTGGTCTTCATAGACAATGTGGATATTACAGTCTCAGAATTCATATAATTTAATTCAGTCATCCTTCAGTGAAAATAAGTGGCACTTGTTCATTTATACTTTCTCACCTAATGACTGCAGTGACCACGTCTTCAGACATTCATCTTCAAAAGTTTACTGATCCAAGAAGAGATAACAGCTATGGCCTTGGACTCTCTGGATTTGAACTAACTGAGGAAAGGGGAAAGTACTGTGTTCTTTCTACAGGTCAGGCACTGCATCACATTCTTTGTATAAATTTTCCTCTTTAATAATCTAAACCACTTTGTAAGGTAAGCAAAACAGGTAGGGAAGTCATACCACAAACTTATGCATACAAGAAACACAATCTTTTTTTTTTTTTTTGCTGCACTCATGGCACATGGAAGTTCCCAGGCCAGGCACTGAATGCAAACTGCAGATGTGACCTACATTGCAAATGTGACCTACATTGCAGATGTGAACTAAGCTGCAGATGTGTCAATGCTGGATCATTTGACCCACTGGGCCAGGGATTGAACCGGTGCTGCCACAGACACAAACCAGATCATTAACCCACTGTGTCTCAGCAGGAACTCCAGAAACACAAATTTCTAATTTGTTCACAACTAAATTTGATTTGTGCTTTAGAGCCCCATTCTGTGAAGTGAAAGCCTCTCAATCTCATCCACATTGAGGATGCTGAACTCAGTTCTTCCCAGAGTTGGCATCTGAGTCTGAAAGGCTTATGAGTATCACGGTAAGAGGAAGAACATACGAGGGGGGAATCTGATCCTCGATCTTCATCTGATAGCCATTCTGCTATTACCTACGACAGACAGTTTCTTCAGGCTCTAGATCTGTGCTATCCAGTGTGGCACTGACCACATGAAGACTGGCTGTTCAGAACCGAAATGGGCTTAATTATGAAATGCACACAGAATTTCAAAGGTTTAATACCCAAAAAGCCCTCCATTTATAACACGCAATTGACTACATGTTGAAGTGATAACATTTTAGATTATTTAGCGAAATAAAATACATTAGTAAAATTACTTTCTCCTGTTTATTCTTTTAAAATAAGGCTACAAGGAATTTTAAGATTGCACATATGGACTACATGATTTCTACTGTTCAGTGCTGCTTTGGTTAAGCAAAGTCATCTCCATTGTTGTTACACCCATTTCTTTTCAGACCAGTGGACCTACTGTTATGAAAAAGTTAACTGTGTTTTTATTCTAACTCAATTCACACAATGTTGTTTAGATATTCTCAGATACAAAGTCCTATATAAGACTATTTCATTTTCTCTAAAAATTAAAACCATCATTTTTTTTTTTTACTGTGCCCACAGCATGTGGAAGTTCCTGGGCCAGGGATCAGACCCTCACCATAGTGGCAACCTGAGCCACTGCAGTTACAATGCCATATCCTTAACCCGCTGTACCACCTGGAAAATCCTAAAATCACCATTTTTGTTTGAGGATCATCTATAAAGTATTTTTCTACAGGGTTCTGACAGACACTCGTGAACTGCTCTTTATTTAAAAATGAAAATCCATGTTCTATTCCTGCCCACTAGGAAAATACCACTTTGTGTCACAAATCAACAAGGACTTCCCATAAATTAAGAAAAAATATTGTTTGAGGATCTGAGAGGTGTACAGATGTAATGCCATTGTAAGACTGGTCTTCACTACCTGAACTCTTTAATTTTCAAAAAGAAAAATAATTCAAAGTCCCTTAAGCAGAGCTTTGCAGAAGTTTATAAAATGCTTTAAGTTGTTAGGCATCCCTGATTCAAAAAGAAGTCAAAATGACAGATATGTAACAAAATCACTTATCTTTATCATCATCAGCAACAGTGGCAGGAATAGAGAACTCTTAAAATGAGATCTATCCTCTTCAGCAATTTTTATTGGTTAATAATGCTGTACAATGCTGTATAATGCCCCACAGCTGATCTGTAGAACTTATTCATCTTGCACAACCAAAATTTATACCCTTTGAATAACAATTCCCCATTTCCTTCTTCTCCCAGACTCTGGCAAACACCACTCTACTCTTTATTTCTAAGAATTTGACTATTTTATATACCTAATACAAGTGGAAGAATGCAGTATTTGTTCTTCTATGACTGACTTATTTCACTTAGCATAACTCCCTCAAGTTGCATTTGGAAGGATGAATATCCTTCAGTATGTTAATTGAATACATAAATATATTGAAGGATGTTACATTTTCTTTACCCATTCATCCATCAGTGGACTTTTCGGTAATTTACATATCTTGGCTACTGTGGATAATTATTCAATAAATATGAAAGTGCAGACATTTCTTCAATAATCTAATTTCCATTATTTTGGATAAATAACCAAAAGTGGGATTGTTGCATCATATGCTATTTTAATTTTTAATTTTTTAAGGATTCACAAAAATCGACTCAAAATGTATTAAAGATTTAAATATATGACCTGAAACTGAAAACTCCTAGGAGAAAACATAAGAGAAATGCTTCATGACATTAGACTTGGCAATGATTTCCTGAATATGACACCAAAAGCACAGATATAAAAAGCAAAAAATAGACGTGGGAATACATCACAGTAAAAAGTATCTGCACAGCCAAAGAAAACAATCCGCAGAGTAAAAAGGGAGAAAATAATTGCAAACCATGCATCTGATAAGGGGTTATATCCAAAATATATAAGGAAATCCTTCAGCTCAATGGTGGGGAAAAAATAACAATTAAAAAATAGGCAAAAAAACTGGATAGACATTTCTCCAAAGAAGACAAAAAAATGGCCAACAGGTATATGCAAAGATGAACAAGGTCACTTTCAGCAAGGCAAAACATCCCGACAGAATAGGAAGCAGAGGTGAGGAGAAAACAGAACCAAGAGAATACTTTAGTCACTCTCTTTTCTTTGGAGGAAAATCTTGGAGGTTTGGAAAAGATTTGGGGGAACATTTTTGTCTCTATTCTTTGAGTTAGAACATGGAAAAAATAAGCTAGAGGTGGGTGGAAAAGTAATAAATAATTAAGGTGTATCTCCCTAAGTCTGCTATGACTTGCAAAAAGTAGTTTCAGATTTAAAAAAAGAGATGGCAAAGGTTTTAGAGTAAGCAGCCAATTACAGACTTGGTGCTCACAGAGAACAGGCTGAGAAAAGCAGACACAAGACTTTTAGCAGAGGCACCATATAGTCAAACAGTAAGGAAACTGTGCCTGCACTGTGATGAATTCAGATGACAGTATAGTTCTGGAATAGCTCTCTAGCTGTCAAAAGTAAATCCAGATTTGTTTACTTTCACATAGTGATACTGCAGTAACAGGTAATTAGAAAAAAAGTTTCTAGTCCACCCCCCACCCCGCCAGCCCTCCAACACACACACACACACCCTTCACACAGACACAGGCTCAGAAGGGACATCAGCTGGGCAGGCAATGTCATGGCGAGGGTAGTTTTCCAAAGCAGTTGAAACAGAGAGGGCCAAAGGGCTGCTATAAAACACATTCAAGAGAGAACTGCTAAGATCAAAAGAAGAAAAGCTGAACTGGATATCAGATTCAACTATGGCAGGCACAAAACAGCATGCTGGAGAGAAGCCCAGGTGGTCAGGAGCCCATGAAATATAGGAACAAAATCAGGAGGAAGGCTAAGTGTGCACAAGGTAATATTCCTTTAACAAATACAACGCAAATACCTGTTTTGTGCCAGGCAAGATCACCAGTGCTGAGGATTTGGTACTGAGCAACACATGGTGCTTGTCTTCAAGGAACTTATGGTCTAGTTGGGAAGGTAACAAATAAATAGGCCATCACATACAGAGTGCTATTTCTATGGGAGCACACCAGCATGGTACCTAATTCAGTTTGGGGAGTCAGAGAAGACTTCCAGAATATATAACATCAAGGTTTACATCTAAGTGCTGAGTTCAACTGGGCAGACAAGATGAAGGGAGGAGGGAGAAAAGGCAATGGAAGAGACAGAGAACTGGAGGAGGAGCAGCATTCCAGGCCAAGGGCACCATATGCAAAGCCTTAGGATCAAGAATATAAGAAATACAAAGAAGCTGGAAATGTCAAAGTGAGAACTGAAGGTAGAGAGGGGTAAAAACTATAGTGTGTTGGGAGTTCCCGTCATGGCTCAGTGGTTAACGAATCCAACTAGGGACTATGAGGTTGCGAGTTCAATCCCTGGCCTTGCTCAGTGGGTTGAGGATCCGGCGTTGCCGTGAGCTGTGGTATAGGTTGCAGACGCGGCTCGGATCCCGCGTTGCTGTGGCTGTGGCGAAGGCCGGCGACTACAGCTCCTGCTGGACCCCTAGCCTGGGAACCTCCATATGCCATGGGTGCGGCCCCAGATAAGGCAAAAAGACAAAAAAAAAAAAAAAAGCAACCTATAATGTGTTGAGTTAAGACTCTATCCTGGTGGTAAAAGGCAAGTACCTGAAGTGCTTGCATTTTAACAACACTGAAATATAGATGGAAGACTTCTGGGAGGTGAGCTGAAGTCCAAGGTAACAGTAGTCCAAGGTGACAGTGATGTAGACGAGAAATGATAGGGGCAAGAACTAGAATAGTGGCAGTGGTCATGAAGAAAGTGGTGTATTCTGAGATACACAGGTAGAGTAGAGAGGACTCATTCATTAAAGGGACAGAAGATGCAAGGAGCTCTTAGGATTCAGAACTGGGCAAGGAACAAAGGTTCCAGCACTTTTTCTGAGAATAAGGACAGACTTCTCTTAGCTCCATATTCTAGGGACTTGTGAGGGTCAGCCTACTGTGTAAAGGCAAAGTCTATGAGGACTCCAGGTTCTCTGAACAAAGCTTCCCTTTGTAGGGAGGGAACATCAAAAGAAGGTTGGGGCTTCTCTGCTCGGATGTGTGACAATAACCTCTGAGAGATGAATGACAAAGGAGTAGACACAAATAGAGTCCTCTCAAAGGCAGACCAGATCCTGGCCCACCTGGAGGGAAGCCACAAAAACACCTGCCATTTAAAAGGAACTCCATGGCACATCATTTTGTAATATAAAGACTATTTTTATATTTCAAGGACTATACATCAGGTCATAAAAACCTTAATAATGACAGGTCATAAAAAACTAGATGTAGCAGAGTCTAAGAGGAAAAGACTGCTTATTAACCCCTGTACCAATATTGTAACGTGCTCCAATGTATTTTAGAAATAGTAAACATGAAGTAACCATTTGGAAATTACCCACTTATTGGAAGCACACTTACCTTATGCAATATCCAGTCAATGTATCCAACTGATATTATGATTTTGTATTATTTTTATAAGACAAAAATCTAAAGAATCTTTCCTAATCATACCTGTAAGTTAAATATTTCATACTGCAAATATCTATGGATTATCTCCCATAACAACATATTATACTTCAATCTGATATTCAAGATCACAACGAAAGATGCTGATTTTATTCTTTACATATAAATATATCTAAGAATATGGGAGTGGAGCAGCTTTACAGATTTGGAAAGCACAGTCAAAATGGAAAAGAATAACTTGGTTTTAGGAGCCACTTGGCACTGCTCTCTAATACTAACAAGCCACATAAAAATCAAGAAGCTAATGTCAAGAATTCTTTTTTAAACTTGAAAAATAGGCTCAGTGGTTAACAAATCCGACTAGGAACCATGAGGTTGTGGGTTGGATCCCTGGCCTTGCTCAGTGGGTTAAGGATCCGGCGTTGCCCTGAGCTGTGGTGTAGGTTGCAGATGCAGCTCGGATCCCGCGTTGCTGTGGCTATGGCGAAGGCCGGCAGCTATAGCTCCTGTTAGACCCCTAGCCTGGGAACCTCCATATGCCACGGGTATGGCCCTAGATAAGGCAAAAAGACAAAAAAAATAAAATAAGTAAACTTGAAAATTACATTTTGGGATTTGACACACTTAAAACAATGGAATCTGTTCTAAGTACTTTTGGCATGTAATTCAACCTATCTTTCTACAAAGTACTGTTTTTCTTCCCTCTGGAATTTTATCCTTCCAAAATAGATTGTTACTTTCTATTTCTCAAGATAAATACACAAAATTCATACTCAAATAGTTTAGCTTAATATATGTGTTAAAATCTGTCATGTTCCATATTAAGTATGCATTAAAGTGTTTATAGGATACAATCTATAATCCATATATATATATATACAAACACATATACATACATATATATACACAAATTAACTATAGATTTTGAGGAAATTTCCCAGACTAAAATTATTTGGATGAAGTCTAATAAAGTAACTATGTTTACATACTTTCATGTGTGACATCATCATTTTTACCAATTACAACTTTTCATATCATCTTTAGCTTGTCTCATGGGAGAACAACCAATAAGAACTCTAAGGTAAGATTCCGTAAACTGTCCATGGATAAAATTCTTACTTCTCTAAAGCCTTGAAATGATACTGATAAACAAAAGTACCTTTAGGAAAGACCACCACGCACACAGTGAGGGATAAAAGGGGCTGATTATAAGCAGTGTGGAAGGGACTTCTCTTCGTGGCTCAGTGGTTAACGAATCCAACTAGGAACCATGAGGTTGCGGGTTCGATCCCTGGCCTTGCTCAGCAGGTTAAGGATCCGGCATTGCCGTGAGCTGTGGTGTAGGTCGCAGATGCGGCTCGGATCCCGCATTGCTGTGGCTGTGGCTTAGGCCGGCGGCTACAGCTCTAATTAGACCCCTAGCCTGGGAACCTCCATATGCCGCAAGAGCAGCCCTAGAAAAGGCAGAAAAACAACAAAAAAAGAAGGCAGTGCGGAGGGAGAGGACCCCCGCCCCATACACATACCCATGTTATTGAACATGGTGGCCCTATGCTAAAGAGGTTCAACATGGCAATTACTGGCTCATCAGAATCAGTCGGGTAGACAACCTTATAATATCAATAATGCAATATGAATTTGAAGGTTAAAGAAATTACACTGCTTTTGAAAGAAAATATTTATCATAATGCAGAAGCATTGAAAAAAATGTTGAGGCCACAAACTCAACAGGGCAAAAGAGAAGGGGGGTGATCTGTTATCTAAATTGATTCTTCATTTACGTAGCTGCCTGAATCAGAAAGAAACATTTGGGAGAAAAGACAGACCAAGATGCCAGAAATAAAGGCCATTTGGGAGAAAGCTGAGAATGGACAGGAAGCACACTGGAGAACACTTAACTTGGAAGCAGGCTTGCTCTTATGGGAGCAGCCAGATAACTGAAAAGCAAAAGGTTTAGCAAAGCCAGAGGTAATATAAGCAAATGCTGGGGCCAAGAAACATGAATTAATGTAACCCATGGGGGTCCATACACCAACAATTCTAAAAGAAAATTTCACAATAGGTTATGAATTGTGATTGGCCATTAAGAGACAGAACCTAACCTTCCAAGAGAGGTAACTGAAAAGGACAAGCTCAGGAGTCTGCCAATGAGGCCAGGGTTTTGGAAAAAAACTTTCATAACAGCTAAAATTAGAGTCAGGAAATAAAAATAGGAGTCAGAAAAACTGGGGTACGGTCTCAGTTTTATAATATGGAAAATCGAGAAACTCTGATATGCATAAACATGCATGCCTCAACCATACCACAAGCAGTACAGGTGAATAAAGACAAGATTAATCCCAAATCTCATCAGATTCTATCTATCCTGAATCCCACCCACTCTATCACACTTTCCATGATACTGCCAAGCCCTATTAATTCTACCTCTGAAATGTCTCTCAAATAAATCTATTTCCCATGACTCGCTAACACTCCTGTAGTTGTCTTTAATTTTTCATTAGCTTTAGATATTTCCCACTTCAGTCCAGTTTCTACACTAATCCTTTTCTAAACCATTTATCTGACCATGCTCCTTCCCTTGATCAAAAGCTTTCAACAATTCCCCATTGGTAATTTTCAACATTATTTTCCAACCAACTGACACGACAGATAAAGTTGAAATGTATGATTCCAAGGATATAGCCAGAATTTGAAAAATCCAAAAATAGCTCTCAGGGAGTTGAAGCAAATTTTATAGCATATTTTGGTTTGGGTAGTTTTGGGAATGCATTTTACAAATGTCTGAGGAATAATGGGGCCATTAATAACCCATTCATGTATTCATTCAACAGATACTTATGAATGCCCTCTACTTGGGCATTGCATCTACCTCTGCTGATGCAATGGTAAACCAGACAGGAAAACCTCACACTCAAAGAGCTTACGGTGGAAGAGATACACACTGAAATGTCAAACAAATGATCACTTATTTTTAATATAATTATTTACATGAGAGTTGTTAAAAGTACTATGAAGGAGAAGCACAGCATGTTAGGACACTGCACTCTCCTCTATCTCAGGCAAGGTTGGGGGAGGCTCACCTGATGAGGGGATATTTTAATTGTGATTTGAAGCTTGTGCAGGAGTAAGTCTTGGCAGATGAAAGAACTTGGGTGAGAGTTCCCAAGAAGTTCGGAATTTAGGCAGGCATAGTTGCAGCCTAGTGAATAAGAAAGAAAATGTCAAAATGTAAGATGGAGAAGCAGGCAGTTTTCTGGAGTGAGCAGTGGTTGAATTATGGTGTCTAATGACTGAAATAAGCAAGACTAGAAAAGGATCAGGTTTGGAGGCTGTTGGGAGATGGAGAGACATCAGTATCCGAGTTGAGTTTAGGACATATTCAGTTTCAATAAACCAAGATATTCAAGCAGAGATGTCAAATAGCAACAGAGCTCAGAAGAGATACAAAAATTCACTTTGTAGACAGACATTTAGGTTTTATTAGAATCAAGATGGTGTTTAAAGTCATCTTGAATGAATTTAACCTAGGAAATGAACACCAAAGGAGAAGATGGTCAATAACTGAGCCATAGGAATTCTAATATTAAAGGTGAAGAGAGGTAGTTTCCCTTGTGGTTCAGAGGGTTAAGAACCCAATGCTGTCCCTCTGAGGATGTAGGTTCAATCTCTGGCCTCGCTCAGTGGGTTAAGGATTGGCACTGCCATGGCTGTGGCATGGGCTGGCAGCCATGGTTCTGATTCAACCTCTAGCCTGGGAACTCCCATATGCTCCCGGTGAGGTCAAAAAAAAAAAAAAATCAAGAGAAAAGGCTCAGTTCCTATGAAGGACTGAAAATCTGAAGAGCCAGAAGATATGACACAATGGGAGCCAAAGGAAGTCAATGATGCAAGATGTAGGGAGTGGTTTTTACTGTATCAAAAATGATGAATGATCAAACGGGGGTTGAGAACTGTAATGTATCCACTGAATTGATTATCTCTCTCCTCCATAAAACTGTTACTCAAAAATGTACTGCCAAGTTAAAGGTGAACTAGAAGCAAACTTAACTGACCCCTCACTCCCAGGAGACTGTAAGGGAAAAATTGGGGGCTGAGAAGAAGAACAGCAGGAAAGAAAAAAAAAGAGGTTATTCATAGGAGATTGTGGAAATACACTGCCCCCCCCCCAAAAGGGCACAATTTCCTTACATATTAGGTTATGGAAATTATTTATAGGAATTCTTTGAGACCTAATTTATAAAGGTAAATTCCTCTTGAATTTGTACTTGCTTCACCCCAGTGCCTTAGGCACTAGTGCCATAGTAAAACTATGACTTCAGATTTTTGCATTTTTTTTTATTATTGGACAACTCAGGACTAAAGGTAGTTTCAAGGGACAGATAAAGTAAATGATATGACCTTATATATCTGAAATGAACAAAAGGGAATTTACAGAATGGTAAACATAATACTTGAAATATATTTTTTTAATTATTGAAGTGATTAATAGCAGATCAGATACAGTTGAAAAGAGATTTGGTGAGCTGGAACATAGTTCAGAATGCAAGAGAGAAAGGCAAAGTAATTATGAAAAAGAGGTCAAAAATGAAAAATTTTGAGAAGTTTAACCTAAGTACAACAGTAACTCTAGAAGGAGCATAGAGGGATAATAAGAAGCATGCAGTATTTAAAGAGGTAATACTTGATTATTTTCCAAAACTAATGAACAACAATAGTTCCCAGATTTAAGAAGTTCAAGCAGCATACATTTTTAATAATCCACATTTAGAAAGGTATAATTAACATTTAGAATATTAAAGTTATAAAGAAGATCTTAAAAACTACCAGGTTACCTTCAAAAGACAGGCATGGACTGAAGCTAAATTTTCCACAACAGCAATGAAAGCCAAAAAATTGTGTCGTAATATTATCAGTGTACTGAAAAAACACAATTTTCAAAACAGACATTTACACTCAGAGACTAAGATAGTTCCAGACCAACAAAAAAGGGATAGCTTGCCACTTTAAAGCCATTTACTAAATTCTAAAGTAGGCATTTTAGGAAGAAAGTGACCCCAACCCAGGAAGTTGAGATCCAAGAAGGTATGAATTACATAAGACTGTAATTTTCTGAGTAAATCTAAATGAACATCAACTGTTTAAAAGAATACAAATACTGTCTTGTAAGGTTAAATACCAAGAATTAAATTACACAAAAACTTAACATATAAGAATGCAGGGTGAGGAGGATAAAGTTAAACTGTTCAAAGCCTTTTCTAATTATTATCGTCTCAGAGAAAGTTAAGGTTATTGATTAAATTTAAATTTTAGTTTTCTTTAATTTCAAAGGTAATCACCAAATAATAGAAACAGTATACAAACATCTGAACTAATTGAAGGGAAACTGTAATGAGAAAAAAATTGTGAAGAAGGCAAGCAAGGAGAGAGAAAAATACCTAGAAACAATAAGGAAACAGAATATATAAGATAGTCGAGGTAAACCCAGATTTATCATTAAACAACTGAACATACAGTCAGTGCAACTGACTAAGTGATATGGTTAAGACTGTCAGATAAGAGAGCATCTGAAACATACAAACACAGAATAACTGAAAATAAAGGAATGGTGAGATGTACCAGGCAATTTTTAAAAATTGGTATTTATCAAAAAGAAGATATAAGCAAAAAGCATCACAGGATACAGGGGATCTCTGCATAATAATGAGGTACAATTCATCAGGGAGACAAAGTAATTTTTAATTTGCATGCCACTAATGCCATAGCCTCAAATATATGATTAAATACTACAAAACATATAAAAAAAATTAAAAATCCATAAGGCATATGGCAATAGTACTTTCCAAAGATGGATGCAACAATTAAATCATCTCACATCAAGAGGGGGAGCCCATTTCTCCACACCCTTGAGTCTGAGTGGGCCCTGTTCCTGCTCTAATCAACAGAATAAGTGGAAGCAGCGTGGTGCCAGTCTTGGGCACAGCCCTTAACTAGCTGAGCAGCTTCCAATTCCTTACTCCTGAGTCTGTATGTATATGTCTTACAGAAGGAAAAAGAGAAAGCAAGGAGAAAAGAGAGGAGAAAAGTAAGAATGTGAAGAAAGTGTGTGAAAGCAATCCATCTAAAAGTCTGGCTATGATGTTAACAGAAAGATGGAGCCATAACCAGAAGGAGATGTGGAAGTGACCAGGATATTCATGGGATTTCCATTTGTTTGTTTGTTCTGGTTTGGTTTAAGATGGGTGCTAATGGATGTATCTGAAATGTCTGAATACCATCAGGAAGGATCCAGAACAACATAGAAGGTGGAGAGATAGGAAAAATATATTACCTAAGAATTGACACCACTCAAGAAAGCAAAAGGAGTTAGGAGGCAGGGCATTCAAGGAGAGAGACTTCTTACCCTCGGACAAAGACTGCCTTTAAGTTCCCCTCAGCATGAGTAAGCTTTAGACACTTTTCTTCCTAATTGTAGGTTCCTGACATGCCTTTTCTTACAGCACTTACTTGAGAAAATTTGCAATTATAAATCCTTTCTGTGACCCAATGAGATATAAACTTCCTACCACTCAGGGATGTCTTTCTTAAGGACCTGGGAGCCGTCCCCTTGAAATGTAATCATCAAGAAAGACAGGGTCACAATCTCCCAGTCTCAGTGGGATGATAGGAACCTAACTTCAGTAAGTGCCAATTAGCAAACACAGATAGTGAACCTCTTCCTTAATGCCCTCCAGTATTTTTCCACACACTCACCCCAGCACTTAGAAACTCTCCCACTTTTGTTTCAACAGAGTTGAGTTCAATCCACACACACACACACACACACACACACACACACACTGCCCTGCACCCTCCTTTAACTGCAACATTCTTGAATAAAATCTCCCTTGCTATTTGTAACAAAAGCCTGGTACAATTTCTCCTAGACACTTGTAACAAGAGAGGAGAAAGCATAAATACAGAGGCACTTGGGTTTGCAGATACATCAGGAATTTGAAGGAGTTCCCTATCAATGGCCTTGATTACCAACATAAATATGAGGCAGGTTACCAACATAAATATGAGTAGGAGAAAGTGTAAAGGTAGTCTAAGGTTTGACAAATTAGAGATGGTTTGAAACAGTCATTCTGCAGAAGTCAAGGAGCAAACTGACCAGAATAATAGGCTGGCAGTAATAAGACTAGTAGTAATGAAAGTATGATGCTATGACTGTGATGACTACCATCTTACAAGAAAGAAAACTAAATTTAGCTAATTTAATTTTGAATTTTTGAACTTTATCACCAAATCTTATTCATGATATTTTCCTCATACTTTGTCTCCTCACATAACATCAGGATACTTTCAGACAGTAAAAATAAACCACATTTACCACAACACACCAAATCTTCATATTCTGAATCCTCTCTTGCTTTTCTAAGGAGTCCAGGATGTCAAGACCTCCCTCATTGAATATTCCACAAAATTCCTAAGGATGCTACATGGAAACCATGTGTGAATCATTTTCCCTGAGAATCCTGGGGGATGGGGCTTGGAAATTGCCTCACATATAATCACTGCCCCTTCCAAAAGCCCTAGGTTCTTCTGCTCCAGTGTCTACTGCTCCTGCTATCTTTCTCTTCAACTGCCTGCAGTTAGTCTCCTTTCACAGGTCACTGTGCCAGCTGCCGACAGCCTTCTGTGGACACAAACCCTCAGATGTTCGTTCTCCCCTCCTGACATTAGGAAAGGTGCCATTTTTCATGACTAGCTTTTTTCAGACTTGTTTTCCCCCAAGTCTAGTTAATTCTTTTTACCCCAAAGGACTAGTTAATTCTCTTTACCAACCTCTCCTTCCTAGAATACCGGGAAGCCCCAGGGGTGAGGGGAGTAACTGAGGGAGAAGAGGGCGGAGTCTCTTGCCTCCCAGGCATGGTGTTTATTCTGATAGACTTCTTCCTCCCTTGTGATTACCGGCTCTTGTCAACTTAAAAAAAAAAAAAAAAAAGCACAGCCTGAAAGGTGAGAGTCAAGTTTTATTTGGTGCAAAATTAGGACTTAAGCCCAAGAGACAGCATCTCAAGGTAGCCCTGAGAAACCCTCTGATGAGGTAAGGGAGGAGCTAGCATATATAGGCGTCTTTGCAAAAAAGGGCAAGTAGCAAGAACAACAGAGGCCTGGGCTCACTGAAATCTGTCCTCTGATATGCACCTCTGCTATCAGGGTCAGTATCCTGAGTTTTCACAGCCTGCAGGACTCATGGCTCTCACCCTTGGAGGTGACTGCATTCACAGATGACCGTGACATTCTTTGTTTTAGCCTTAACTACAGCCCAAAGAGGAAAGGGGGATATCAGGACAGGATAAAAGTGAAGGGGAGGTGCATACAGCCACACACATTTTACAAAAGTTTGTTGCTGATCTCCTGAAGGTGACTACTAGTCACATGGAGCAGACATCACCATGAACAATTTCAGTGTTTTTAGATATGAGAAGATGCAAGAATTGGGCACATAAAATCTTCTAAAATCATCTGACTGTCTGAAGACCTGCTCTTCCAGTTTTCCCAGAGCACAGAGTGCCTCACTCCTGATTTTGACCCGGAACTCTGCTTAAGGGTGCTGTGGGTCGGCAGCTGCAGTGGCTCATGATTTAATCCACGTAGACTGATGGCAATTGCCAAACTTCAGTTCATAGCCTCGAGGACCTCAGAGACTCTCTTCCTCTGGTCCAGCTTCCTAAGAGAACTTTCCCCTAGTCTATGAGACCATGATGTATATATATGAACTTCGGAGTGGTTCAAACATTTGTTAACGAGCTCGTGGACATCATGCACAGAAAGGAAGAGAACACGTCTCCCATGCCATTGAACAATCTAAGATAGTAAGCAGCTTCCGGAACATCACTTGAACAAAGGCCAGCTGACTTAGCACACAGATGATGTCAGAGGCAGGTTGGCTTAACTTCACAGCCTCAACTCTGTCCCATGTGCCATTCAGAGTTTGCTGACTTCCGACCTATAGATGTGATGAATGTTTGTGTCCCTTCCACCCCAAATTCATATGCTGAAGCCCTAACCCCCATTACGACTACTGTATTTAGAGACAGGGGCTCTGAAGAGGTGATCAAGTTTAAATGAAGTCACAAGGGTAGGGAGCCTAATCCAACAGGGCCAGTGCCGTTATAAGAAAAGGAACAGAGAGTTCCTTGGTGGCCTGGTGGTTAAGGATTCAGCCATTGCTGTGCCTTGGGTCACTGCTGTGGACTGGGTTCCATCCCTGGTCCAGGAACTCCTGCATGCCATGGGTGTGGCCAAAAAAACAAAAACAAAAACAAAAACAAAAACACAAGAGACACTAGTGACCCTTTCTTTCTCCCTTGAGGACAGAAAGACAAGGTGGCAGTCTACAACCCAAAGAGAGAGCTCTTACAGACACCAGCCTTGCTAGCACCTTGAGCTTGTATTTTTGGTCTCCAGAACTATAAGAAAACTAATTCTGTTATTTATGCCACTCAGCCAATGGCATTTTGTTATGGTAGCCCAAGAAGACTAGGACAATAGGATAAAAAGGGATGTGAAGACTCCTTCATATGAATTCAAGGCTTCCCCAGTCAACTACAACCCAACTTTGATGTCTTTGTTATGTCCTGCTTATTTTTCTAACTGCCCAATATTTCCTCCACTCCAACTTTTATTTATATTTAAGACCCCACTCTGTCTGAGAGACAGATGGCTGTCATGGATGGAACTGTGTTCCGCCCAAAAGATATGTTCGGCTCCTAACTCTCTGGTACCTGTGAACCCTACCTTATTTGGAAACAGTCTTTTCCAAATGTAATCAAGTTAAAATAAGGTCATACCAGATTGGGGAGGACCATAATCCAACGAGTGGTGTCCTTACAGGAAGGGAAAAATTTGCAGAGCAACACAACAGGGAGGATGCCATGTGATGGAGGCATAAACAGTAGTTATATTGCCACAAACCAAGGGACACTGAGAACTGGTCGCAAGCACCGGAAGCTCGGACAGAGGCATGTCTGTCCTAACAGATTTTCCTTCTGAAACCCAAGGAAGAGCAAATGCTGCAGACACATTGATTTCAGACTTCAGCTGAGAAACAAAACCTAAGGCAATTGAAACTTAACGCTCCCTTCTCGCTTCTGTAACATCGCTTGCTCGCTAAGTATCAGTTGTGACAGTGTTTCGCAACAAAGGGTCAATAAAACCGGCCAAGACGTAACAGGCTGCCATTTACGAAATTTTCCATTCCCCCCAGGTCTGCAACTTTCAAAAGTCCCGCGCGCGCCAATTATAGCCAGTCACTAACCGCCACATCTGCTTCTGTAAACCTGCTTGCTTGCTGAATATGGATCGCGCGATCCCAGGCCAATCATATAGCAGACGGTGTCCCAATTCAAATATCAGCCAATCGGCGTCCCTCTCCTTTGAAAACCTCCCCTAAGCCC
>PVHT021183617.1:10400240-10441902 GCA_004024745.2 Catagonus wagneri
TCCCCCCAGGTCTGCAACTTTCAAAAGTCCCGCGCGCGCCAATTATAGCCAGTCACTAACCGCCACATCTGCTTCTGTAAACCTGCTTGCTTGCTGAATATGGATCGCGCGATCCCAGGCCAATCATATAGCAGACGGTGTCCCAATTCAAATATCAGCCAATCGGCGTCCCTCTCCTTTGAAAACCTCCCCTAAGCCCCCGACTTGTTTGTGTGTGCCCATAAAAACCCTGTACTTGCTGCAGTCGGGACCTCTTTGCGTCACCGGTAACGAGTGCGCAGGGGTCCAGGTTCGAACCTGCAATAAAGGACCCTTGCTGTTTTGGCTTTGACTTTTGACTCTGGTGTGCTCGCTGCGAGGGGGTCTCGCGACCGCGGGCATTACACAGCCTCCAGAACAGTGAGAGAATATATTTCTATTGTTTAAAGCCATCCAGTTCATAAGACCTTTTTTTTTTCCTACGGCAGCCCTAGAAAACTAATACAATGACTGTTTTTCTCCTTTCTCTAATCTCAACAAAATTAACTGCTTCCTGTATTTGTGTAATAGAGCCTTGTGAATCCTTCATTCTTACAACATATATATACGGAGGGACTACTGTGCTCATCAAGCTCTCAGCTAGATGTTGAGAGTACAACCAAGACCAAGATGCTGCTTTCATGAACTCCAGCGGAAGAGACAGGAAAAAATCCAGAAAACAGACAAAAGTAAATGCATGTTCAACAAAGGTTCAAAGCAATGCAGAAATGGAGTTTAATGTGGAGAACTTAAGACGACCAGGTAGAGAAAATAGCAAGAAGCAGGGTTCTGAGCTAGATAAACATTTAGCTTCTTGTGAGAACTGACAGATACCAGACTGGGAGGGCAGTGCCAGGAGATAAGACTGGAGAGACAAGCAATAGCCAGCCCTGCAAGGCTTTATTAATGTTTTTCAATTGTTGTGGTTGCTATTAACCAGACGAAGACGGCGATGGCAGGAAAGGAAGTGTGAGAAGCAGACAGAAGGTTGTGGGGTAGTCCAGGCAAGATAATAGGTAGGGTCTTAGACTAGGAGGGTGGCAATAGAAAGATGTGGGTAGATTCCAGGCAAACGCTACAGTAGAAGCAGCAGGAGTTGCTGATGGAACAGTACAATCTATTATTATGATACTTAATGCCTTATATTTAGTTTGTTACTTATGTTTTCCTCTTCCCTTTAGACTTGAAGGTTTTGATGACAGGTATTGTCAGAATTACCTTTCAATTTCTAACACTTAGCACAAAACTCAGTAATCATTTGTTGAAATTTTTACAATTCTCTGACTTTGCATCACGTAGACACAGTTTATGTCTATAAGATTCAGGTAATCCAGATACACAACCACAAAATTCAGGAGATATAGTTTACTGTGGGTTGACAGTAGTTGTATTCTGAAGTAATTGTTTCCAGGTCCTAAGTGGATGACTCTTGCAATCACAAGCTACAGCAAATCACTTGAAGTGAGATGGCTTTATTTTGGGGAAAGAGATGGAGGCCAAGTGAGTTTGAAATCATTATAAATTTCAGCCATCTCAAGTCCTTTTCATTTTCCATGAGCAATGGTTTGTATTACGGGGACTTCAGCTTCTCTTTGGGTGGTACCTTCTGGAAGGGCTCCTCATGGTTAGTTCATCATGTTGGTATCGCCTCCTTGTTAAAGCAGAGAACCCGTTGCAGGGTCAGTGTTACTAGAACCTGCAGCAAGATCATAACTGGGCAGCACACAACTATTAACCGACCAACATCTCTTTCCTCTTACTTGGTGTGCAGATGATCTCTAAAGATCCAGAATGGGCAAGACCATGGTGCTACAGCTCTTTCAGACATCTTACTCACGCAGTATTAAATCATCTCTAGGTTTTGGCTGTGACTCCTATTAAACTAAAAATAAGGCCTAAGCATTAAAAGTATGACCACTGAGTACAGAGAGGAAATGTTAAGATGTCTTCTAAATAACCTCCCATCCCAAAAAAGAGATGTCTTCTCCTGGGTCTGTTTCACCTGGGGCAGAAGTCACAGCAGACAGCTCCCAGGCCAGATCCAGCCTGCTGCCATGGAGGTTTCTGTTTTCCAAAAAAAGTGAATAATGACAACAGAGTATTTTTAAATTACAAAACTGCATCCAAAGATATTCTGGATTTTGTTTTTCTTTTGAAAATAAAGAATGGCATCACTACCAACATGGGTCATGTGTGTGTCCAGGTTGAGAGCTGAGTGCAAGCCTCTCCTTTTGTCCAGGCTGTGCTGCCTCTTCACTGCAGTCCCTGCAGGCCTACTTCACTTATTTACAGCTTTTGCTTGGGACCTGGGTGCTTTTGTGGTTGTAATCCTTGGTCTAGGGTCACTGCAACCATCAGGAGCATGGAAGCCTCAGTAAGCAATGCAGGGCACCCTGGGGTCACAAGTAAAAAGCCTGAGCCAGAACACAGGGCATTAAAGTTTGAAGCTTCCCAAGCTTCGTATTATGCCTGCTTGTTTCAAGGTGAGAAGTTAGCAGGGACCTCTCCCTAGAGATGCCACTTAAGAAGCTTAGACCCTAGCAGCCACCAGGCCACTAACTGTTTTTAAACTCATCTTCTAGCTTCTTGCTGACAACACGCTCAGAAAGGCAAAAAGATCTCCTTAACACATTTCACAATACGATTCTGAAGTACAAGCATTAAGAAACATTAGAAAAGACGGAGTTCCCGTCATGGCTCTGTGGTTAATGAATCTGACTAAAAAACATGAGGTTGCGGGTTCGATCCCTGGCCTCGCTCAGTGGGTTAAGGATCCGGCGTTGCCGTGAGCTGTGGTGTAGGTGGCAGACACAGCTCGGATCCCATGTTGCCATGGCTGTGGTGTAGGCCGGCGGCTACAGCTCCTGTTAGACCCCTAGCCTGGGAACCTCCACATGCCACAGATGCAGCCCTAGAAAAGGCAAAAAGACAAAAAAAAAGGAAAGAAGCATTAGAAAAGAGGTGTTTGTTCACATTCTATAGACTCTGGAGTTCTATTTATTTAATTGCTTACTTGTTTTCTGAATATGTAAAACAGTCACATGAGTCACCATATTAAGAACAGAATTGGGATGAGGAAATTTCCCATAGGCACCCCTCTAAAACGAAATTTTAAGAACCTTCCCTGAGAAGGTAACTAAATAAATTCAACATGGGTAATTTGGGTAAAGGTATTGCAGGGTCAACAGATAAACAGATTCATTTTATTATAAAGGATTAGCAACCTTCAAGTCAACTGAAATCTCCCAAGGAATTAAGCGGTTTACAGATTACTCTCCTTTCCACAACATCTAAACTAAAGGATCTCTAGTTTAAATGGCTTGCAAAGTGAAATTTAAGAACTGCCACGACTACCGCCTGAAGGTTTTCTTTTTATAAACCTAAAAATGGTATAAATGATGATTTCAGTAATATTTTTAAGTCTCAATAGAGGATGGCAAGCGCCCGTTTTTCTCCTTTCTCATAGTTCCCCAGTGTGGAAAAAAGCAAACAGATGAGCTGATAGACACAGTCAGGCAGAAGGAGAGTGACAGTGAGCAACGGATGATTAGAGAGAGAGAATGACAGCACCAGGGCTGTGCGGAGGAGGGCTAGGAGGAAAGGTACAGCGAGGAGGGAGAGAAACGCCACCAGAGGAACCAGACAGGACTAGTGTTTTCTCTGGATCTTCCAAAACCCAGGATCAAGGAGAAAAAAGAAGGGCAAGCCACCCAGTGCCCTCCCTCCTATGCCTGGGTTATCGCAGCAGGTTTTGAAATACTAGTTCTCAGGGTTGCCAAGTCCCAGTGCAACTCCCCCATTATAGAGGTCGGCAGAGTGATTACATAGATAAATTTAGAGCATTAAATACCCCTAATCCTCCTCCAGATAGTCCATAGCCAGAACTACTAATGAGGAACCAAATTAAATAATTCCAGTTTTGGGCCTACTCCCTCCTGATCACGTCTTGATCTGGGCTAATTATGTGAGTTACTTAAAGCCACACATAAAGGCATTCTAGTTTGGGAGATGGCCTTCATGGGGTTGATGTATCATATCTGCCTCTCATGGAAAAGTTCAATTTATCCAGATAATCTTTCTTTGATGATACAGGAGGGCTATTCTTTGGTCCAGGATAAATACACAGATGCTGGATTCTCTAGTTTGGATAGCCAAATGGGTAATGCTCGAAACTAATGAAGCCACCAACAATAGGTTCTATTCTGTTATACTCCATGGATAAAACTGGGCATGATCCACTTACTAATCACTCAGTGTGTGTGACTGCATACATGGTGTGACATCTCCAAAGGCCCCAGATATGTCACAGTGAGCAGCTCACATGCTGAGTGCTCCTCTAGGCCACGTGTGGCACTGGGGCTTGGCCACATTGACCAAGCACAGACAGCACCACTCCCAGAGCAGCCAATGTGATGGCTGCTGACGGAGCAGCAATTCACACTGTGGATCAAAGAACAGAGAGAGACATGCAATCACCCTCTGGAAGAGAAGCTCCTATACAAGGAAGGTGCTTCAAGTTGAGCATCAGAAAGGAGAGGATGATTGACAAGCAGGGAAATAAGCAAAAAGGATCCCAATTATTCACAAACAATATACTAGGTCACAAACCCTTGTTCCAAACCTTGGGGCCAAGATGTTTCAGAACTCAGAACTGTATTTATTTCAGAAATGCACTAAAATGCATAGATTACATAACCTCCCACCATGGTCTGAACCAAGACTGAGAAGTCAAACATACCAGTATTTCTGCAGCAAAATTTGTGAATATTTACACTAAGTGGAGTAAATAAACAACCTATATAGCCTCTGTCAGGTCAGAGGTCTGGTTTTACTTTCAAACAAGCTAGGGAAAAGTCTAAGTTTTTGAGCTTTTCAAGTTTTGAAAACGAATATAAGAGATTGTGGGCCTGTATTTTCAATATAAATTATTAGCTTGGCATAAAGATGCTAGACTCTACCTCTTGCAATTATCTGTCTACTTTGTTTCCATGATTTGCCTTCAAACCTAATATGCCACTCTCCGAGAGGCCCTGGGCTGTACCACACAGTAATGCACTGAGACCACAAATTCATTCTTTCAATTAGTGTATGTGACCGACTTACCGAACACCTACCATGGGCCATCCCCCCTACCCACAGAAGCGAGGCACACACAAGAAACAGTGACTCAGCTATTCCATTAAGTGACTCTCTGGAGCCTAAAGCCACTCATTCCTAAATTCCAGACTTCCTAGTTTACAAAGGATATCAACAAAAGAAAAAAAAGAAATATTTGCCTTTATACCTTCTACTCAAAGGATTTTGATGATGAAATATATTTTTAAATTAGTATTTTTGAGTCAGCTAAGATAAAACCACTGCTGAACAAGTTTATGTGAAATTAATCTTAAAGAGCAAGTAATACGTGAAAAAAACTCTGTTCTTGAATTATGTGGAATTTTAAAAATTCATTTAACTATTTTTACCAAGAGACTTTCTCCTTACCACTTATTTTCTATCTAGGAAAAATTTTTATAAAACAACAAAGCACTAATCCAAACAATCTAGTATTTACTTACTGTCCAAACAAATGAAAAATATAGCAGAAGGTTATGCCACACAAGTTAAAACTTATTTAATTAATTTGAAAACAGAAAAATTACTATCTTACGAGGTACAGATTTATTTGATGCTCCGGAACCAATGATTGCAATTTAAGATTTTTTTTTTTTTGGCTTTTTAGGGCTGTACCTGCAGCATGTAGAGGTTCCCAGGCTAGGGGTCTAATCGGAGCTGTTGCTGCCGGCCTACACCACAGCCACAGCAACGCCAGATTCGAGCCGCGTCTACAACCTACACCACAGCTCACGGCAACGGCGGATCCTTAACCCACTGAGCAAGGCCAGGGATCGAACCCGCAACCTCATGGTTCCTAGTTGGATTTGTTTCCGCTGCACCATGATGGGAACTCCTGCAGTTTAAGAATTTGTTTAACTGTTTTGCTTTTATTTCAGCATAATGCTTCCAATATTCCATCTTTGTAGAAATGGCTGTATTTTACCTTCAAGTATTAAGGTGATCATCCAAAGGATTTTCAGCAGTCTTCCAGATTCGTAATTCCTCTGGTGCGATAAAGACAAGCCAGAGGATAAGGTGAATAGTAAATCTGAAAGATGGGATCCTAATACAAGATCACATCAAAACACAAAATTAGCACTAGTGATATAATTTGGCATTAAAATAAACAATATTAAAATCTTGGCTCAGTACTAATGGAAAATTAATCCAATATTTTTAGTTTTGTGCCAGTACCATGTCTGGAACAAAAGCTTTTAGCTATGCTGGAGTATGATTTACACATTCATAATTTTCTATATCTTATGCCAACAACATATAGGAAAATCCAACCCATGAGTTACAAGCAATCTAGATCTTCTACTCGACATGAGCAAATTCAATGAATAAAAGTGTTGCTAATTTTTACATTTCTTATAAATCCGATTGTCCCAGGGAATGAATAATAGTGCAAAGCTTTTAAATCAGTTGCCAAAGCATGTATATGATGATAACAATCTGACATGTTGCACATTGTGGAGAAACAGGCCAAAAATCATGCATGCTAGGACAGAATTTTGTCACCACATGAAATATTAAAACTGAATGTATTTAAACGTTACCAACCATGTAGAGCTGGATAGAATTCTGGGATATCAGGAGCACACATTTGTTAGGCAGCGCACTCACTACAATTCATGTAATAGGTTTGTTGGGCATTTTAACTACACAGGGAAGTTAAGCGCCCAAAGAAAACTAGTGGAAAATTCACAGTCCCTAGAAAGAGCTAAAAACCTCTGGTTTGCTCCATCACCAACAACTGAATATATAATATTTATTAAAACAGCACCTTCCTTTTAAGAGATAATTCTGGTTGAATCAGATTATCCCCATATATCAATCTGTATTTTTGTTTTTTTTTTCCAAATGTTAGAACATTTTTTCAATTGTTTACTCAAAAATTCCATCTGCTTAGATATGGTTTTCAGTCAATATTTTTATTATTGTTAAATGGTAGAATGCTTGTCAGACAATGATGGATATAAGCTCACTTTTATATTCTGTCCACTGACAGCCTTGTTAAATATAATCATATAAGACATTTAGGAAATTTCATAAAATACGTACTGAAAAAATTCCTTGCCAAAGAACCTGGTCAGTTCTGTATCCTTGTGTTTCACCTACAGAACATATAGTCAAAATATTGTACGTTCTACTCTTTCCAATTTTCAAAATTAGTCATCTTATAGACAAGATTGTATTTTTTTCCCATTTTTAATTAAAGTATAGTTGATTTACAATGTTGAGCCAATATCACTGTACAGCAAAGTGACTCAGTTATACACACACACACACACACATTTACATATATACATTCTTTTTGTTTTATAGTATCTTTCATCATGGTCTATCCCAAGAGACTGGATATGTTCCCTGGGCTATGCAGTAGGATCTCATTGCTTATCCATTCTAAATGTAAAATAGTTTGCATCTACTAATCCTGAACTTCCAGTCAATCCTACTCCCTCCCTCGCCCCCTTGGCAACCACAAGTGTTTTCTCTATGTCTGTGAATCTTAGACAAGATTTTATATAAAAAACATGATGACAGATTATATCATTACCTACTTCAGAATGAGGAAACTAAAAACAACTAGCTTGAATTTAATTCTTAAAGCTTTAAAGTCTCATACTGCAATTTTCTTAGGAGATCAAAAGCAACATAATTCCAACTTTTCTTGTTTCGATTCTTTTTTTATTTTCAGGGCCACATGCATATTATATGGAAGTTCCTAGGCTAGGGGTCAAATCAGAGCTGCAGCTGCCAGCCTACAACAGAGCCACAGCACCATGGGATCCAAGCCCACATCTAAAACCTACATCACAGCTCAAGGCAATGCCTGATCCTTAACTCACCGAGTGAGGCCAGGGACTGAACCCATATCCTCACGGATACTAGTCATTTTTGTTTCCAATGCACCACAACATGAACACCCCTTGTTTCAATTCTTGAACAGACTGGGCCCTTCCCGGAAGAAAAACCTGCTCAGAAGTGTGATCAAAGGTCACTTGACTCTTGGGATCCTACCTCTTATTCCTGAGCTTAGTGAATATCATTGGATACACATCAAAACAGCCCAGGTAACTTCCTTAACAAGTCATTTCTTTCTACCTTATCATTGCTAAAATCCGTACATATTTGGGAAGTGAACAAAGGAAATAAAGAGTAGGCTTCTAATTCTAGTTCAATAAAATACCTTGTGAGAATTAGTCAAATAATTCAAGCAAAAACGTGATTTCATTTTTGCATGAGGACTTCCCGTGTGGCTCACAACATTTTTGCATGAGTCAGCAACCAAAGAGCCAGAGGGGAAAACAGAATTCAGTATTTCAAGTGTGAAGTTCAATGCTGCTACAAATTCCAGCACTATATCCCACCACTCTGGCTGACATTTTTCAGGGCTGAAGGAGAGATACCCTTCTTTGTACATTTCACACCTTCTAGTCTCCTTTCAGACATTCTACTCTAACACTTCTTTAAAAAGCACAGACTGTTTTTTGTGCACCCAATATGCTGTCTGAACTTCTTTTTCTTGAGCAGTATTGACATCCAGTGGAGACACAGAATAATTACAGGTGTGTCAAAATCCCCAAGGATTTTAGCCTAGAATGGATATATGGTTTGAGATAGGTATCACACAAGGCAGCAACAAAAATTAATTTCCCCCATGCACACAACTGAATTAGACAATGGGGAACAACTCTTTTGCTTAAAAGGTGGAGGAGAAAGCCTTTAAGGATCTGAATTGATATGAAAGAAGTTCGTGACTATGAGAGCAAATGGAACATCTATGCAGAAGATACTACTAAAAGAATAAAAGACAAACTATAGATTAGAAGAAAATATTTGCAAATCACATATCTGACAACATAAACTTGTGTCCATAGCATATAAAGGACTCTTATAACTCAGTAGTACACATCTTCTTCTACCCAAGATCAAGAAACAGGGTCTGGACTTACCTTCCTGGCTAAAACAACCAAAATAGAATGGATAAAATAAATGACTTAAAGGTCTTTAAGGTACTGAACATCAGGCAGTAAAGGGCAGAGATCTCAAGAAAAAGGAAACAAATAAGTGAGCCAATGATTTCCCAGCCTACCACCTTAGGAAAGTTTCCATTCTGCAGTACAGGGAAAACTCAGGCAGAATCCAGTGACATTCCTGAGTTGAGGAGGAGCCGAGAGTCTGGGGAGATAAAGGAAGCTATATTTCAAAAGACAGGGTCAAAACAGAGTCTGTCTTTTTCTTATTCTTCATTGTATTCCCAGCCGCTCACTTGAGGACTGGTACATACTAAGTACTCAAAAGATACTAAATGGACTGACGGATTGATGGATGGACAGACGGATGGATGGGTGGGTGGATGGATGGATGGATGGATGAAGAGATAAATAAATAAGTGCTAAGAAAAACAATCCCCAAGTGAGAGCAAGTTTTGAAGGCAAGATTCATGAATGAAATGAAGGAACCACTTCTCCATGCTTGGAAAGTCCAGCTGATGTATACCAATTATAAAAGTCTTAATCCAATCTCTATTGGCTTGAGGTTTGTTTTTGTGTGTATTCAGTAGCTACCCATCACACGCTACATGCCGACTCTATACATGTATATATAAAATTCAGTGTAAAGTAGAACTAAAGTAGGGCATTCAGTGGTCATCATTAATAAATCTACAAATAAATGCTGAAGAAGGTGTGGAAAATGAAAATCCTCCCTCCACTTTGGTGGGAATGTAAACTGGTACAACCACTATGGAAAACAGTATGGAGATTCCTCAGAAAACTAAATATAGAACAACAATATGACCCAACCATCCCACTCCTAGGCTCCTATCTAGACAAAACTCTAATTCACAAAAATACATGAACCCCTATGTTCATTGCAGCATTATTCACAATAGCCAAGACACAGAAACAACCTAAATATCCATTGACGGATGAATGGATTAAGAAGATGCGGTACATACATACAATGGAATGCTACTCAGCCATAAAAGACCTAAACAATGCCATTTTCAGAAACATGGATGCAACCGGAGATTTTCATACTAAGTGAAGTTAAGTCAAAAAGAGAAAGACAAATACCATATGATATCATATGGCACAAATGAACCTATCTACAAAACAGAAACAGACTCACAGACATAGGGCAAAGACTTGTGGTTGCTAAGGTAGAGGGGGGAAGTGTTGGGTATGGACAGGAAATTTGGGGTTAGCAGACTCAAACTATTACATTTAGAATGGAGAAGCAATGAGGTCCTATGTATAGCAGGGAACTATATCCAATCTCCCGGGACAGATCACGACGGAAGATAATATAGGAAACGCATATATACATATGCATTCCTTTTCCTATATTATCTTATATATACAGGACTGGGTCACTTCACTGTACATCAGAAACTGGCACAATGTTGTAAATCAGCTATACTTTAATAAAAAATGTAAAAAATTAAAAATTTAAAAATTAAAAAAAATTAAGTAGGGCATTCTGGGATGCAAATACATGCTGATGTTGGAAGGCTTGTTTCTCAAGTCCAAGAGGTGCTCTGGACTTGTGTTCAGTGTTTTGTGTGTTTCTCACAAGTCTCAGAGGTTGTCTCCACTCATCCAGGATACAGCTAGACCATAACTTTTAGTCCAGTGAAGTATATTCTGTTGCAAACTTCCTGACTCTTAATATTTCTACTCTAACACATTAGCTTTTCTAAAATTGCCTGAAAAGATATAGTTCATTTAAATGGCACCAATGCTAGAAACTTAATACCAAAGCTTTCCAGTCATCTCTCAAAGAGATTATCATGTTAAGAATTCGGAAAGTCCCAAGTGATTTATTAATTTCATTCTACTTTCTTCTCGGCACATTTCCATATCATTTAAGCTTGGGCAACTGACACTTCTGTTCACCATCTTATGCAAAGAGTCTACAAAAATGAATGTTAAATGCCTAAAATTAATGTTTGTTCTGGGTGTAGGGCAAGCATGTTTATAGAATATCATACACAGCAATAGGGACTTAAGTTTCATATTCCCATTTCTTCTTTGCCTTACAAAGATATATGCTTTTAAATAAAATTTGAGAATTGACAGAAAATAGTGAACTATTGAAAACAGTGAACTACAGAAAACAGAGAACTCCTGAGAACTCCCTCCCTATTTTTATTAAAATACCTGTAGAGTCATCTAAAAGAGAGAAATCACCTCATCAATTGCCAAAACAAATGGAATTGAGAACATTCCTATTTGTGATCAGTCGGTTTGAGGCAATACTGGCAGTCAATCTAACCGACAAATATTGTCTCAAGAAGGACTTCTGCCAGAATCCATATGGCCCCATCCTAGTCTTCTCCAAAACAGGCTTCACTACAAGCATGAGATGACATTTTTTTATCTTCCCCGACTTCCCCTTCTGTTTAAATTGTCCAGAATATTTACTAGCTCCCTACAGTGTCTTGGAGATTCAAGACTCGACCCTTTTCCCTCCATTCCAAAGCCATTTACTTTGATTTCCATCCTACTGTTTTATATGGTCTTTCCCACTCCTGCCTCACGCTGCTGCTTTGTGTGGATTTTGTCCTTAGACCTTGACGCTGGCTTCACCATTCAGTGTTACTTTTCAGATATTTTTTCTCCCCCATCTTTAACACACAGGTCAATTTTTTTTTTTTTTTTTTTTTTGCTCTTTGGGGCCACACTCGCAGCATATGAAGGTTCCCAGGCGAGGGGTCTAATCGGAGCTAGAGCTGCCGGCCTATGCCACAGCCACAGCAATGCCAGATCCGAGCCACGCTGCGACCTACACCACAGCTCACAGCAATGCCAGATCGTTAACCCACTAAGAAAGTCCAGGGATCAAACACACAACCTCATGGTTCCTAGTCGGATTCGTTAACCACTGCACCACGATGGGAACTCTCACACAGGTCAGTCTTGACCCACTTCTATGTTGCTCCTAGAACCTCAGTCTAAGTCCAGCATTCTGGATACATGAAATTATGAGTAATGCAACCATGCTAAGAAAATATCCCATAACAGAAGAAAAAGAAGCATACAGAAGTCTCAAAGGAAATGCCTGAGTTAGAACTATTAGCCATTCTCAACAAAATGAAAAGAAGAATGGCGAGTATAGACTAGGTTGAATTCCAGAAGTACTCTGTGGACAGCTGTGGCAATAAAAGGTACAGACCTTCCTGTAAAGAATCATATTCTTGGAGCAATAGGTAGAGTCCAGGAACATATGCAGAATATATAACAATGAACAATAGCGTAAGAGAAGATGAGAGATGTGGAAAGTAGAACAGCAATCAAACTAAAAATTAACATGTACTTGTGAAGGTAGGCAAAACATCAGGACAAATCACCAAGGGTATAACTGAAGAAAAAAATTTAACATTAAAAACACTAAACTAAAATTGAATATTAATCCAACTTGGCTCATTTCACTCATTCATTTCCTACCTGAACCCTATAGTAATTTGACTCCTATACTAAGCTTTCAATAACTGCCTGATAAGCAAATAAAATTAAATAAATAAAAAATAAAACTGGATATTAAATTGATTACTATTTTCTAACCAACACCAATAGCAGTAAAGGAACCAAAATCTGGTAAAATCTTTAAATTTCAAGAAAAATGAAATAATTTTTCAACTTCCAAGTACAACATGAGATTGCATTAAAAAAAGCCAAGATCAGACCTCTCTGCTATAATACCCTATGCCAGGACACAATAGGATGAGGACTTCACACCCCTGAGAAGGGTTTCTGCAGGAATACTCTATCAACCAGGCTGCCACTCATTCATATGTGAAGGTAATAGAGAGACACTCTTTGTTCTGCACACTTGAGTACCCTCTGCCTTCAGGGATCACTGCAGACATTAGCCACAACTCCCAGGTCCTAAAAAAAAGTCCTGAATGTGAAGACAAAATGATCATCAAATTAACATCAGGGATAAGCAAATGAGAGAACTGGGACAGGAGGAATTTACTAAAGGGAGAGAGATGATGCTAAAAAGTCAACACAATTAAATCTCCTTACCAAATTAGGATACACAAGTACACATAAGAAATGAGACGGCCAAACCCTCATATGAAACTGCTGAAATTAATGACGGGGAGAAAAAAATGGTTAAAATGCCTCTATAAGCTAAAGTAAAACATTATTTTATTTGATTACATAACTTTAAATTCATTCTTTTAGTACTAATAGAATTTATGGAATGTCAGCAATATTATGAGCACTACTAAAAATCTGACATTTATTTCCCATAGCTTACCTAGATCTTCACTTTTAATCTGTTCACTAATTCAACAAGCACATACTGACGGTTAAGTATGCCAGAACCTGTCCAGGTTTCAGGGCACACTTCAGCCTTTACTTCTCATCCTGACTACAGACATAGGGAGAGGTAAACGCATGCTGGTCAAGGTCAAGCACGTCATTACTTCCTGGAATTATTTAAGAGATGCTTTGGGGCAAACCATTCCCTTTGGAATGGATAAGCAAAGAGATACTGTTGTATAGCACAGGGAACTATATCTAGTCACTTATGATGCAGGAAAATGTGAGAAAAAGAATGTTAAATGTATATGTGACTGGGTCACTTTGCTGTACAGTAGAAACTTGACAGAACACTATAAACTAGCTAAAATAGAAGAAATGAAAATCATTTAAAAATTAAAAAAATAAAACTGTTAATGGAAAGAAAAAGAATGCTTTTGGTGTGATAAGCCAAGATGGTCACATCGCTTGTGTCCATGTGTTTTTAACTGAATCTTTCTTTGAAATGTCTACTGAAAGTCAATCCAACAATAGATAAAATGGGACTGGGACTGACTACAATATAGGAGGGAACCTTTGGCCTGGGCAGGACTAGCAGGACCAGAATAGAGTCAGGAAGCAAAAGGTAACAGTAACAATTATAGTTAATACACACTGAGTGCTCACTATATGCCTAACACCATTCTAAAGCTGTATGTGCATTAAGCCATTTAATCCTCATATTATCACTATGTGGTAGGTCCTGTTATTATTCCTACTTAACAGATGAAGAAACTAATCAGAGATTAAATAACTTACCCAAGACCACTCATTTTGTAAGCAAAAGAACCAGAATTTGAACTCAGGTAGACTAACTTCAGAATCCAACTCCAAACAAAGCCATTTGGCAAGCCTCTCAGCTTAAGGGAGAAAGGGCCTTTCACTGGGATTCTTTAACCAAGGTTGGTGTTTCCTTGCACCTTTTCACCATTGGAAGATACGTCATATCACTGAAACAAGGTGAATCCAGGGAAAAGAGGCCAAGGAAGCCACCTGCCTGTTTTGTGTCTAAATGAATTCTGTTAAGAAGCACATGGAGGTTCCTTATGATCCAGTGCAGAAGGCCAGGTATTTTTACATAAGGATTGAAGTAAAAATCCTTAGAGTGGCACTTCCACAAATGTACTCTCAAAAACACAACAAAAGTTTGATGATAAAAACCAGGTGTTATATTGATATAAGGAAACCCCCTAGGAGTTTTATAAAATAGACTAGCATATTAATGTATCCAGCAGCTAAGTTTATTAAATCTTGGTTAATTCAGCATTTCCAAGCCAAAACTGACCACAGAAATTCTTTATGTGGGGCGTTCCCATTATGACTCAGCTATAATGAACCCAACTAGTATCCATGAGGATGCGAGTTTGATCCCTGACCTCACTCAGTGGTTTAAGGATCCAGCGTTGCTGTAAGCTGCAGGGCGTATGTGGCTTGGATCTGGCATTGCGGTGGCTGTGACTCAGGCCAGCAGCTGCAGCTCCAATTTGACCCCTTGTCTGGGAACCTCCACATACTGCAAATGCAGCTCAAAAAATAAAAATTAAAAAAAAAGAAAGTCTTCAGGGAGGGAAGGCTGATTTCACCTAAAAAGAAATACAACTGTTTCTATAAAACTGCTATATAGTAACACAGTGACTTTTATTTGGTGCTGTTCTCACATCTGAATAAGGTAACAGTAACAATTACAGTTAATACAGACTGGATTAAGATGGCGGAATGGTAGGACTGGAGCTCAACTTCTCTCCCACAAAACAACAAAAGTACAACCAAATGCCGAGCAATCTTCAACCAAATAGACTGTAAACTTCCAAAAAAGATATTCTACTCCAGAAGACAAAGCAGAGACCACATCAAGAGGCAGGAGGGGCCATTACGTGATAGAAGCAACCCCATACCTCCCAGGTGAGAAGCCCCACACACTGGAAACTAACTGCATCACAGAGACTCAGCTACAGAACTGAGAGTTCTGAGCCCCACGTCAAATCCAAAGCCTGGGGATCTGGCACAGGGAGAAAGAGTCCTTGGAGCATTTGGCATTGAAGGCCAGCGGGTCTTGTGTGCAGGAGCTCTCCAGGACTGGGGGAAAGAGGAGACCCCAATCTTGAAAGGCACACACAGACTTTACGTGCACTGGGTCCCAGGGCAGAGAAGTCTCCATAGGGATCCGGGTGGAACCTGACTGTAATTCTTGGAGGATCTCCTGGGAAAAAAGGGGTGACTGTGCCTTGTTGTGGGGGAAGGGCATGGAAGTGAAGCTCTCGGGGACATTCATCAGCCTGCATTTCTCTGGAGGTGGCCATTTCTGGGAAAATCTGGTCCCTCCCATCAGTGAGAAGCCCCAGGCCAAACACTAATCCCCGTGGGATTACAGCCCCACCAATCAGTAAACAGGCTGCCTAAAGACCCCTCAGGCACACAGCCAGCCTCTAATCTCATCCAGAGACAAAGCCCCAACCATCAGAGGGCTAGGAATCAACCCCACCTACCAGTGGCCAGGCATCTCTCCCTCCCATCAGGAAGCCTACAGTAAGCCCCCGCCCCCATACCAAATTTAGTCACAGAGGAGGCAAACACCAGAACTAAGAGAAGCTACAACTCTATTGTCTGCAAAAAGGTCACCACACCAAAAACCTAAAAAATGAAAAGACAGAAAACTATAACTCAGATAAGGAAGAAAGAGAAAAGCCCAGAAAAACAGCTCAGTCATGAGGAGATTATCAGCCTCCCAGAAAGAGACTTAGACTGTTGATACTGAAGATGATGTAAGACTTTGGAAATAAACTGGAGGCAAAGACTGATAATCTACAGGAAACACTGAGCAAAGAAATAGAAGATGTAAAAATTAAACAAGAAGAGATGCAAAATACAATAAATGAAATAAAAATTCATTAGAAGCAACCAACAGTAAAATACAGGAGGCAGAAGAAAGAATCAGCGAGATGGAGGACAGATTAGTGGAAATCACTAATGCAGAAGAGAAAAGAGGTAAAAGATTGAAAGGAAATGAGCAGAGTCTCAGAGAACTCTGGGATAATGTTAAATGCACAAACATTCGTATTATAGGGGTGTCAGAGGGAGAAGAGAGAGAGAAGGGGACAGAAAAAATATTCGAGGAGATCATAGCCGAAAACTTCCCTAATATGGGAAAGGAACCACTCAGTCAAATCCAGGAAGTGCAACAAGTACCATATAAAATAAACCCAAGGAGGAACACCCCGAGACACATATTAATCAAAATGACCAAAATTAAAGACAAAGAGAAAATATTGAAAACAGCTAGGGGAAAGAAACAAATGACATACAAGGGAACTCCGATAAGGTTATCAGCAGATTTCTCATCAGAAACTCTACAGGCCAGAAGGGAGCGGCATGATATACTAAATGTGATGAAAGGGAAAAACTTCCAACCAAGATTGCTTTACACTGCAAGGCTCACATTCAGATTTGAAGGAGAGATCAAAACCTTTACAGAGAAGCAAAAGCTAAGAGATTTCTGCAACACTAAACCAGCTTTATAACAAATCCCAATGGAACTTTTCTAGGCAGAAAAGAAAAGGCCACAACCAGAAACAAAAACACCCCAAATGACAAGGCTCACCAGTAAAGGCATATATACAGTAAAGATAAGAAATCATCCATGCACAATTATGCTACCAAAATCAGAAATCATGAGAAAAGAGCACAAATGCAGGTCACTGGAGACACATGTGCAATTAAGAAATCAACAACTTAAAACAATCTCATTTATATATAGACTCCTATATCAAAACTTCAGGGTAACCACAAACCAAAAATCTACAACTGATACACAAACAAATAAAAAAATCAACTCAAATACAACATTAAAGATAGTCATCTTTTGGGAGGAGACAACAAGAGAATAAGGAAACAAAAAAGAGCAATAAAAACCCAAAACAGTTATTGCAATGGCAATAAGAACATACATACCAATAATTACCTTAAATGTTAATGGACTGAATGCCCCAACCAAAAGACATAGACTAGCAAAATGGATACAAAAACGAGACCCATATATATATACTGTCTTCAGGAGACCCACTTCACTTCTAGAGACACATACAAATTGAAAGTGAGAGGATGGAAGAAAATATTCCATGCAAACGGGCATCAAAAGAAAGCTGGAGTAGCAATACTCCTATCAGACCAAATAGACTTTAAAATGAAGAACATTTTAAGAGACAAGGAAGGGCACTACATCATGATCAAAGGATCAATCCAAGAAGAAGACATAACCATTTTAAATATCTATGCACCCAACATAGGATCACCACAATATATAAGGCAACTGCTAACAACCTTCAAAGGACAAATCAACAATAACACCATCATAGTGGGGGACTTCAACACCCTACTTACAGCAATGGATAGATCATCCAGACAGAAAATCAATAAGGAAACAGAGGCCCTGAATGAAGCATTAGATCAGATGGACTTAATAGATATTTATAGGACATTCCATCCAAAAGCAGTAGAATACACATTCTTCTCAAGTGCGCATGGAACATTCTCTAAGATTGATCACATCCTGGATTACAAATCACGCCTCAGTAACTATAAGAAAATTGAAATCATATCAAGCATCTTCTCTGGCCACAATGCTATACGACTGGAAATCAACAAAAAGAAAAAAATGGCAATAAATACAAACACATGGAGACTAAACAACATTCTACTAAACAACCAATGGATCACTGAAGAAATCAAAGAGGAAATTAAAAAATGCCTAGAAGCAAATGACAACACAGACACGACACCCCAAAACCTCTGGGATTCAGCAAAACCAGTTCTAAGAGGAAAGTATTTAGCAATACAAGCCTACCTCAGGAAACAAGAAAAAGCTCAAATAAACAACCTAACTTTATATCTAAAGCAGCTAGAGAGGGAAGAACTGACAAGACCTAAAGTTAGTAGAAGAAAAGAAATCATCAAGATCAGAGCCGAAATCAATGAAATAGAAACAAAGAAAACCATTAGAAAAGATCAATGAAACTAAAAGCTGGTTCTTTGAAAAGATCAACAAAATGGATAAACCCTTAGCCAGACTTATCAAGGAAAAAAGAGAGAGGACACAAATCAATAAAATTAGAAATGAAATAGGAGAAGTAACAGGTGACATCACAGAAATACAAAGGATCATAAGAGACTACTATGTGCAACTATATGGCGATAAAATGGAAAACCTAGAAGAAATCGACAAATTCTTAGAAAAGTACAATCTCCCAAGACTAAACCAAGATGAAATAGAAAAGATGAATAGACCAATCTCAAGTTCTGAAATTGAAACTGTGATTAATAAACTTTCAACAAACAAAAGTCCAGGACCAGATGGTTTCACAGGTGAATTCCATCAAACATTTAGAGAAGAGCTAACACCTATCCTTCTGAAACTCTTCCAAAAAATTGCAGAGGAAGGGACACTCCCAAACTCATTCTATGAGGCAACCATCACCCTGATACCAAAACCGAGACAAATATATCACAAAAAAAGAAAATTACAAGCCAATCTCACTGATGAACATAGATGCAAAAATCCTCTACAAAATACTAGCCAACCGAATCTAACAATACATTCAAAGGATTGTACATCATGATCAAGTGGAATTTATCCCAGGGATGCAAGGATTCTTCAATATCCGCAAATCAATCAGTGTGATACACCACGTTAATAAACTGAAGAATGAAAACCATATGATCCTCTCCATAGATGCAGAAAACGCCTTTGACAAAATCCAACACACATTTCTGATACAAACCCTTCAGAAAGTGGGCATAGGGGGAACCTACCTCAACATAATAAAGGCCATCTATGACAAACCCACAGCTCACATCATTCTCAATACTGAAAAGTTGAAAGAATTCCCGCTAAGATCAGGAACGAGACAGGGATGTCCACACTCACCACTACTATTCAACATAGTTCTGGAAGTCCTAGTGACAGCCATCAGAGAAGAAAAAGAAATAAAAGGAATCTAAATTGGAAAGGAAGAACTAAAACTATCACTGTTTGTAGATGACATGGTACTATACCTAGAGAATCCTAAGGATTCTACCAGAAAACTGTTAGACTTATCAATGAATTTGGCAAAGTTGCAGGATTCAAACTAATACATAGAAATTAACTGCATTTCAATAGACTAGCAATGAAAGGTCAGAAAGAGAAATTAGGCAAGCAATCCCATTTACCATCACATCAAAAAGAATCAAATACTTAGGAATAAATCTGCCTAAAGAGACAAAAGACCTGTACTCTGAAAATTATAAGACGCTGATGAAAGAAATCAAGAATGACAAGAATAGATGGAAAGACATACCATGCTCTTGGATTGGAAGAGTCAAATTTCATCAAAATGACTATACTACCCAAGGCAATCTACACATTCAATGCAATCCCTATCAAATTACCAAGGACCTTTTGCACAGAACTAGAACAAAATAGTTTAAAGTTTGTTTGGAAACACAAAAAACCCAGAATAGCCAAAGACATCCTGAAAAAGAAAAATGGAGCTGGAGGAATCAGGCTCCCTGACTTCACACTATACTATAACGCTACAGTCATCAAAACCGTATGGTACTGGCACAAAGACAGAAATATAGCTCAGTGGAACAGGACAGAAAGCCCAGAATTAAACCCATGCATCTATAGTCAACTAATATATGACAAAGGAGCCAAGAATATACATCGGACAAAAGACAGCCTCTTCAAGAAGTGGTGCTGGGAAAACTGGACAGCTACATGTAAAAAAATGAAACTAGAACACTTCCTAACACCATGCACAAAAATAAACTCAAAATGGATTAAAGATCTAGATAGAAGACCAGATACTATAGAACTCTTAGAGGAAAACATAGGCCAAACACTCTCTGACATAAATGATAGCAACATCTTCTCAGATCCATCTGTCAGAGTAAGGACAATAAAAAGAGAAATAAACAAATGGGACTTAATTAAACTTCAGAGTTTCTGCACAGCAAAGGAAACCCTAAACAAAACGAAAAGACAACCCACCGAATGGGAGAAAATATTTGCAAATGAATCCACTGACAAGGGATTAATCTCCAAAATTTACAAACACCTCCTACAGCTCAATACCAAAGAAACAAACAACCCCATCAAAAAATGGGAGGAGGATCTAGGCAAACAGTTCTCCAAAGAACACATGCAGATGGCAAACAAACACATGAAAAGATGTTCAACATCACTCCTCGTTAGAGAAATGCAAATCAAAACCACTGTGAGGTACCACCTTACACCAGCCAGAATGGCCATCATCAAAAAGTCTACAAACAGTAAGTGCTGGAGAGGCTGTGGAGAAAAAGGATCCCTATTACACTGTTGGTGGGAATGCAAACTGGTGCAACCACTGTGGAAAACAGTATGGAAATTCCTCAGAAAACTCAAAATAGAATTACCATTTGATCCAGCAATCCCAGTCCCGGGCATCTATCCAGAGGAAACCATGACTAGAAAAGACACATGTACTCCAGTGTTCATTGTAGCACTCTATGCAATAGCCAGGTCATGGAAACAACCTAAATGCCCATCGAGAGAAGAGTGGATACGGTAGATATGGTACATACACACAATGGAATATTACTCAGCCATTAAAAGGAACAAAATAACAACATTTATAGCAACATGGATGGACCTAGAAATTATCATGCGAACTGAAACCAGTGAGACAATTAGACAGCAACATCCAATGCTACCCCCTACATGTGGAAACTAAAAAGACACAATGAACTTCTTTGCAGAACAGACAATGACTCACAGACTTTGGAAACCCTCTGGTTTCCAAATAAAACAATCTGGGGGTGGGGGTGGGGGGGATGCACTGAGCGTTTGGGACGCAAGTGCTATCAAATAGATTTGTGATGATTTTTGTACACCTATAATTGTAATAAAATTCATTAAGCAATGGAAAAAAATAATTATAGTTAATACACACTGAATGCTTATTATATGCCTAACACCATTCTAAAGCTGTATGTGCATTAAGCCATTTAATCCTCATATTATCACTATGTGGTAGGTCCTGTTATTTTTCCTACTTAACAGATGAAGAAACTAATAAGAGATTAAATAATTTATCCAAGACTACTCATTTTGTAAGCAACAGAACCAGAATTTGAACTCAGGTAGACTAACTTCAGAATCCAAGCTCCAAACAAAGGACAAATTGCCTCCTGCCCAACTATCTTCCCTATAGTATAGTTAATATGTGGTTAAACAGTCAGAAAATAAGTTCTAGACCCCAGTCATCTCCTTACCTCTTTCCAGCTTCAATACTCTACTCATATCAGACACTGGATAAAATGACAAATACAATTCTTATCTTCAGAGTAATGACAATTACGAAAGAAAACAGACAAGTAAGCCCACTGTGATCCATACATTAACAGAGGAATATACCCAGGAGTTTTGTAGTATTTCCCAACAGCTAGCAAAGGCACTAACCAATCAGAATAGAAGCTAGTCATCGCGCTGGTGCTAAGTCCCAGAGGCTCCCTGCAGTATTGGCATTTCCCCTTTTCTTGCTGGATCACGGGGTGATCAGACAGTCCTGAGGTGATGCCAAGGTAACCAGGGTGCTCTGTGTGAGCTCAGAGCAATGGCTGCTTTTCAGTTTGCACAGAAGTATTTCAATGTTTTAACAACAGATATGGCTACCGCAGCTGTACTGTCTGCATGTATCATGGGGTTTTCTGTCTATTGTATACACCACAGCCCTCGCTTGGGCTGTCAACTAAAAGTAGCAAAGCTGCTCTTAAACTGGCTAAATTCAAGATATGGGAGGAGGAAGCTGATTTCCATCCAGCCTGAGGCAGCCTTGATCCTCTATCTCAGTATTTCCCAAAGTGTGGTACTCATACCATTTGTAAAACATACAATCACTCTAGGAGGTCACAGTGAGCTTTAAAAAATTCTTATAGCTATGTATTTAAAACCAGCACATCAACCCATAATTTTATAGATATTATTGCTTAGAACAAAGCTACATTTTTTAAAGTTTACAAAAAATACCACAGATGTGTGTATGTGTGTGTGTGTGTGTGTGTGTGTGTGTGTGTGTGTATAAAGGACAAATATTTCAAAGCTATTAAATAAAAGATTAGATTGGAGGAGCATTGTTCTATCTTAACTGAGATGACTTTCTTCATTTAACTGACCTTTTTTTTTCTATACTTTCACGGCTGTGCTTAAATAATCTATTTTTCACTTCATCCTGCTCTTCTGGGTCACTCTTTTCCCTTCTTCAGCCCGAAGCCTATGGCAATCTTTCATTTTCAGGAACGAAGTGTTTTCCATATTCATCACAGCTGGTAGCTTTTGAAAGCCAGAGACAGAAACTCAAACTCTCTAAAGCAAAAGAAAACAATGTATTACCTAAGTATCCCAACCACAGAGATGTGGATCCAACTTCAGGTATGACAGGATGCCTGGGGAAGGATACTGTCAGAACTGACACTTTGTTATTTGTGAGTGTTTGCCTCTTTCTTTTCACAGCAGACTTTTCCCACATGACAGTCAATGTGGCAGCCGACAGTTCCCAGGGTCAAAACCTTATAAGGCTGAGAACAGTTTTAAAATTTCTGATAAGCCCACTTAGAAAAATTTCAGGAAAGGGCTCTGACTGGACAGAACTAAATCACATATTCGATAGAAATACATATTTAGGGTGGGAGAAATGCTTTTCTCCCAAAGAGAGAAAACAGAAAAATGTGGCATAAAATTTTAAATGAAAAAGAAAGTCAGTGTTACACAACAGAGTATCTTATGCAATTTTATGCCAAAATTTGGGTGTTTGAGAAGTTTCTCTCCTATTAAGGGACCTCAGATCTTTGAAGGGCAAGAAATTCTGGAACACTGTGTAGAAAGATGGCTCCCAAACTATATAAAGTGCTCCGACAAGATTCTATAGCTGTGGAGATCCTCTCAGGATGAGTAGCAGTTTGCTGAGTAACAGCAGGAAACAGTCTAGGCAGAGGGAACAGGACATGAAAATCCGAAGAGGGAAAAAATAGCAAAACCTGAGGTGAAAACCATGCTTATCAGCTGGTTAGTTTATTTCTTCTTCATCATTCCCTACAGGACCTGTGGTGGCTGAGACAAAAGCAGGAAGTCATTACCTCCATCAAGAGCGATAATGTAAAAAGGAACAGGAAGCAGTACTAGTCAAGATGGGTTAACTGCTGTAGAAAGCAACCCTAAGATCTCAAGGGCTGAATGCAACGTGACATCTGTCTTTTGTCTCAGTTCAGTGAAGTGAGAAGGGGTCAGAGAGGAATCTCACTTTGTGTAATCATCCAGGGGCCACGATGCTTCCAACCTGTGGCCTTGCTATGGTCGAAAAGGGTGTTTCTCAAACTCAGACTTCCCTAGAGGGCTTGCTAATACATAGATTGAGGGGTCCCAACTCCAGAGTTGCTGATTTAGTAGGTCTTTGAGTGGGCTCTAAGAATCTGCATTTTGAACAAGTTTCCAGGTGACATGCACGCCACTAGTCGACAGACCCCATTTTGAGAACCACTGCTGGAAAGCCACTAGGAAGTAACTGCCTTCAGCGTTCAGAACACTAGTGGATGGGAAAGAAGACAGGGTCTGAGAACGCACACTTGCTCTTAATTACCTTCACTAAGAGGTGGCAAGTATCACTTCTGTTCACACTGCTGTGAAGGACTAGTTACCCAGAGTCACCTAGATACAGGGATTTTGGGAAGTGCAGTCCAACAAAATGAAGTGTCAGAGAAAGGAGGAAAACTCAGTTTTTGTGAGCACTAACAGTGTCGCAGGGCATAACTGAACTAAAAAACTTCAAATAAAACCTGAAAGGCCCTCCTAGGGGCAAAGCTGATTTGATTACTGAAATATAATTCCAGATGGAAAAAAAAATCAGTTTTGTAGAATTAAATTCAGAGAATATTTGCATATTGTTGTTCAGCTCCTACTCTTTCATTCAAAAATATAATCATTTACAATTCTTCTGAAGAGTTTTATTAGTTTATACACACACACACACAATACTTCAGTTTAGCTTGTAATCTAATTTCTTTTCTCTTTAGAGTGGAGTTAGGTTGTATTAAATCCTTTCTGGAGGTAGGCATATTGTAAATTATTTTAAAATAACATATATGCTTAAATAAAAATTGTTTTCCATTGGAGGAGGGTCAGCAAGTTAGTTAGTTTCATTTCAGTTTAGGGGTTTGGGGTCACAATTCAGTTAAAGTTTTTGCTAAAATCATCCTTGCCTTTCACTAATGTAGTGGTGATTTGAAAGATTAAAATATCCTCCTGCTGCTTATTATGCATAAATGAGCTGCTACATGTTATGTGCACCAATATGTTCCTCATCTGGAGCCTAATTCATAACGCAGTATAAATTATGTGGCAGTTACCTCCCAAGTTGCAAGCTGCCTTCACCTGTGGTTCAATTCCTCCAGCTGCCTTTTCCTTGCTGAATTTTCTTTCAAATACAAAAGAACAGTAATTGCATCCTATTTTTAATTATGCATCCACTCTCAAGGGAAGAAAGGAATCTGATTGTTTCCATACAGACCGAAATTCTTCCTCCTTACTCTGGACTTGCCATTGCTTTGACTGGTACTGCAGCTGATGGCTGAATTGTTGGCTTGTGTTTAGCTCATTTGAATTTTTGATTTTTCTGAGACTGTAATTCCTAAGGAGGACACTTAGAATTAAAAGATTTGTAAGCAACAGACTTGTCTCTAATTAATTCATTGTTCTTTACAGAGACTTTGTCGGAAGCCATGAATTACAGTGCTTGTAAAATTTTATGAACATGCAATAAAAAAAAAAAAATCCTGGGAAACTTTCATCAAATTTCAGGCTTCCGAGATATATTTAACTTCTATGAGCAATTTAACATCATATTAAATCAGTATGAACTGACTGTTAAAAAGCTTATTTTTGAGGTTGGATATTTACTCACAAACCAAGCGGTTATTGGGGTGTCTCAGAGCCACTTGCATAATGGGTTTATAAACTAGCAAAATCAAAGGATGCTGTGAAATCCACTACATATGTAAATATCCAGTTCCACATTTCCAGTTCCTTTCCATTCCCAGTCCATAGTGCTCAGCAGTCAGCCCTTGGAAGGCAGCCCCTGTAATGAAAAAAGCCAAGGGCTTTGCCATCAAGACTCCAGGTTCAAGCACTAGTCATGGCTTTGTGTTGTTAATTTAATATTTCTAAATTTGAATTTCATCATCTGGAAATAAGAATTAGAGTATGAAAAACGGAATCAGTTTCAGTGAATAAGAAGCACAGTGTAAAGGTATCTTTTACAGCTATAAATCTAGGTTGTTTCCATTGACACAGCACTAAACCTAAGACAAACATTACAATGCAGGTGAAATATGATCCCCTTGCCTGTGCGCTGCTTCCTTTGGCCAGCCACCTCCTAATGCCATGCCTGCCCAGCCGCACTGATCTGTTCCCCTTCTGTACTTTCATTCAGTCAATGCTCTACTTCAGACTTTGCCCCACACTCTGCTATCTTTTGGAGACAAACTTTAAATATGGATAGTTACAGCCATGACCACTGCCCACAAAATCTCTCTTGGACTGGCAGTGGATTTCAAAACCTTGAAATCTATATTGTCTGAGTTCCCTGGTGGCCTAGAGGTTAAGGATCCAGTGTTGTCACTGCTGTGGCATGAGTTTGATCCCTCACCTGGGAACTTCTGCATGCCATTAGTATAGCCAGAAAAAGAAAAGAAAAAAAAAAGAAAGAAAGAAATCCATGTTGTTACAACCAAAAGATTTCATCTTTTTATGGCTGAGTGATATTCCACTGTACATATATATCACATCTTACTTATCCGTTCATCCATCAGTGGGCAGCACTTGGGTTGTTCGTATATCTTGGCTATTGTCAATAATATTAAAATAAACATGGAAGTGCAGATATCTTTTCTTTGCAACAACATGAGCAGACCTTAGGGGTAATATGCTAAGTGAAATAAGTCAGGTGGAGGAAGACAAATACTGTATGATTTCACTGATATGTGGACTACAAATGAACAAGTAAAACAAAAACAAACACAGAGATACAGAGAATGGACTAGTGATTAATAGAGAAGAAGGGGGATGAGGAGGACAAAAATAGATAAAGAGGATCAAATGTATAGTGATGGATGGAAAGGAAACTTTTGGTGGTAAGCACACTGAAGTGTGTATACAGAGGTTAAATTATAATGCTATACACATGAAACATATAATGACATAAGCCAATAGTATATACATAGATAAATTAAAAATGAAGTTATTTGGAGTGCTTGGAGACTGATTTCAGCTCTCCAATATGTGCAGGCCAGTCTTGGATATTAAACATTTGTTCTACTGGATGTGCAATTACCATCTCAAACTTGCAGCAGATTGTAGAATGAACTTTGGTATAAAATAAACTCGCTTTCCTGCTAGTTAATCTAATCTGGATCTTAGACAAGCCACCTAACTTACCTGGGTCCAGTTTACTTATCTATAAATAAGCATACTATTTCCTTAAGGGTGTTTTAGGAAGGATCTAATTAAGTAATAAGTATAACAGCTAAGAATTACTGAGCAGTTATTGTGTGCTAGAAATTGTGCTAACAAGCACTTTACATACAGTTGCTCAAATCATCTTCAAAATATACCCATGAGGTAGGTAAGATATTGTTCCTATTTAAAGATACAATCCAAGGGGAGTAAGCAATTTGCCCCAAATTATACAATCAGTAATTGCTGGAACTAAGACTTAATCCCAGATGCCTGGCTCCCAAGACCTTATCACACATATAAGGAGCTTGGCTAATTGAAGCTACAATTATCCACAGCAGAGAATATCACAAATTTACTGCTGGACACCATGATTTAGGAAATAGTAGGTGTAGTAGAAGGAGCATAAAACTCATAACAAAATAATGTAGATTTGAGTCTTTGGTTGCATCTTGGACCTTTGGCAAGCCACTTAATTGCCCCTAGGTTGTTTTCTTATGGGGGCAATAAGAATATTTATTCCTAAATCACAGTTTTTTTGGAGAAAGAAACAATATACTCTTTGGAAGAATGCCTGACAGGTCATAGCTGAACAAATATGGGCATTTCTTTTAGGGAAACATTATTTCATTTCCCAATCTCCTTCTGCCCTTCTTTGTTGCAAGGGTACCCTAGCTCCTTTCACATTAAGGCCTTGCAATGCTCATGGAGAAAAAAGTTATTGATATAAATACATATTCAGACATATGTATTTTATTTTTTTCTGAAGTATATGAAGAAAGAGATTGGTTTATCTGAAAGAATGCCTTTGTAATAGCGGAATTTCAAGCACTGTTCCATTCATATAAATGAACTATTTAAGGCAAAAGAAACTTTCTCAAGGTGCTGGAAATCATAAATCAGGCCATGTTAAGTCACCCCCAGTTAGAGGGTGCAAACTAGTCCAACCGGTATTGCTTGCCATAGAGTTTTTTTTTTTTTTTTTTTGAAAAAGTGACTATAAATGACTAGAGGTGAAATATGGGCTCAAATGTTCCTGCATTAACTTAAATCCCTTCAGCCTGGCCCCTATCACACGCCTGTGAATTTGCCACCCCTACAGATTTGCACCTTCCTAGAGCTTTAGACAGAGTTCAGTTGCTTAGATGAGCCACAAAGGAATGACTACCATCTGCTGTTTTCATTCACTCAATTCTACTCAAAAAAAGACTTTAGAATTTACTGTCAACAGGAAAAATAACACACCCTTTTTGGACTCAACCTCCAGTCAATTTTAGCCCACCCAAAAACTCACTAATATACTCAGATGTGCTGTATGCACTGATTTACAGGGTAACAATATTTAACTAGGCAATAATTAAAGTGCCTGCACAAGAGGCTCACACTCTGTGAAAACTACAGTAACAGGTTTATACTCATGAGATAATCCAGAGCGCTTTCCATTAAAGCCCACCTTGGCATTCAAACAGCTGTGTAAAAAGAATCCCTTGAGTGGATCTCCACATTAGTGTTTGCTTGAACAGCTGCCCCAGAATGGACTAGTATAAAACAGAATTGATAGGCAGGAATTTGAGGATTAAGACTAGGATGTGAACACTTCCCCGCCAAGTCAATCTCTGGAACAGTGGACAGAATTACTATTTTGAGAGACACTTTGTCTAAATAACCACAAGGAAATGGACTCTGCAGGCATCAACTCTCATACCTATGACCACTGTTATTTACTGAACACCATCAGCAAAGCATTTGAATCTATGAGGTATAAAAAAATAGCAATAAGGTCTGTGTAACTAAGTCATACACACAGGCCTATATGCTGGCTCAGGGCCCTTTGGGCATGGGATTCTGAGGTCTGTGGCACATTCCCTTGACTGCTTCATGGGGGGGACACAGCCAGAGGCATTACAGAGCAGGACTCCCTAATGTGGAGGGTCCTCCGAAGCAGAGGAGGCTCAAGATAGGGCTCCTTTTTGCCTCTTCTGCCTAGGTCCTAGGTCTAAGGGCGACATTGGGTCCACTGAGGGCCAAATCACAGTACTTTATTCATATATCCCCTTGCACCCAATGCTGGGAATGAGAGGCACTGCATAAAGACACACTTCTTGGTTTATCCAGAGAATTCCAAGAAGCCTGTGTGGTTTTAAGCCTCTCCAATAATTTTATATGATCTGAAATCTGAACTACTTTGCCAGGGTTCTAAAGCCCATGGATGATCCCAGGCTAAGGGCTGTCTCAACCCAGCCCTTCCACCTTCATTCTGCTTGGAGTAAATAAACCCTTGACTCAGACATTTCAAGTTCTGGGTCATAATCTATCTAACATCTCAGAGTATAAACTATGCTTCTTGCCAGGACTCTCCCCCCTTTTAGTGACCAAATGGTAAGTTAGATAGTTACATTATTTGTACTGATTGTTTTCTATTTTTTACATACACTTTCCCAGAGCGAAGTAATGTTTATTGTCTTCCTCCTCACGATGTCAAATGTGGTGCCTTTCTTAAAATATGCTATTAGAAAGGGTTAGCTGAGTTGCTTCTAAAGAATGGAATAAAATATAATGATCTAGTCTGCATTTAAAAGCATTGAGCATATCTTTATTTAAAACTATTATTTGGAGATTTTCAGTCTAATCTTCTCACCTTACATGATAGAAACGGAGGCCCAGAGGAGACAGAAAATCTGTGTAAGGTCACAGAGCACAATTCACGGTAGAATGGATTCCATTCCTGAGTCCTGTGTGTCCTGCTAGTCCCAGTCATTACAACTCTTATTAAATCACATGCCTTTACTTTATAAGAAGGAAAAGAGAGGGATTAGGGAAATTGGTTGCGGGTGGGGGCGGTTAGCCAATTTGGGTGAAGAGGCCATGGATCTTTGGCTTTTACCATTTTATTATTTTTCCTTTTTGTCTTTGCCTCCTAAGATGCAGGTGGGAGAGGGCATCACTAGTTCTGCTCAAAATTTTTTAATTTGGGGAAAAAAAATCACTAGCAAATAACTGAGAAACTAGTGCAGGCAATAACTTACTATGACCAAATGAGATTGCTCATTGCACCAAAAAAATATATGTTTCAATGGCTTCACAAAACAAAAATGTATTTCTTGTTTGTCTAACAGTCCAGTGAGAATGTTCCTTGGTTATGGATGATATTTAGGAACCCAGGTTCCCTTCTGTCTTGTGGATGCATCCTCCCCTGGGATCTCTGAGATCTCTTTAGGACTTAAACCCATCTGCTGTCTAAAATCGCCATCCCGTATGCTCCATCAGCTCTGCTCACACCCCGGTGGTGAGAACTACTCATGATGCCACACTGGGGTACCTGGAGGGTGTGAGATGGGAGGAGGCTGGCAGAAGCTGTCAATGACAGGGCAGCCCTTTTCCACAGTACGGAAAGGCGACTGTGCACTTTTGGTAGACAACTAGCCATCTCTGCCACAATTAATAAACATAATCTTAATACAAAGTAGAAGGTGAGGGAATTAGAGTCAATATCCTGTGACAAACCACAATGGAAAACAATATGAATGAGAACATACGTGTGTGTGTGTGTGTGTGTGTGCGTGTGTGTGTGTGTGTGTGCGTGTGTGTGTGTGAATGTATGACTGAATCATTTTGATGTACAGAAAAAAATAACACAACATTGTAAATCAGCTATAATAAATTTTTAAAAGGTAAAAAATAAAAATAAATTTTAAAAATTCAAAAAGAAAGTAGAAGGTGAAAGGACTTCAAACAGAAAATCTTCTAATTAATGAGTACATCTAAGAGTTCTAAACTTTGCACTGATGGACTCATTCAAAAGATCAATTAATTTGTGTAGGAGTTGGTATGCAGAAGGAAGTACCCCTGGTCTTTGGCCAAATATCTTCCTAATATTCAAGCTAAAGGAAATGTTACTATGTTAATATTATAGCTTTATATATATTGCTTTAGATGGATTCTATAAAGCAATGAAACTTGAGAATGATGAAATAAAATGAAGATAATGAGTGTCCCAAATGTCCTTGAGGACATTTAAAACAATAGGATTTGAGAATATTTAGCTTTGGTGCAGGCAGTGATTTTTTTTTTCTTTGTCTATCCCTGAGTTTTAGATATAAAATAGTAATAGTGATTACTACTTATGTCGAATATTTCTAATGTTTTAACCTTGTGATTTCTGTTTTATAGAACCCAAGACTGAACAGTTCTAAGAAGATAATGGCAGTCAATGCCATCAAACGATGCAGTCAATTACAAACCTGATACAGACTGAGAAAAGGTCATTGGCTTTGAATACTGAGGTACCACTGGGCACTTTGAGAAAGTAGTTTTAATGGGAAAAACAAATTGAGAAACAGAATTCAATAAGAAAATTAGTTAACATCTGATAAGGGAAAAAAATCAGAGTGCATATCAGTAGTTCCCCAACACAGCTGCTAATCAGAATGATATGGAGAACTTTTCAAATATAATCTGCTGGCCCCATCCCCTGGAAAATCTGATTAAGCAGATCTGGGAAAGAAATTAAGAATCTGTATTTGTACTTAACAGCTCACTTGCCTCTGATGGCCTTGTTAAAAACTACGACCTAGGAAAAGGATGAAGGAAGAATTATTTGTTAAGGAAAAGTAGAGACAGCAGAAAGGTTTTAAGAGAAGCAAAGAATCAGTGAGCACTGCGAAAGAAAATAGAACTGGAAGAAAAAAATAAGAGACAATGGTTTATGGCCAGAGTCCTAGAAGCCATGTGAAAGGGTTCCACCTAAAGCCAGGGTGGAAGATGCAACATTCAGAAAGGATGGTGGCTATCTATTCAAAGACATAAAATAAGGAATTTAAAGTCGCCACCATGTTTTGAGGCAAAGAAGAAGTGTCTGGTAGATGACCTTGATCTTCTGAGGATAGTAAGTGATAATCTACAGAGGAAAATAGTGGTTCAGTTGGTGTCTGAGCCGGAGGGCTGTGATTTGAAACAGCCACTGGGCAGACTGCCCTAAGGAGCCACATAAGCCAATACGATGGGGGATAAAAATAGTATTTATAAACTGTGTTTGAGTTTTATGGTAAGGAAATTCTTGTGCTTTAAATAGGCTTTAAATGTTGAACTTAAGATTTAAAAGGAGCAAAACAGAAAAGAATCAAAGGTGACCTAAAGTCTACTAGTAGCCTTAACGTACAGTCAAGGAGACCTTTGAGAAGTCCTTCTTATAGATTTTTGTCCATGTACCTTTCCACCAACATCTGCGCTGAATGTTTCCTCTGATGCAAACATTCCATTCCCCCTGAGAGCACCTGGGCTACCTTTTTCCACCCCTGACTATAAACAGTTTCTTGTACAAATATCACCCATATAAAATAGAACTTCTCCTCCTCCTAGTCCCTCTCTCCTTTAATCTGCTTTTTGACTCATCACGAGACACAATACATATTTATCTGCTTAACCCTCTGTTCCTTTCCATTCCAACTAAAACAGAAGCTGCAAGGAAGCAGAACTTGATTTGTTTTGCTCTTTGCAAATACTCAGTACATAAAGGAATGCCCAGCACATAGTAGGTACTAAAAATACTTTAAGTAAATAAATAAATTTTTGCAACTACGGTCAGACACTTTTACATAATAGACACTTGGGGAGATCTGGTCAATGTATTAATAAATTAATGAGTGATTGTGGTGGTCAGCTTTCAAGGTGACTCCAAGTCGATGCCCTTATGGAGCTCCTTTCATAAAAAATAGGGCTGACCTGAGCAACAAATATGGTTTTGTGGAAATGATGGTATGTGACTTTCAAGGCTAAATCTTAAAAGACATAGCTTCCATCTTGATTTCTTGGATCATTTGCTGTGATCGCTGGGGAAAGACAGTTGCCAATATTGAGGACACTCAGACAGCCTTAAGGAAAGGTCCATACAGTGAGGACCAGAAACCTCCTGTTAACAGCCAGCACCAATATGACAGCCATGTGAGTGAACCAACCTGGAATTGGATCCTCCAGCCTCAGCCAAACCTTCACACGACCATACCCCTGGCCAACAACCTGACTGTGACATCAAGAGATACCCTGAGCCAGAAATACCTGTCTAAGCTACTTCGAAAGTCCTGAATCATATAAACCGTGTCAGATAATGTTTAACAGTGTTTTAAGCCAGTAAGTTTTGATATAATTTGTTATACAGCAATAGGTTACTAATATAGTGCTTCAGAAACAATTTTTAAAACACTGACCTTCTTCTATTTATATTTAATGTCAGGGATAGTTCCATCATTTATGAAGTGCACATTTTCCCCAAAAAAACAAATAACTGGTGAATCAGCAGGTTGGTTTTCAGAACAATCATTTTAATAGATTTTGAGGTATATTTCATGCCTTACCACTTATAAGACTGCTGGCCACACGAAAACCTAGCGTGTGTATATAATATGAATTCTTAGCATGATGATCATTTAAAATTTCTCAGATCCAAAAAGGGAACACTCCTTTACTGTTTGCTGGGAATATAAATTGGTACAACCACTGTGGAAAACAGTATGCAGGTACCTCAGGAAACTAAATATAGAACTACCATAGGACCGAGCAATCCCGCTCTTAGGCATATATCGGGACAAAACTATCCTTGAAAAAGAAACATGCACCTGTATATTCACCACAGCACTATTTACAATAGGCAAGACATGGAAACAATCTAAATATCCACAGACGGATAAATGGATTAAGAAGATGTGGTATATATACACGATGGAATACTACTCAACCATAAAAAAGAACAAAAAAATGCCATTTGCAGCAACATGGATGGAACTAGAGACTCATACTAAGTGAAGTCAGAAAGAGAAAGACAAATACCATATGATATCACTTCTACCTAGAATCTAATATATGACATAAATAAACCTAGCTACAGAAAAGAAACAAATTCACGGACATAGAGAACAGACTTGTGGATGCCATGGGGGAGGGGGAGGGACTGGGATGGACTGGGACTTTGAATTTAGTAGATGCAAACTATTGCATTGGGAATGGATAAGCAATGAGATCCTGCTGTATAGCACAGGGAACTATATCTAGTCACTCGTGATGGAATATGACAGGATAACGTAAGAAAAAGAATAAGATAGGGAAACTTTGCTACACAGCAGAAACTGACAGGACATTGTAAATCAAGCATAATAAAAATATTAAATATTAACTTAATAATAAAGTTTCTCAACATCAAGATTGTACCAATACTCTCCAAGTCCACAATCCTAATCAAAGGAATACTAAAGTTTCAGTTACACCATCATTTTCAGCTATTTTATTTGTTTATTTTCTTCGCCCAAAGAAAAAAACAAAAAAAATCCCTTGATTTCATAGTTTACTATGAATGAATGTGCCCACCTTCCCCACAGAAAGGAATGTGTGAGTGAATTCCTTTGTGTGTGTGTTTAAAAAAAAAAAAGCTGCCTTGGCAAGTGTGTTACTTAATAGCATGGACTATTAAGTAAAATGGAAACAACCTTTAAAGGAAGGCCTGGCAAATGTGATTCTTGAAAGCTAAGGAGATGCAGACTGCAGTTAAAATTCCAGCACTCAGGATTCTGTCTAATAAGCACATGCCACTGTCATGAAGTAGGAGGAATTACCAGGTAAGCATTACAGGGGAGAATAAAAAATTCTGGTTGACATGTAGAAGCAGGAGCAGGCCATCGTGACTAAGAAAAGCATAAAGGAGCTGAACAGTACAGAATCACAAATTCATAAATAATGAGAAAAATAGCTTCTGAGATTATAATTCAATTTGCTCTCTCTTCAAAGGAAAGAGTCACGTGAGAATTAAATGCTTTGCACAGTTAGAAAAGGAAATGTTCCGCCTTTCTTTTCTAGGACCATCTACCTCCTGGTTGCAAGCAACTGACAGCAAGGACAAAAACAGAACTTCCAGCCACTGAGACTTTTGAGTAAAGACAGAGGTGGGTCAGTGAAGTGTATCTCAAAGAAAATGAGAGGAAGTACAATGATGACTGCGTTAGGGCTGCTGTGTACCCGGGAGAGGCACTGAGGATCTAGGGCAGTGGAATAAAGCCAAACGGGAAGTGAAAGGCTAAATAAAGGATGACTTGGGATGAACACCTGAGCAGCTGCATTTTCATTCTCTGTATAACTGAGTCACCAGAACTTTCAAAGCAATTTAAAAATTATATTTGCTAAATTAACTTTGACTGACATGGACAAATATCCCCTTGATAACACTAGAAGATCAGGTGTTAAAACAGACTGTACTAAGGGTTGAACAACCAGTTCCTTTACACTCTTTAGATTTTGTTTTGTAGATAAGCTGAGAACACATATATCCAGACCACAGAGAGTCAGAACTTGCCATCTCTGAAATCTTTCACCTAAGCTGTCTTTCAAAGTGAGTTGTCTCTCAAAGTGAGTTTTCCAATTTAAACACAGTAAACTCTGTAAAATCCCAAGTGACCAGTAACAGAGAGCAGTATTTAATGTACTTGAATTACAGATGAGGGCAAGAGAAGGTGAGAAGATCCTGTCCTGTTAAATAAGTCACCTCAGCCTTTGCTCCTCACAGCACCATGTTCCTCACAGACCATGAAGCCAGGGCCAACCATGAGTTTGACAAGAGAGATTCTAGAGAAACAAGGTGCTCTTTCATTAAAAAAAAGGAGAGGGGGGTGGTGTGGGGAGAGAGGTGGTGTGGGGAGAGAGAGGGAGGAGGAAATTATGAGAGCAGAGGGCTTCTCTGTATCAATCTTGTTCCCAGTCCTTCAAGTTTCCAAGTTTAGATTGCAGTTCCATCATTTGCTGGCTGCCTGATCTTGGAATGGTTACCCTACTTCAAGTAGTAAACGACTCTATGAATTATAAAACATACTTTTATCTTGTATGATACTAAGAAGGAACAAAAATGCTGCCAATTAAACTATGACTTACATTAATTGTAAAATGAATATCTACTTCAGAGATGTTAAAATGGGGGGGACGCATCTTATACCAGCAGAAGCTTTACTTTCGTTTCCTGTAAAATGGAGATGATAATAGTAATGTACAAAATCCTTTACTTTGCCGCTTCAGAGTCATTTGCCAAACTTCTCTACCTGGTTCTGTGAGGCTGACTTCTAATGCAATGTTCCAGCTGGGCTCATGGCTGGGTGTAGAGAACCGGGCAACGGCAAGAAACTGATGAACAAGGGGTGAAAGAGTTGAGGGTGTCTGTTGCCTTCTACCACTGTGGGTAAGGTGGGACAGTTACCATAGTCTTCTCGTTGAGGCTACATTTAAATCTGGTGGCTTCCCTCCCATGATCTGGGCTCACTCCAGGTTTCAAGCTCCCTTCCCACCCCTTAAGACATGGGTTGGGGGGTTGGGGGTGAGCCCACAGGTGCTTCACCATCTCTTTTTGGTTACCTCAACCCTCCCCATACCTTTGTAAATATATTTTCATCAAGTGTGTTGTTTCCTGCTAGGACCGGGACTGATACAAGTATCAATTTCATGTGGCTGCTGTGAGCATTAAATGAAAAAGCGAATTCTGTGACCTTAGCCCAGGGCCTGACATGTGGGAAGCATGCAAGCTACTCTAGTTTTCTGTTTCCCAAACATATGACACTCATTCCCCTCTTGGGGAGTTTGCACTTCCTGTTGACTTCTTCAATGTTCCCACCCCCAGATCTTTGTAGAGCCAATGCTTTCCCGTCAATCAGATTCTAAGTTCAAATGTCATTACTCAGAGAATGCTGCCCTAACCACTAAATCTGCTGATCTAAATTAATCCCCCAGTCATTCCCTATCTCTCTACCTTTCATTTTCTTAATAGATATTCATCCTCTTAAGTAGAATAGATGATATTTCCTTGTTGCATATTTACCTATGTCCTCTCTCTTGACTAGAATGTAAGCTTGATGCATTTCTTCTTTATTTCTTTGCTCCCTGATGAATCTTGTGTCCTGACTATGTAGCTAGCACATAGTTGGGGGTGTGAAACAAACTGTCTGGGAAGCAGATTCTGAGACACAATTGGGGGTACAAAAGGCTTTTTGAGAAGTAACATCTGAGAAAGGAAAAAGGAAGATGTAGGACTGGACAGAGAGACGCATCAGACCATGCTGCTGACCTGAGAAGTTTCTTTAGCCCAACAGGGTGTTCTAGAGCAAAGATTTCTCATTAGAAGAGTCCCACATTGGACACAGATGACTAGTCCTTGTCCCACTACTTTCGCCAGTCATTGTATGGGGTTTGTCACCAGAAGATCATGACCTCAGCTACCAGCACTTTGCTTACTCATTGGCTGGGGCACTCCTTGAATAGCATGACCTCAGCTAGAAAGTTGAAGCAGACCTACTAATCAAGCTGATACCTGAAAATGGTCGGCTAACCATACTCTTTGCAGCTGGATGGTGAGTCCTTTCTCAGAAAAAAACCTATGGGATAAGTCTTGCCAATAAATATTTTTCGTGGAATGGAATGAGTGCTATGTTGGTTTAAAAAAGTCATCATCTTAACTTTATAGCCTTACTTATATGAGTCAAAGCAAGAAGAGAGGCATATATTAGCCTTTAATCTGAGTGTACAGCTAGATAACAAGCTAAGTTAATGCAAATACAATAAACAAGAACATATGTGGCATTTTCCAACAATTGAAATACAGCCAAATAGGACTAGAGAATAAGAAACTAAGAGGAGAGTAGAAAGAGGTAGTTTGATTTACATTTTAAGAATATCACGCCAGCTGCTTAATGAAAAATAGGACACAGGAGAATAAGAGTGAAAACAGAGAGTCCAGTTAGCAAGATAAGGTGAGAGTCCAGGTAAGAAGGAATGATGGCTTGGACAATGGTGATAAGGTGGAGATGGAGAGAAATGGATAGAGAAATTGGGGACGTATTTTGGAGGTGAAGGTACAAGATTGCTAATGTATTAGATAGGGCTGGGAGATGAACGGAAAAAAGACTCAAGGATGACTTCTCCATTTTTGGTAAATGGTTATGCCATTTCCTAGGATAGGGAAGAATACTGAGGAGAGATTGTGGGAAGTAAAAAAATGTTCTCTGGGTTTCTAATACTGGCAATGTCTCATTTTCTCATTACACATCCAGATGAACAAGTCAGATAGGCAACTGGCACTACGTCTCTACGGCTCAGTTGAGCTATCAAGAGCTGGAGATAAAATCAGCTACAATCAGCACATAGATGGTAGTTAGAGCATAAGACTTATTCATAATTCATACATCTAAATGAATGGGAATCTCCTCCAGGACGCTCTTCTGCTTGAGAAGCTGCACAGTATACTTTTTCCCAGTGATGTTGCCCATTTGCATGATATTGATGAGCCTCAGATTATTTATCAGTAAAAAAAAGAAAAGAAGCAAAAGACTGGATACACTGGATGGACCTACAGGGTATTATGCTAAGTGAAACAAATCAGACAGAGAAAGACAAATTCCATATGACTGCACTTAGAACTGAAATCTAAAAAACAAAACCAAAGAACAAACATAACAAAACAGAGACTCATAGATACAGGAAAAAAAAAACAAACTAGGGTTTGCCATAGGGCTGGGCAATCAGAGGATGGATGAAATAGGTAAAGGGTATCAAGAGGTACAAACTTCCAATTATAAAATAAATAAGTCACAGGGAGTACACCAAGGGGATACAGTCAATAATACTGTAATAACTTTGTATAGTAACATAGGATAACTTATATGGTGATGTTTTTGTAATGTATAAAACTACTGAATCTCTATGTTGTATACCCAAAACTCATCTAATATTGTAAGTCAACTATCATTCAATTACAAAAAAGAAAAGAAAAAGAATTCAATGTTCCAAAAGTTTAATCAACTTAAAAAGAAGCAAACAAAAAAGTAGACTGTGACTGAATATGTCTTACTGCAAACTTTGTAGGCTACAAGGCTCAATCAAAGTGTTGAGTAAATTGAGTGACAATGTTATATGATAGAAAGAACCAAGATTTTGGTGTCAGGAAAACCCAGGTTCAAATCATGGCTCAGCCACTAATTAGCTCTGTGCCTTTCAGAAATTTTCTACTCTGAGGCTTATTTTCCTCTAGTAGAAAGTAGAGACTGCAATTATACAAAAAATAAATAATCTAGTAGTTTTTGCAAATTTGAGCGTTCTCTGTGTTCTCAGAACATGCCTCTCAGTCTGTTTAAATGCCTTGGATTACAGGTCCTGTTTCTTATACCTGGATTTTTAAATTCAATGTTTGGTCGCATTAAAAACAAAGTTACCAGTAGTCACTAAGGTTGTATAATGTCAGGTCTGCAAAAACATCCACCAACATAAAAACCATGACATTAAAATTATTCCTCTTATCTACTCAGGCCCATTGTTACACTTTTTGCCCTGGGTGCCTGCTCAAAGCATTCTATTAATTCCTCAAAGGGAGTGAAATAAGCCATAAAGCATCCCATACAGCCATGGAGTTTTTCAAAGACTGGCCCAACCCCCATGGGAAAATTCATCACAAAGTAAGGAAGCTACAATTTTCATCACACCTTCTAAATTACAAAGATGACATCATCAATCAAAAGTTCTCTTTAGTAACCTATAGTTAGAATATACTGTGGGAAACTATTTATTCCGCATCACATTATGAGCAGGAAGATTATTACAAAAATAGTGTGTTTTGCTTCCAGAATTATAGGACCATCGAATTCTCTAAAATAAAGCCCCAAATCCACACATGGTCTATTTGGGCCCGTCAGGCTGTTTTGTGCCTTCCTAGCTCTTCAGGCTAGGCTTCACTTTCCACAATGCCTCCCACATGACCACCATCTCCCCTCCACCACTATGACCACTCGTGCACCACCACACACACAGCATACCCAAGATTCCACCCCACCTGTTCTCAGGCTTTACGTAAAAGCCATCCTTTTAACATTTTGGAAGTACTCAATCCTAAGGATTCCTCTTTTCATTTAGAGAAATTCTTTTAAAGTATTTCCACTGTCAGGAATTGACCCTGACTTTTTTAATTCTTGAATGAAATCAACTGCTGATAGTTCTAAAGAAAATGACAGATGTGTAAACTTTTCCTTGTATCTTCTATGGTCTCAGTTTTGACCAAGTTGCCTTCTAGGTTCTTGGCATGCAATGAAAGTGAGAAGGATTTTAAAATTTGATGGGTGAAATACATATTTTTTTGCTACAGAATCTAAACCTAAAACAAATAATGCATTTGGCCACAACCCTGACACTTTCTTCAAAACATCCTACATACCCCTCAGAAAAGTAGCATGGACAACTCTGTTTCATCGTTTCATGCTTAGTATCCAGGCTTGTGTACATAATTTGCTGGGCCCAGCACAAAATGAAAACGTGACACCATTTGTTCAAAAAGTAGGGGGGAAAATACATTTAAAAGTACCAAAATAGGAGTTCTCTGGTGGCCTAGCGGGTTAAGGGTATGGCATCATCATTGCTCTGGCTGGGATTACTGCAGAGGCACAAGTTCCGTCCCTGGCCTATAAACTTCCAAATGCCTCAGACAAGGCCAGAAAAAAAGGTACCAAAAATATACAAACATAAAACTACCATATTATCTGGCAATTCCACTCCTAAGTTTATATCTGAAAAAAATGAAAACACTAATTCAAAGACACACGAATCCCAATGTTTATAGCAACATTATTTACAAAAGCTGAGCTATGGAAGCAACTTAAGTATCCATCAATAGATGAATGGATAAAAAATATGTGGTATGTGCACACGTGTACGCGCGCGCACGCACGCACACGCACACACACGCACACACACACTCAATGGAATACTACTCAATGACAAAAAAAGAATGAAATTCTGCCATTTGCAACAATGTGGAAGGGCTTAGAGGTATTATGTTAGTAAAATAAGTCAGAGAAAAACAAATATTGTATGACTTAAATGTAGAATCTAAAAAAATAAAACGAATGAATATGACAAAGCAGAAACAGAATCACAGATAAGGAACTAATTAGTGGTTACCAGTGAGAAAAGGGTCTGGGGGAGGGGAAAAATAGGGATAGGGGATTAAGAGGTGCAAACTATTATGTATAAAAACAAGGATATAATACCCAGTACAGGGAAACATCCATTATTTTGTAATAACTTTAAATGGAGTATAAACTATAAAAATATTGGATCAGTATGTTGTACACCTGAAATTAATATAATACTGTAAATCAACCATACTTCAATTTATAAAAGAACAAACTTTTCCCTTTATATTATTACTTGTAAAACATAACAAAGGTAATAGTGATATATGAGTATCACCATAAAATCAAAAATTACAAAAAATTATCATTTTGGTGGCATAATTTTATATAATACACATAGTATATTAAATCTTGATTGTAAAAGTTTTATGGCTTGGATTGCTAAAACTTCATTTATTAGTTCATTAAAATTATACAGTTAACTTCATTTTCAATTGATGTAATTGAAAGTAATAGCAGTTACTCCTGGCAAATAGCATATCACAGATAATCGGTAATTTTTAATTTGGAGAAAGTAATGCAAATGCTAATAGAGCTATTAATATTTTAGAGACTGTGACAAAGAAATGCTGGATAAATTATTTCAATATAAATTTTAATACATCTAGAATTAATGATTCTCATGGAGCAATTTCCCAGAAAGACTCAATTTTTCACACATATAAGTTTCACGTAAGTCTCAATTTGTAAATGTAAATTTATACAATGACATTTTGTTTCCTCCAGCATTT
>PVHT021183617.1:10442902-10479166 GCA_004024745.2 Catagonus wagneri
TGCCGTGAGCGGTGGTGTAGGTTGCAGACGCGGCTCGGATCCTGCGTTGCTGTGGCTGCGGCGCAGGCCAGTGGCCACAGCTCCGATTAGACCCCTAGCCTGGGAACCTCCACATGCCGCGGGTGCGGCCATAAACCCGCGGCCATAAAATGACAAAAGGCAAAAAAAAAAAATAAAAAAATAAAAAAATAAAATAAAACTGACTTCCTCTTAATAACTGGTTCATCCAAAGTTTTTTTATATGAAAATAACAGTTTCCAAAGGCTGTGATGATCTTTAATTTCTAAGTCTGTAAGGGCAGAATTTGCTTTGCAATGTTTCAGAAATGTTCAAAACCAGAGAGTCTAAAGTTTTTGAAATATTCTGGCATCTCCTCGAATACGTTTTATTGGGCTATCCACATGAACGCTTTTATTTTGTAATATTTACTGAATAGTTTATTACCTGTGTGCCAGCAGGTCCTATCCCGGTGCTCAGGCCTGAAAATTAATACATTTGCAGAAGCCACAGAAGGAAACTGGCTACGGAACGACAAGCAGGCACGCCTCTCATCCTGTCTTGCCGCTGCCGCCATGCAGAGCCCTCCTCCTCTCTCCTGGGACTCTGGAGAGTATGGGGCTACTGCTGCTGCTCTCCTGCCATTGCTGCTGCTCTCCTTCCGCTGCACCCAAGGCCGCCATCAGTGTGGACCCAGGTTCCACGCTCAACTGCCTCCTTGGAAACCCGGGGAGCCTGAACCAGGCCCAACTTGCAGGAACACGCGGGGCAGCAGGCCACCTGATCCACTGCTCTCGGCCCCCCTGCGCGTCGGCCCCACCTGTGCGCGCTCGCTGTGCGATGTCACGCCTCTTCTAGTGCGCATGCTCGTCTCCCTTCCGCCTTCACCATTACCTACGAAACACAAGTTCAAGGACAGAAGAAACTTTGGAAAAATTTCAGGGTGGTGCCAGCAGAGCATCCTGACCAGACTAGACCTTCTAGGGCTGTCCAGGTCGCCCACCTATGAAGCCGCCTTACTAGTACCATGTGAATCAAAAATCTCTTGGGCCTCGGTCCGCCGGCAATTCCCAAACCGTGTTCTGCAGAAGAGGTGCTCTGTGAGAAAGTGACAATGGGAAATGTGTCCACACCCTGCGATTCCGAATGCGCGTTAGCAAATTACAAGGCTGTGGAAATCTTGAATTAAAGAACACTATTTCATTTAATACATCCTTTCTGAAACTCGTCCGGCACCAGAATCCTATTTACATGAAATATCTCTATGTTGGGAAACATCAGGAGTCCATAGAATAAAAATTTTTTAATGTTGTACTAGGTTGTGGTCCAGACACCATTCAAAAAACCCTGAAGACCATTTTTTTATTATCCTCTATCTCAGAATAGGCATTCTATTTCAACTACTATCTTCATAAGGATAAGAGTAAAGTCTATCAAGGCTTAACATAATATATAAAAGCATATGAAAATATTTTTTGTTTGGCAATAATGAATTTTAATTTTTTAAAAATGTTTTATCCTAAAAATTTTATAGCACTTATTGCCCCTCTAGAATAAAAACTATATGATTTCAGTTTTCTGCTCTATAGAAGGAATTATTTTTAATCTCACACATGTGATTTAAACAGAGTTATACAAAGCAACTAAAAACAGATTCATTAGTGGCAGGTCCACTGAATTTATTCCTGAGGTCAAGAAAACATTTAAGCTTACAGACAATTTTATTGAAAAAATTTTAAAATGTAAACCAGGTTGTATCACTGCTCCTTTTTAAAACCTTCAATGGCTTCTCATTTCTTCAAGGGAAAAGTACAAACTTCTTAAAACAGCCTACAGTGCTTTGCATATTTTAAAACACTTATTATGCCTGCCTCATTCGGTACCACTCCTCTTCTCACTTACCATATATCTGCCTTACTGGCTTTCATTCATTCATCCTACAAATATTTACTGACATACTAGAAAAAATATGCAAAAAGAATAAGGGCTATGCCCTCAATAAAAGTAATGAATATGGGATCTATAATGCAGTGTCAGGTAGAGGTAAATACTATAAAGAAAAATAAAACTGGCAAGAGGTTACAGGGGTAGAAGCGTGCTATTTTAGTTAACATGCTCAGGACAGGCCTTTCTGAGAAGGAGACTTTTGAAAAGACGTCTAAGTGAGGTGAAAGCACAAGCCGTGCAGACTCGGGAACAGCATTAAAGGTAGAGCTTGGGGTGTGCACTGCACCTTGTGAGGAACAAGATGATTGTTGGGGGCAGATGAAAGAAACACAGAGTGGCACAAGATGGTAACAGAAAAGTGGGTGGGGCCAGAACAGCACTGAGTTGCAATTCAAATGTCACAGGCAGCCCTTGCGGAAGTTTAAGCAGAGGAGTCCCAGGATCTGATTGATGCTTAAAAACTACACTTTGGCTCTTGCTTGCCCAACAAACAGACGGTACAAAGGGGCATGTGGAGAGAAAAGGCAGAAAGCTCTTGCTTTGGCCCCAGAGAGAGAAAATGGTGATTTAGATCAAGGCAGTTAGGGAAGAGCTATTGAAAAACAGCCATATCCAGGGATGTTTTAAATATTCCCACATATCCAACAGAATTTGATAAGGGAGTGAATGTGGATGTGAGAGTAAAAAAAGAACAAAACATCCAAAGTTTGGGGGTCTCAGTGGCTAAGTACGTGGCAATGCTAAAATGCCAAATAGGGGAGGAAGGGCAAGCTATAGAAGAAAAGAGTCGAGTGCTGTTGGTGAGCTTGAGCTCTCTATTAGCCATCCAGGTGAAGATGTCACATTGACAATGAGATGGATGAGAGTTGATTTCATGGGAAGGTGAGGACCTGGAGCTGTAAATCTGAGAGTTATCTTCTACCTTCTAGCCCCTCAAATGTACCACGTTCTGCCTCTAGTCTTCTCGACCTGCTAGCCCCTTGGTCTGGACCTCTTCTTCCTTACTTTCATTTCACTGACTTTCATTAATCTTTTGGGAATTTTGTTTAAACCTCATTTCCCCCTGAAGGAAGTCTTCTTCGATTCCTCAGGCCAGATTAGACCCCTCTGTAATATGATCTCCTAATACTGCATAACTTTTCAAGATCCTATGGATCATAATTATTGGCAAATAAATACCTCTGAGACTAATGACTGTCTTGTCTGAGCCTCGTTTCTATTATTGCAGAGATATCTATCTCATTCACTTTTAAATTACCAGCATCTAGCATAGTGTCTGTCTTGTAGCAAGCACTCAATAAAAGTTTATGGAATTAATGAGGTAATTAATTAATTGGTTCCAGAGAGACCTATTTCTTCATTACCACTTCATTGCTCCTCCAGCTTCTTGCTTCTCCTGTTTCTCTGACATACATGCTTACTGCCAACCACACCTGAAGGTTACTCTCAAACAAATATCTTGAAAAACTCCTATGAAAATGTAATTCACTAGGAGAAGAGAAGCCAGATGTGCGGAACTGCTTTTAGGTCCAGAATCGCATTTAAGGCCAATTTTTTTAAAATGACTGATAGGATTGTTTTTGAGAAAACAAAAGTCCTAATTGATACCAAAAAATAATCAGAGCGACATTTTATCATGATGTGTCTTTTGTACCATAAAAGGAAATTATTAATTTGGATTGATAACCATATAAAAGCTTTCTGACCAGTGAAGTATAGATCTGTATTTTTCTGCTTCATCACAGTAAATTACAGCTAGAAAGTTCAAAAGACCTATCAAATAATATGTAATTTACTACCTTGCCTTACCTCATGTTGGGGAGAAGTATTCAACTGGAAAACTAAGGCATTTTAAAGTGAAATTGGCTTTTAAAAAATCTGTTCAGAAATCTATCTTTTTTTAGCATCAAATTAGAAATAGAGCCAGAAAAAAAAAAAAAACCCTTATCCACCCAACTCAAATATAAGCTTATTTCAGGTAAGAGTGTTCGAGTCAATTCCCTTATTATTCCACTTCACTTTTCCCATCTTTTGCCTGAGAAAGCCTTTCATTTCCTTGAAATTTCAAATAAAGCTCTGGGGAAATTGGAAAGTATCTTATAAAGTGATGGATCATAATAAAGGTTGAGTTTATATCTCTCCTATAGTGTTGGTTTCATTATAACAAATAACTAAAACACCTCAGTGGAGGATTACAGCAGAATTTGTCTCTGAGAGGACATCTCCACAAGGGCTGAACTTGAGAATCTTAAACTTCCTATTTCCCTTTTTCTAACTTAGGGCTAACACTGTCCCCAGTATTGGTCACTGAAAGTGGCTGAAACATGGATAATTCAGGATGAAGTTGTTGCTAAATGAGATGATGCAACCATCTCAAGTAGAAATAATTTTTACATATCACACTACATCCAAGTGAATGAAACAACAGCAGCAAAATTACTACCCAGATACTGGACAAACATGTAACCATAATTGCATGGTTTCAAACTTAACTTTTTCTAGTAATCATGTACCTGAAAAATAATTTACATATTGTTTACATCGCCTTCAAGAGTTAACAGATTAATGACTGAATTTAAGCTAGACTGAAAATATGAGCGCAGAGTTCACAAACACCACGTACACTGCAATACTTTCAAGGCCTAACACAATGCCAGGCATTCAGTACATGCTCAACCAACAGCCATTATTCCCACAAAGAAAAGATGGGAAAGATAGAAATGATGGTTGGAGACAATTATAAAGCCTCATACATTTTTTTTTTAACCACGTGTTTTGTGTTCCAATCCCAGTGTTAGCTTGGATGAGAATTAAGTAACTTACTTTACCTCCCTGATCTCCCAGGAATGATGCTGAAGTTCTAATTTGGATCAACAATTCCAATGTATAAGATGCCCTTTTCTGCACATCTCTTTATTTTATGGGACTAAAATGTTACAAAAATAATGCAAGTTCATGTGTCAAATGAAATGATATTGTTATAGGAAGAAAAAATTAATAATCTCCCTTTTCTCTTTTCCTGTGCTAACCCTTGAGGTGACAGTGCAAATGCTGGGTCATAAATTCTCCCACATCTGCCTGTGTTTACACTCATACTTTTCTCTGGATCACTGCCTCTCCAGCCCAGAGTGGAAACACATACTTCATCACCCTTCTCCTGGTATAATTGTTACTCTTCTCTCAGATGTCACCTCAGTTGTTACCTCCTCTGTGCATGCCTTCAGACTTACCTGAGTAAATTCCTCTTTTTATTGGGAACTGATAGCTGTTCATCAAAATTTGTTCTCTCTTTCTAGAGCAGTCTTACAATGGCATGACTAGGAGACGTAACTCCCGTGTTGCAATCAGATGTGCCCATTGGACTAAACTTTTTTATATGCAAGTTGTAGCACTGCGGAGTATATATCCTCCAAGACCACTTCTCCACCCCTGAAACCCATCCGTCTTTGCAGGAGGAAATTATTCCTTCATAGATTGCCATCAACTCTTTGGGATATCTTCAAAGCCCTGTTGCTTTTACGTGCCCTATTATTCAAATAACCCTGATTTTCACTTGGAAAAATATTCTTCCCTCACTCTGAGTTCTGTGATTCAGATGGTCCCAATTGCACCATTTGGGCTCCAGGGAAGAGGCACATGACTTCAGCCTCACCGATAAGCCTGCTCCATCCATCTGGAAACAATAATTAATTCATGGATAGGCACTTTACCAAAGTTATTCCAACAAGAGGACATTCCCAAGAGTTCTGTTGAACCTATTGAGAAGTATTCTTTTGCTGCTACTGTTACTTGAGTGGTATAGTATAAATATAAAGCTGTCTACACACACAGAGAATGTCTTAAGACTATCCCAACTCAGAGGAAGGCAGAGCCAAAATAGTGGAGAGAGACATTCTTGATAGGTCATTTGAACATCTGATCAGCCTGGATCTAGTAATACACTTTACATTGCAGTTGACCGAGCCATTTGTGGTTTAAGCCAGTTTGAACAGAGTTTCTCTCATTTGGTATTGGGAGGCCTGAGTGATATTCTCCCACCAATAAGTGACATTCTCCCACCAATAAGTCCCATATCCCTTTGGTTTCACTATACTGAGGGCAGATCCTACATTCTATCTCATTTTACCCTCTCCCCCAAAGTTTTAAGTTCCATGAGGGTAAAGATGCGTTATTTTTCTTTGGCATCTCCCAATGCCTTTGTGTACTGCCTAGTACTTAATAAATATTGAAAGACTAGATGGGCAAAACAGAGTCTATGGCACCCAGGAGACTGACTGAGGAAGGTGAAGACATAGCTGCTTTCCTTAAGGAGTTTATAAATTACTATTAATTATTCCCAGATGGAAGTGCATGCATCCTAATTCATCAGTTCCAGCTATGAATTTGAGGAGCTATTAATTATGTGTTTCTATTGGATGGTTCTACAAATATGTATTCTATAAATGATACTAACTCCATTCCCCTTTAGATTTTTCCATCGCTGTATCTTTTGGGGACGGGCTTGCCTGTTTAGCTGAATTTGCTCCAGATATCCTTCCAGTCACATGATATTAATCCATCAATATCAGAGAAGGGCTTCAGGGGAAGGGACAGCAAAATGGGAGGGAGGAGAGAAGACGGGGAAAGTGAAACCACATGAAATGGGCACAGTACCAAAAACATTTTTGAAGTCTCTGGTGAAACTTTTTCTGGCATCGCTACATAACAATAGCACATCATTTTCATTAACTTGAACAAACAAAACCAAACAGAGATGAAAAACCAGTACAGATGTGATATAACTTTCCACTCCTAGCCTGGTCTAGGCAGCCGCATGGAACCACTTCCCTTAACAAGGCAGGACATGTTCTTTCAGTCTGTCCCAGGACAAACACCACGTGGCACCAGGCTACAGCCACAAACACACAACTGTGGACTAGGGCATTTGATTCATTCTGCTCCTCTCCACCACGTTCCCCTTTGATAGCTGATGTCATATTGGTGTTCTCTCTTCTACCTCCCACCTTTTTGATTCCTTTTGTTACTGACCTTCGCAATGCTCCCTGTACCTGGAAATATGTCTCGTTCCTTCAGTGCCAAGCAACTTTCCCCTCTTGCTCTCCTATCAAACATTTCCTTTAGCTGAGCCTTCCAAGGCTGATCTCATTGCAAACCATGTTTGCACACCCTGAGTAGCTTTATTGTTATCTCATGAGTCATGACCATCTGAATTTCATTTTCATTTCCTTGGGGGAAAACCCTGTCTGGTGTGTGTTCTGCACAGCCACACATAAACGGATGGCACTCAATAAATAATAAATTGTGATGATAACAATACCATGAACATACACTCCAGAAATAATACACAAAGAACGAATGACTGCTGGACCTAGCCCTTGGTCCAGGGACTGAATTCATCTGGTCATGATGGTCTTTGGTCTGAGAGTGTCTGTCATGCTGTAAATCAGTGGCTTCCCCACTATTAGTGGTAGCACATGGCTCTTCAGGGTAGTCCAGGGACTACAGGATAAACACAAAACAAAACAGCTGCAGGGAATCTTGGAGATTTTATTTTCCTGATGAGGATTATGAAATCCAGAGAGACTACACTGTTCTCAATGCCAGAAGATCTCAATGATACTCTACTTGAAGGTGCTGATTCTAGCTCTGGTTTTGACTTTCACCAGGCAGAATCTGTAAACTTGGGGAGTACTCGTGATTTTTTAAAACCCATTATTTTCATATGAAACGAGGATGACCTATTCTTCATGTATAGGGTTGGATAAGAATTCAATAATATAACCAGTGTGGAAGAGCAAGAGCAGCCAGCAGCTCACATTTTATTGCAGTCATCATTACTATTGGTAAAAAGTTTATATGAATTATTTAATTTAATCCTTACAATAACCCTAGAATCTAGTTATTGTTTGATCCCCACTTTAGAGATGAAAAAACTGGAGCCCACAGAAGACAAGTAATTTTGCCAATATTTCACAGCTAGTAGGTGGTAGACCAGTTATTGAAGCTGGACATTTTGAATTTAGGATATGTTATCTAACCCAGGAGCACGGTAAGGTCAAGCAATGTAGAAATGTGAAACTTTAAATGACTGGGAATATTAAGGGTGATTATTAGAACTTAACAGGGAGTGTTATAAATGAAAATAACTCATAATAGTATCAATATAATTCAATTCTATCTTCATCTTAAAAGAGAACATCTTACCAGGATAAATTCGAAGTCAGATAACCATGATCTGAGGGATGGTATCCTAGGTACATAGAACATATTCTACTTTCACCATCTTATCTAGAAAAAAAAGAAAAGAAATAAATAAAATATCTAAACACTGCATGTGATTCACCTGCTCTGCACCAAAAGATCACATGTAACACGAGACATTGATAAGCTGCTTCTATGTTAGCACTCGCACTGTGTGATTTCAAGATTTAGAGATACATATTTTCCACATGCAAGGCCCCTAAATACATGCCAGTTCTTTCATCTGGTGTCCAGCAAAAGAAACCATGACCTGTTTCTCTCCTAGGGGGAAATTTGGCTATTGCTTTGAATTTCTGAGAGTAGTTGTTATTCTTCAATATGGAACCTTCCTAGGGGATCCCTAAGGTATTTCAACTATGTGCAATGGTCACATTACTCACTGAAGCTAGACTATAATCCCAGATAAAGTGAAGGAACAAGCCAAGTACTGGAAGAAAATGTGTGTGGTGCTGCTGGTGGTGATGGGGGTACTCTGTACTGCTCAGAGGGGGAATACTTAAAATATTTTCGAGTAGGGGAATTAATTTAGGAAGAATACAATTCTTTAGCGAGTGACTGAAATTACCAAATACATCCCAGTTTCTTCTTATTCTCTTTTTAACTCACCCCACTGTACAAGAATAGCTAGTCACCCAACAGTATTCTCCATTATGTCTATGTACTGTCCTAGACAGGTAGGATAAGGCAGGCAAAGTACCTCCCTGTAAGGAACTTAAATTCTCAGGGAAAAAGACAGAACATTGATGTAATAAAAAAATAACATCATTTCAACTTCTGATAAATTCTACTAAGAAAATAAAATGCTGTACTTCATCAATTTGAAAATGTATTTCTTCCCTTTTCACCATTTCTGAGATCTAGAAGCATCTTACAATTGGGCAGTATACCTGACTTTAATAGGCAGCATTTTTTTTCTTTCTTTGGGTATGCAAATGTATCACGTTTTACAACTGATGATAACTAAGATTCAGTGAAAACAATACAAAATGTGGGAGACACAAGCACATTTGTAGAATCATACTTTTAGCAACCACAATCATTTGACAAATTAATAATTTGCCTACTTCCAACACTAAATAGCTAAAGTGTGTCAAATAACCTTGCCAGTGAAAATGCATACAACAGGTAGGATGAAAGGGGAATTTTCAAATTTTTGTAAAACATTTTACTTCCATTTAACCTAACATTTCACTTTTTGATGTGCTTCTTTCTAGTTTGTGTGTGCTAAATTTCCCTTAACTTTTCCTTGAAATGCCTACATTATCTCTTCCACCTATCTATAAATAGCTGCTCTAGCCAGAAAATTGTCTTTCCTTATGTTTTTGCTTTTTATCTTAAAAAGTTCCCTTTCATCTTTTAGTTTACTTTAAAAAAGTCTCCACCTAGCTTTTTTCCCCCTCATTTCTGTTAGTTGGAAGTCACTGCCTCTAGACTTTGCTGAGTGCATATCTCCCCTCCTCACAGCCTTGTAAACCAATCTTCTTACCTGTGGTCCTCTTGACCTGCTTTTAATTCCTCCCCACTCTGCATTTTCCCTCCCAGCTACCTGTGTTTACTGAGGCCGCCCACCAATGGATACTGATACTTCATAGCCAGAGTACCTCTGTGTGCTCCCAGACAGCTTCGGGTTTCCCTTCACGACTTACCTTAAGACATGTCAGCACATGCTGGGCCTTTGCATTTTTCTTCAACTTTTAAGTCACATTTTATTTTTGGCAGCTTAAGTTATGGCTAGAGAAATCCTTTTTCTATTCTGCTAATGTTTCCATGTGGGAACTTCTACTCCCAGGCGTGAATGGTATTGAAGCAACATGTTAGCCCCTCCTCCCCAGCCTCCCTTCTCACCGAGGAGAAGAAATGATTTATCTAACCATCAAGTCTGGGAGAGAGGACTGAGCATGCTCAGCTCAGCCCTTCTGTCTTTCCTCTGGATTTCCTTGCAGAGGGTGAGAAACGAAACCTAAGGCAATTGAAACTTAACGCTCCCTTCTCGCTTCTGTAACATCGCTTGCTCGCTAAGTATCAGTTGTGACAGTGTTTCGCAACAAAGGGTCAATAAAACCGGCCAAGACGTAACAGGCTGCCATTTACGAAATTTTCCATCCCCCCCAGGTCTGCAACTTTCAAAAGTCCCGCGCACGCCAATTATAGCCAGTCACTAACCGCCACATCTGCTTCTGTAAACCTGCTTGCTTGCTGAATATGGATCGCGCGATCCCAGGCCAATCATATAGCAGACGGTGTCCCAATTCAAATATCAGCCAATCGGCGTCCCTCTCCTTTGAAAACCTCCCCTAAGCCCCAGACTTGTTTGTGTGTGCCCATAAAAACCCTGTACTTGCTGCAGTCGGGACCTCTTTGCGTCACCGGTAACGAGTGCGCAGGGGTCCAGGTTCGAACCTGCAATAAAGGACCCTTGCTGTTTTGGCTTTGACTTTTGACTCTGGTGTGCTCGTTGCGAGGGGGTCTCTCGACCGCGGGCATTACAAGGGGCTACCCTGGGTCTGTTCCTGGGGCAGCCTCTGAATCCATGTGGGGACAGAGTTTCTAGTGCACTTGTGACCTAGTGGTTGGTAGGTCCAACTGAGCATTGGAAATCCACATAGGTGCCATCTCAAGCTGCCTTTGCCAATCCAGCTTTATGAATGTAGCTTATGTGTCAAAGTCTGTCTGACACCTGTGCTTTACTTTTCAATTGGCTCAGAAATATGCAAGATAAGAAATCCCCAAACACTCCTTCTCACAGTGCCAGGAGATTTAAGAGCACATTGACATAATCAGAAGATGGAATTTTAAAAAAATCAGAAGTGAGAGTTCTCGTCGTGGCTCAGTGGTTAACGAATCAGACTAGAAACCATGAGGTTGCGGGTTCAATCCCTGGCCTCGCTCAGTGGGTTAAGGGTCCGGTGTTGCCGTGAGCTGTTGTGAAGGTTGCAAACGGGGCTCGGATCCCACGTTGCTGTGGCTGTGGCGTAGGCCGGCGGCTGCAGCTCCAATTAGACCCCTAGCCTGGGAACCTCCAAGTGCCTCGAGTGCGGCCCTAGAAAAAGCAAAAAGACAAAAACAATTTTTAAAAAATAAAAATAAAAAATCAGAAATGCCCAAAAATGAAATTAGTGCCTGAGAGTACAGTAGGCCCTCATTTTTGGACATGTCCAACCACAGAGAAGGGGAGAAGGAAGGGTAAGGTAAAATTTATGATGCCTCTGTTATATACAGGCAACTTTTTTTTTCCCCCAATCTTCACAACTGCCCTTGGAGTTTGATGTCATTAGACTGTTTCACAGTTGTCAAAACTGCGGCTCAGAAAGTTTGAGTCTTTCATCTCACAGATGATAAGAGAAATAAGATTCGATCAGTTAGCTCTGGCTGCAATAACAAAATACAAGGCTGAGTGGTTTAAATAGTAGAAATATATTTTTTCACAGTTTGGAGGCACGAAGTCCTAAGGTTTCAGCCAATTTGGTTTCTGGCAAGAGCTTTCTTCTTGGCTTACAGATGGCTCCTCTCTTATTATATCCTCACATGGCCTTTCCTCAGTGTGTGCACACAGTGGGGGTGCTGGAGGGGTGAGGACAGAGAGGCAGAGAAAGATGGAGAGAGAGAGAGAGCACTTGCTCTCTGGTGTTTCCTCTTATAAGGACATTAATCCTATCGGATCAGGACTCTACCCTTTTTTTTTGGCTTAATTAATTATATTACAATTATTGGTGTACAAAAATCATCACAAGTCAATTTGATAGCATTTGCATCCCAAACCCTAACCTTAATTACTTCTTTGGAGGCCCCATCTCCAAATATACCTACACTGGAGTTAGGGCTTTAACATATGAATTGGGAGGTGGGGTGGGGAGATAAGAATTCAGTTCAAGACAAAGATTAAACCCAAATCTAGCAGATTCCAAAACTGAAGGAGAGGAGATGATTTGAAAAAAACAACTCAAGGAGAAATTCTAAAAATTAAAAAAATATAAGACACTAGATGAGAGATTTGAAGACAGAAAAGGAGGGAGAAGTGGAATGATTCAGACAAGCGTAACAGTTTTTCCAGCTCTGAGGGTCTCTCTTTTATCCCAGGGAAATTCAAGATCCAAACTTCTATCTCATTTAGGGAATTCACATTTCCTAATTCCAGGAGTCCCAGAAGACGTTTGTGTCAAATGGACTGAATGACACTGGGAAATGCATTCATCTGTTGACACGAGATCACTCGCCCACATTTAATTCAGTCTTGGCTCATGCCCTTAGCTACCCCTTCTCTCCCCAAGCAAATCCGTAGCATCTGAAAACTGGTAATGCCTCCACTAGAGTCCTCTGACCTTTTGTCAGAAAAGCTCTGTTCCCCCTGCAAGACTGAGCGTCAACCTTTTCCAACACTCAGTGACCTTCTAGGGTCATTTCAGACTCCAGCAGGTTGAACTCAGGGGCTTTCCCTGGGTCTCTAAATCAAAGAGCCTGTTCCCTTTTTTAAAACTGAATTTGCAAGTAAGTAAAATGCTTGATTCTTCTCCTCCCTATTCCCTATGAATTAACAGTTTCAATCTAAGTAAATTTACATTTACTTGTAAATTTCCTCATGCAAATAGTATTTGTTTCGTATTTACATTTTCAAATTTAAAGGACAATGAAGTAAGGCTATTAAGGAAGTACACTGAAAGAACCAATTGAAGGAAATGTAAAAGCAAGGGTTTTTTGTCTCAGAAGGGAGTAAGCTAAGAGATGATGCAGAGGTAACAGTGCAGAACCAAACATCATTAGCAAAAACTATTGTGGGAATAAATACAATGGTTTAGAAACTTGGGAGTAAGGGGTCTCCCACAGTCTAAACAAGCCCATTGCCAGCTGCATCTAAGTGTCCACAGCCCCCTCTAAGTGTGCTTGTTAATTGCTGTTAGTTGTTTTCTGGTAAGAACCTTGATTTATTATAGATCTCCTCTAGAACAAGTTTTTGAACCTTTTCCCCTACTTCCTTCTGCTTTAGGTAGTCTAGCCAGATCTGAAGAAAATCTGAATTCCACCTACCCCTCCCTTCTCTGGACCAGATGCTGGCCTAGGTCTATATGACTCTAGGATCTATATAAATTCACAAAGATCTAGATATATTTAGGGAGTTCCTTCTGTGCCGCAGTGGTTAAAAACCTGACATAGTGTCTGTGAGGATTCTGGTTCAATGCCTGGCCTTGCTCAGTGGGCTGAGGATCAAGCGTTGCTGCAAGCTGTGGCGTAGGTCACAGATGCAGCTCCAATTCAACCCCTAGCCTGGAACTTCCATATGCTGAAGGTATAGCCATAAAACAAAACAAAACATATTGTGGGTCCAAAGTTTTCCTAGAGCTTAAAAATGTAGGAGTACTAGCCTTCTGGACATTTTTATTTAAAACTCACTGTGTGACTCTTATCTTCCAAAAATGAAGAGGTCACAGACTGCCCTCAAGTCTAAATGTCTATAGCTTATCTGGCTGAGTAAAATGGATGGAAAGGGTACCATTAAAACCAACTCAACCATTCAACATGTTTATGTTTGAAGGGGCAAGAGCATGTAAGACAATGCATTTCTTTGAAATCACTCAAACCTGGATCCTAATCTCACACCACACTGGTAGTGCCTCTCTGAGCTCTAGGATTCAGGTCTCAGTTGTGGTAATAGAATTATCTCATAATAATCCTTTAATTTTTATTATTCTCCTCTTTTAAGGCTCAAAAGAAACCACCCCAAAATGATTTCATGAAGGAGGTGAAAAGTTGAGTGCTGACTGATGACTAAAATAGAGAAAAAAAGACTTGCCTAGAGTGCTATAAACCAGCACTCAAAGATAAATCCCCCGAAAGCCTATTGGGAACATCAGATCACATTTGTTGGCACGGAGGGCTCACGCGGAACAGAGGTCTCAGCATTTAGTGTGTATAAGAATTATTTGAAGAGCTTTAGTTTCAGTTTTAATTGGCATTCACTTTGATTTTGTTACACGTGATCCAAGGACCATGCTTTAAGGATGAGCGATAGTAACAGGAAATAAGAATGGAAATCTAGATTACAGAGGCTCTTGAATGTCGGACTATGGAGTTCAAGCTTAATCCTGAAGATAAAGACAAATCAACTAAATATATTTGAGAATGAGTCAGGCATTCATTTTTACACAAGGTCATTCTGGTCCCTCTTTGCTTCAGAGACAATACTGTGTGAAAATTTCTCAAAGAGAAAATCTGAAGTTAGTAGTTCCTCAGATTTATGACCAAATCTAGCTTCTCTAATTCTGTGGTTACCTTTAAGCTTACCTGTATATAGTGCCTAAAACCCAGGTAAAAATGGACTGACTAGATCTCCATGCTGTGCGCACTGTAGACAGAAGATATGATTAAAATTGTATGTTTCGAATAAACTACTCCCTTATAATTCTACTTTTTAGTTTACTTTCTAATTTGAAGAGTTCTTTTTCAGCAATAGTCTTTTTTCCACCCCCCACAGCATATGGAAGTTCCCAGTCTAGGGGTTGAATCTGAGCTGCAGCCGCTGGCCTGCACCACAGCCACAGCAACACGTGATCTGAGCCACGTCTGTGACCTACACCTCAGCTCATGGCAGCGCCAGATCCTTAACCCGCTGAGCGGGGCCAGGGATTGAACCTATGTCCTCATAGATACTAGTTGGGTGCGTTACCACTGAGTCACAACAGGAACTCTGCTAACGGTCTTTTCGATCCATCTTGTTCATATAGTCATTATGTTCAAGGATTGAAATTCATGCCCAAGAAAGGCATGAGACCTGATTAGAAGTAAAGATATTGTTTCTACAAGCCACTCATGAAGACCAATCTCAAGACTTAAAAGTATTCTCTTATAAAATGTTGTAAAAATATATCCAGAAAAATATTTATTAAACACTCAAAAAAATACTATAATACTATAATATTTTGCTTCTTTGTTTATAAAACTTAAAAGAGATGATACTCCAGTTCCAATGCCAAAGCCTAGAATACTTGACACCTGATTTACTCATGTCACCTAGGAAGCATTTAGCCATAGTTAAATCACATAAAGTCCCCACTGATCTCTTCTATACGACGCTCTTTGTTAATCTGGGCCTCACCCTCTTTTCTTGATTTATTTTCTTTCTATAATAAGTCCCAGAACGATAATGCTGGGTCATGTGCCTTGATCTTAAATTGATGATCATCATAGGTCAAAAGTCCACAGAAGAAAGAAAGGCAGCTTTTGCTGATGAAATCACATGAGTTGATGAAATCCATAAAGAGCAGCTGTTTGTCTAGTCAAGTCAACCCAACATTTCCCTAAAAGTCACCCCCAATTTTTTATCCCATGGGATTGATGGTGGCCCAAGTTTTGTGCTTCGGTGTATATTTAAAAAGATTCCTTTGTGAACCTACGTAAGCTTGCAGAGAAATGAATTTAATAAGGTACTGGTTACCTAGGTGAAACTGGTAATATCTTCAGGAAATTACTGATGGGGAAATGAAAAACCCTTTGTTCCCTCATTACTTATTTGTATATCCTCTTGTTCGCCTTTTATTATCAAGTTAAAATATCTTTTTTTCTTTTGACCTTTCCACAAACCAATAAAAATTGCTCTGCTCCCAAGAAAGAGAAAGAACTAAGAGTAAAGCCAGATGTACAAAGATTGAGCACACACTCACGAAGCTCTCTTTGGTCTTATCTCTACAGAACACCCTTTCCTAAGGCTTCAAAGACTGCCAAATATAAGCATACACACACATAATGGTTAATGTTTGATGATGAGGTTCCTTTCACAGCTAAGAGAGTAACAGTCTTCCACAGTAGTTTGTCCAATCTACAACTGATGAAAGTTGTACAACTGTAAGATCTTTTTGAAAGAATGCCCAAATGAACTAGTGAGGTTTCACTCTACTGAACTCTCAACTAGGACCTTTTTTACTTACACAATTTATATAGTAAAAGTAAAAAAATGGCACAAAATTATTCTTTTCCTTGAGATAGGAGACTATTACGGTCCTTAAACCTACCTGATGAAGTCACATGAGTTGATTTTAGAAATACAAAATCATACAGCCTCAGTGTCTAGAAGAGCTCAGGGATGGATCACATGATGTTTCCTGCCCCTTTTTTCTTAAAAATGATTTAAACTTGTGGCTATTTGCACCTGGGAATGCTTTTCCCACCAATCTGCCTGCAAAGACTATGAGGTTGGTATTACCAGTTTACTGGCAGCCTCTGAACTGAAGTGGCATTTCACACATAATGTAACGGTCTTCCTTGATTCAAAACCTCTAAGCGGGGCTTGGAAACAGGCCAACACATCTGCTATATATCCCTGGATATATCATCACCATCTAAATAGAGATACATTTTGAAACCTGAACATTTTTAGAGGAATTTTTTTTCTTCATTTCTTCTTTAGAGATTTAAAATTGCTTCCTTGTCATTTTACTTCCAGACTGCCAGACTAGAACATTCACACAATTTGTTTTTTTTTTAATATTTCTGGATTAAATGTCAGAATAAACATCTACATTTTTGTACTTTGTTTCATGCACTGGGAGACATCAGGGATTTTATAGAACGCATTATTTAAAAAATTCTAATCTCAGAATTAAAATAGGCTCTAAAATTATAGCACAGGGAATTATATCCAATCACTTGTGATGGAACGTGATGGAGGATAATGTGAGAAAAAGAATGTATACATATATGTATAACTAGATCACTTTGCTGTATAGCAAAAATTGATAGAACATTGTAAACCAACCATAATGAAAATATTTTCTAAAATAAAGTAAATCTTTTTGGTTCTCTTCACACAACAGACTTTCTTTTTGCTCATGTGAATTCTAAGGACTCTCTCTTCTCCCTTGTGTGCAACAAATTAAATATTTGTGCATGGAATTCAAGTTTTGAAGAGGATCTTTAAACAAAATGTCTAAGTCCCTCTTATAAACCAGTAGGAAAAAGACAGAAAACATTTTAGAAAAATAGGAAAAAAACTTGAACGGATATTTTACAAAATAGGACTTCCAAATGGCCAATAACTCTGAACACATGAAAAAGTGCTGAGATTAGCTGTCAGGGAAAAAAATGTGAATTAAAACTACAATGAAATATAGTGCCAACAACTGTCTAACCAGTGGCTAAGACAGACAAGTAATGATGTGGAGCAACCAGAACTCTCACATTGCTGGTAGGAAGGTAAAAAGATAAAAATCCTTTATAAAATTGTTTGGCAAAAAAAATAAATAAACAAATAAGGAGTTCCCGTTGTGGCTCAGTGATTAAGGAATCCGACTAAGAACCATGAGGTTGCGGGTTCGATCCCTGGCCTTTCTCAGTGGGTTAAGGATCCGGTGTTGCCGTGAGCTGTGGTGTAGGTTGCAGACGCGGCTTGGATCCCGCGTTGCTGTGGCTGTGGTGTAGGCCGATGGCTATAGCTCTGATTAGACCCCTAGCCTGGGAACCTCCACATGCCATGAGTGCGGCCCCAGAAAAGGCAAAAAGACAAAAAATAAATAAATAAATAAAACTGTTTGGCAGTTTTCGAAAGCTGAATGTTTGCACTTCCTAGAACCCAACAACTTCCTACCTAGCCATATACCTAACGGAAATTCCTACATATGTGCACAAACAGACAGGTACTGCGTGTTTTTAGCAGTACTATTTGTAGCAGTTCCAAACCGTAGACTCTCCAAATGTTTTTCAATAGTGTAATGGATAGATAAATTCTGGTATCATCCTAAAATGAAATTCTAGGAGTAGTGGATCAAATGATCTTCAACCGTGTGTCATGATGTGGATGAACCGCACAAACAACGAACACCATACAATTACATCTGCATGAAGTACGAAAGTTGGCAAAACAGTCTCTGGTACTGGAAGTTAAGGTAGTGGTTACCCTCAGGAAATCGTGACTAAAGAGGAACACAGAGAGGAGTTGTGGGATTCCACTAAGATACTTCTTCTTGTTCTAGGTGTTGCTTTAATAAGCTCTACACTTAGGGTTTGCACACTTTTTCTGAGTATCTTAAACTCTAATAAAAATTTCTTTAAGTGCTCTGTTTTCCCTTCTAAATCTCATTCTAGGAGTTTAGCTCAAGGTAAAAAATTACAATAAAGTTCAAACATATATCCTACAAGGATGTTCATTACGACATTAATTTACATTGAAAAACTGAAAAAAATTCCAAATGTCATATAGCAGGAAATTTGTTTAAAATTGTGATACATTAAAAAATGAAATATGATTAGCTGTTTAAAAATATACTTGAGATAATTCTTTATTATTCATAAAATATTTTGAAATATTAATAAATGAAAACAGGTTATATGAGTATGTTTGATATGTCCCGAGTATGGGTGTCAGGGCCTCATGTCAAGTGCTCTGGGAGCAGTGCTAACATTTGTATTCCACGTGAAAAGAAATCCCTGAAGCTATTATGACGTGCACAACCAGCCCAGTGGTGTATGACCATCCTTCAGGCACCTACCAAAACATTTTGTTTAAAAACAGAAACGGACTCATAGAGAACAAACTAGTGGTTACCACTTGGGAGAGGGAATAGGGGAGGAGCAGGAAAGGAGGGGGTAATAAGAGGTACAAACTACAATGTATAAAATAATAAGCAGAGTTCTCGTCGTGGCACAGTGGTTAACGAATCCAATTAGGAACCATGAGGTTGTGGGTTCTATCCCTGGCCTTGCTCAGTGGGTTAACGATCCGGCGTTGCTGTGAGCTGTGGTGTAGGTTGCAGACGCGGCTCGGATCCTGCGTTGCTGTGGCTGTGGCCTAAGCCGGCAGCTACAGCTCCTGTTGGACCCCTAGCCTGGGAACCTCCATATGCCGCGGGTACGGCCCTAAAATGACAAAAGGCAAAAAAATAAAAATAAAAATAAATAAATAAAATTAATAAACTATAGGTACATACTGTACAGCACAGGGACTATAACCAGTGTTTTGTCATAACTTTAAATTGAATGTAACCTGTAAAAATGAATTGCTATGTTGTACACCCGGAACTAATATAATATTGTAAATCAACTATACTTCAATAAAAAATTTTTTTTGTTTCTCTCTCTGGAGAGGGTATAGGAATTTTTATTTTTCTCTTTGTAAATTTTCCATACTTTCCAAAGGCACATTTATATTGCCTCTTCTAAATTTTTAAAAATGTTGGAGTTCCCATTGTGGCTCAGCAGAAACAAATCTGACTAGCATCCATAAGGATGCAGGTTCGATCCCTGGTACCACTCAGTGGGTTAAGGATCCAGTGTTGCTGTGAGCTGTGGCATAGGTCGCAGATGCAGTTTGGATCCTGCGCTGCTATGGCTGCAGTGTAGACCAGCAGCTAGAGCTCCGATTTAATCCCTAGCCTGGGTACTTTCATACGCTGCAGGGTGCAGCCCTAAAAAAGCAAAAAATAAAGTTTAAAAACTTAAAATCCCGGAGTTCCCCCTTGTGGGTCAACAGATTATGGTTAAAGATATGGTGCTGTTACTGCTGTGGCTCTGGTTACAGTTGTGAGGCAGGTTCAATTCCTGGCCAGGGAACTTCTGTATGCCATGGGTATGGCAAAAAAAAAAAAAAAAAAAGTTAAAAAAAAAATCTCAGAACACACTTATTTCAGTTGTTATACAAGGCAGCCGGAAACTACAACTTCATTATTTATGATGTTCACCAATTACATTCATTGGTGCTTATCAAAAAGGGTGAAAGAAAATTTATTTTTTACCTCCTAGAACCTATGATCTGAGGCAGCCAACAATAAATGCACTAGATGTATAGATATAAAGTAAAAATACGTAAGAAAACGGACTTCAGACGTAGAAACCACCCCTACAAAATACACGTTTACAGAACTCTCCACATTCTTCAATAGCCAGTGTAAGTTCCAAACTCCTTTTCGAAGAAGCTGGACCAAGGCAGCCCAAATGGTCTGCTCTCCCTTCTCCAAACTCCAGTTTCATTTTTAATTACTGCATCTGGTTCAGTTTTCAGCAAATTCCACTAAGCTGTGTTCCCAATTAGATATTAAGATTTTTGAGAGCAGGGAAGGGTCAAGGTAACATTTTTACTCCTGAGTAACTTCTTCCCTCCCTACTTCACCCATCATAATGCTTTGTACTACAAATGAAATTATGTGTTAGTGCTCAGTATTTGTTAGTGTTCACTGGTGAATCTTAGTGAAGGCTTCCATTGATGCTACGTTGCTAAGGAAGAGAGCTGTAATCTCAGTGGGAAGGAAAGGACAGAAGAAGATAATCAGGATCAGATTTCAGCAATTCTAAAATAGTAACTGCTTAAACATAGCAGATTCAAGAACAGAGGTCACCCATTTAATTTACTCATTTCAGAGAGTCCAGTTCTTCCCATGGGTGAGAAGGATCAAATATTGTGGATTTTCCACACCTTTTCTACCTGATCCAGGCTCCGACTTGCTTGCTCTGTTTCTTTCAAGTTTCCCTCATTTCTTTACAACCAAAAGCTATCGATGTGCCTTGTGTGGTTTCCAAGCAAACCACTGTTGGAAATCTAAGAGAATAGAGAGAAAACTTTTCTAATTTCCTTGACTCAAGGTCACAAGCCTTGTACCCTGTTATGTTGGTTTTTTTTTTCTAAAAAAAAAGAAAAAGAAGGAGAATTTCAACATGATTGTGCTGGTATTTCCTCCCTGAAAAAGTTGAGAAACAAAAGAAACTCATGTGTTTTTTTTTTCTTTTATGGCTGTTTTATTGATCAAAGTTTAGCTCCTATTCCACTAAAAATAAAGTCAGCTGTCCTAAAATCTTTATCACTTGCAGGTTCTGCAAGTGACCCGCAGTGAACCAGTTAGTGAGTACAGATGGAGAGCTGAAAGAGAAGGGGTGCAGGTTTATAAAAGTCTCCTGGACTTTGACTCGCCTCTGGCTATAATAAAATGTTAATGAAAATGCAGTAGAAGAAACAGGACAATAATAATTAACCACATGAAACAACATTGAATTATTTAAAACAATGTCCGCCCTGCTCCAGTATTACACCTGCATAGGGAGAATAAGTCAGATGGAAAAGATCTCAAAGCTTTGCTTGAAGGTCAAGGTCCTAGGGCGAACCACAGAGAGCAAAGAATTACAGAGGACAGGATGGAACATCTGCCTGAGGTCAAATCTGGGGAGGTTACAGGAAGCACATCCTACTGGATCCTGCCTTCATATATGTCCAGATCTCTCCTGAATGAGAAGAGTTTGGAGGATGGTCACCGCAAAGCAGTCTCTACTGATGATGTAGAGGGCTGACTTGTTAGTAAACTCAACCAAAATAATAGGAGCCAGTTAACGATTATTGTTTCCCCACACGTATGCATTTATGTGTTTATCCTCTATCCACCACCATACTAAATGCAATACTAACTTGTCATATTTTGAGAAATGGATTTTTTAAATAGTCTCATTTGAAGAAAAAGAATGAAATGAAACGTTTTTGTAGTACAGATGAGAGGAGCAAGGTGATCTTTCAAAGGCACTCAGGCCCTGGTCTATCATGTTCATGGGTCTCCAGTCCCCTGGAACTCTTCCTCCCAGACTGACATTTGTTTTCCTGACCACAAGGAGAAGAAATCCTATAAAGATGAGAAACTGGCCCCAGGGACACAAAGTACTGATAAAGCAACATGGTAATGTGCATAATGCAAAAAAAAAGGTTAAATTTAGTGGTGGATGAACATTTTCCAGTTCTGTTTCTAGTTCTGTTTCAACTTAGATACTTACTCAAAGCATGTTGAAATGATATAAACCTCGTGAGCCGACATAACTGAGATTAAAATTTTTTTTCTTGGGCAGTTTTTTTTCACAGCATTCTGTCTCTGTCTCTTTCTTTTCTTGCCTCTCTTTGCTTCTCTCTATATAATCTGGAATGTGAAAGTCAAGGACTACACAAATACGAAAACAAACATTACAAACTTTATAAATATGGTTTGTTTATTAGACTAAAGTGGGATTCAACTTTCATTTGGTCACTTTTTCTACACAATCATATTAAACCCATTTTTCCTCATGCCTCATGGGATGGGGAGCCAACATGCCAAAAAAAGTCCCAATTGTCTGTCAAGGATACTTTGTGGATAATGAGAAAATGTAAGTCACCATCTTTGATATAATAATACTTTTATCTCAAATATCTCAAAGTTTAATTTGTTTTTCCTAGGGCTTCAGCAATACAGATAAGAATACATATTTATGTCCCATTAAAAGTAATGTACAGGACAGAAGACTTGGAATCAGCAGGCTTCCCTAAGATCCCAGATTTGCCACTTAGTCTCTTTATAGTAAAATGTCCCCTTCAATAAATTTGGAAGAATATTAACCATCTGATGCTTGAAGTAAAGTAAGTACAAATGGTCACACCTGAAGGTTCTGAAAAAAGCTATCTTGCTAAGTTTAAACAGAAAGAGAAAAGACAGAGGCACTCAAGGATATAGTCCCTAGAAGACCTGGACGAAAGCCCCCGAACTTCTGACATTCTAATCCTGTGTCCTCACTCAGTTCCTGATGCCAGTGTTTTAAAATGTGCCATATGTAATATTTACTCAACATATTTCATGTACTAGAAACTCCACCTATCAAGAACAATCAGAACCAGAAGGAACAAAGAGAAAGGAAAACCTAAAAGCAAGTCTCTGAACAATTCAAAACCATGATTCTCATTTTCATGCACGTTTCTTAAAAGAGAACCAAACCCCTTAAGCCTTCCCTGAGATTATTTTCTCTCACTTTAAATAGAAGTCTAACAACATTAATAATATGGTTTGCCAACTCAGAATAAGTTTGAAAAGGAAAAAGGAACTCCTAGACAGATAGGCAATTTATAGAAGACATTCACTACTCACTGCATATCATTGACAAAGCTGGGGCTCAGATATGCCTTGTATGAATTTAGATAATGCCATCACCAGTATCTAACAGAATTCCAAGATTTTAATTGTGCAAAAGTATGTCATGGGAAGAACAAGAGCTCTGTATATATCTGGAAGTTAGACATGTGCAGCCATGGAAGACAAAACAAGAGAGGGACGGCCACGGAATTCAAGTTGCATGGGACCCTTGCATGGAAAAATCACCATTATTTTAAAATGAGGTTTAGAAACAGGACATGATGTGCTGATAAGAATCAGTTGTTCTGTGGTGGAGCATGAGGGCTGCATCTTATTCCTCCCATTCTATCCCTGAAAGGTTATAAGTTCAGGAGTTCCAGCAACTCTGCTATAGGAACACCAAGAGGTTGATGTTAGTCAAAGACAGAAAGTTGATAGCATGAGATCCAGAGACCCACAGGCCTGCAAGTTATTTAGAGCAGCAGTAAGTAACCTGCATCCCAACAAGATATATATTATTTATTGTCTGCCTCCTTTGACTTGAATACTCCAGGAAAACAGGACTTTTTGTCTGCTTTGTTTACTGGTCTAGCCCAAGTCTACAGAAAAATGCCTGGTGAATAGCAGGTGTTTAATAAATGATTTAATAAATGATGATTTTCATGGATTAATCAATCAAAAGAACTGTGGAGGAAGAAAAGGCAATGAGTAGATCCATAGCAGACAATGAGTATATGAGAAAGTTACAGCAGTGGAGCAGAGGGATGAAGAAACTGAGTGGGGTGTGAATTATATGTAATGCAACTTTCCCTTGAGGGAAAGAGCTGAGATTCTGTCACTTGAAGTAGGAGTTATATTGATTCAGCAGACTTGGATGCAAATAGTTAGGATGGCCTCATTTAAGATCTACTATCTTGTGGGATCCAGCGAATGTTCAGGTTCTAAGAGCAAATAGCCCCAGGTATAACAAATGCTCTTGAAACCATTACTTTATAAGAATGGAATTTAAAAAAAAAAATATCCTCAAACATGGAAGCAACCTAAAGGCCCATCAAAAGAATGAATAAAGATATGGTACATACACAGAGAGTAATATTCATTACTCTATCTGTAGCAACAAGGATACAACTAGAAATTATCATACAAAGTGAGGTAAGTCAGACAGACAAATATCATTACATCACTAAGATGTGGAATCTAATACAAAATAATACAAAAAGGACTTACTCACAAAACAGAAACAGACTCAAAGATTCTGAGAGCAAATTTATGGTTACCAAAGGGAAGACAAGGGTGAGGAGAAATAAATTAAGGTGTTTGGATTAACATATATATACTGCTATATATAAGATAGATAAGCAACAAAGATCCACTGTATAGCACTAGGAAATCTACTCAGTACTCTGTAGTGACCTAGATGGGACAAGAATCTGAAAAAAGAATGGATATATGTATATGCATAATTGATCCATTTTGCTGCATACCTGAAACTAACACATCATTATAGGTCAATTAAATAAATAAATAAAATGCTCTTGATACTATCTTGAGATATAAAAAAGATCTATTGCATTCATTTTGTTTTGGCAAAATCTATGATATATTTGAGAACTTTTTCATCAAAAGTAGCTAAAAGGTAAAGATAATGGGGCTAGGTTTCTGTTACCTGGGGAACTGTCTTCTGTAAATATCTCCACTGTGGACCATGGAGCAGGGGCAACACAGAACCACAGAATCAGTCACACTAGGAATGATGCCTCTTGATTCGAGATGAACAGGTGACTGGCACCAGAGCTGGGCATTAGCACAGGAAATGGCCACCATGGATTAAGCACATTCAGGCTAGAGAGATCTAAAACAAAGTTCCCAGGAAAGAAAACACTGTCAAAAATCGGAGTCAGTGGACCCAGGAAGGATAAGACAAGGAGAAAACTCAACTTCAAAATATTTCATGAAACTGTAACAATAAAAACACTGTACATAAACGCTGCATTCTAGTAGCTCCCAATGGCCAAATCTAGAACAATTTGAGCAACAAATATATAATGATGGGATTGGATAATAAGTCAAAGAATAGAATATATACCCACAAGTTCATACTGATATAAATAAATAATAAATAACAGGCCACATAGATTTGATATAGAGGAACTTAAAACAATAAATCTAAAAGGACCGAGTGAAATAGAAAACCACCATTAGAACACCACAGTATAATAGTTGCAGGCAAGATCCATGGATGAATGCTAAATTAGTGGGAGAAATTTTTAGGTGGAACAGGATGCTTGAATAGCTTCAATGTAATATATATATAAATTGTATATATAAATTACTGTGGTGGTTTTAACATATGTCCGCAAGTTCTTTGATACTCCTCTCTCCAGATGTGGAGCTCAATTTCTCTCCCCTTGAGTGTAGGCTGAACTTAGTGACTTATTTTCAAAGACTAGGGTACAGAAATGTGGGGAGGAATAGAAACTTCACAGTGGAGACACCTGGCAGACTCCGTTTTCACAATGTGATCAAGGTGAACATTACCAGTGACGAGCCATGTTAACTATCATGCACCCCATGATGTGAGAAGGGCACTTCACCCCTTGATAGTCTTCCTCAAAATACACTACATTACCTCAGTCTAATCATGAGAAAACACTGGTCAGACTCAAACTGAGGAACATTTTACAGAATATTCTTCAAAAGCATCAGGTCACAAAAAGCAAGGAAAGACTGAGAAATGGACACAGACTAGAAGAAACTAAGACAGTAGTAGTAAATGCAATTTGATACCCTGGATTGGATCCTAGAACAGAAAAAATGGTTATCAGTGGGAAAACAGGTGAAATCCGAATCAAGTCTGTAGTCTAGTCTATAGTTTAATACCATTTCATTTTGACAAATGTATCAAGGTTACATAAGTTGTTAATATTAGAGGAAGCCAGGAGAAGGTATAGGGGAAGGAACTCCATCGCCTACAACGTATCTGTAAATCTAAAATTATTTCAAACTTAAATGTGTGTATGTATAATACAAAAAAAAAAGAATAAAAAATAAATGCCAAGAGCTAGGATAAAAGCCAAAGATCGTTCACGTAGAAAAAATAAGTTAAACTGACTCAGCTCTAACACTGGAGAACTGCAGTTGAGATCCTCAGGCATTTGGCTTCTTGTTGCCAGTTGAACACTGTCTTGAACAAATGTTGGGACAGGTTAGGGGGTGGGTCATAAGCCTAATAAATTCTTATTATATAAGTGTAATGTTGAGAGAGGAAATCAAATCCAATTGATCTAAAACAAGAATATTCTTTTACCGCACTCATTTATCACTCAAAAGAATGGTAATGGGAAAAGCCCACAATTTAGAAATACAAAAACTGGTTCAAATCCTACCTCTCAGAAAACTAGTTAAGTCAATAGCCTTACTGAAGCAATTTCCTCATCTGTAAAATACAGATAATATCTATCTACCACTTTTGAAGGTTTGGGGAAACTTAAAAGAGATCATGTAAGTCAAAGGACTTGGCAAAATATACCAAATGCAATCCTACAGGGGCCTTCTGCATTCTCTAAAAAGATGAAATTACAATCTGCATACTTTTAATAATTAACATATTCCAGTCACTGGCATATTTCAGGATACGGTAAACTTTCCCATAATAAAGATATTTAATTAACTACAAAGTCTTTCTTCTCCACAGTGCCTGAAAACAGAGCTTTCTAGCATGGACTAAAAGAATATATAGCTACAACTAAATCCATTTCATTTCCTGGGATTTCATCATCTCAGCATCTAAAAGGCAAAATGATAAACATTCTTCATTTCCTCACCTGTAAAATGCAGAGATTAGTAGGTAATCTCCAAAAATATTTCTAGTTCAAAAAGTTTTTAGGATGCCTATATTCTTCCAGAGGAGCAATACTTCAAGGCAATGCTTTGCCATATTACAGTTAGGGCACAGGGGAAGAAAGCTATACCATCTGTAAGCTTACTGTAGATTTCAACACATTACATGAAAAAGAAAATAAGTCTTTGTAGCGGACATCCTAACAATGTTGTGAGCCACACGGGAAGTCCGGCACATCCTAACAGTGAACATGCCCTGAGAAGGTTCTGAGCCCAATAATCTCATTATAAATTGCAGTTTTCTGCTTCGATTCTTTGGGATAATCTACAATGGCCAATCACCAACTGTCAATAATCTAACCAAGTAATGAGCCAGAATTTAAAAAGTGTCACTGTGTGTATTCTTATCTCAGCTATTACAACTGAACTCAGTACATTCAAAAATTCCATTTAAGTAATGGAATTTCATATTAAGGCCTTCATATTAAGGCCTCTGAATTAAGGTGAAATTAAACCTTATTAATTGTTCTCAGGCACATAAAATTGCCTAACAGATTCCAAATAGGCAAAATCAAAGCTATCAACTCATTTTTTTCCATCTTTGACCACTTCATAGGAAAGGAACTTATAAACCTAGTCCAAATAAATCTGTTACATATCAGTCCAGAATAATTACCCAAGCCCAACTCAAACCAGTTCAATTAACCAATTCTTTTATCTCTGTGATGTTTACATAAATCTTATCATAATCATCACTCAGGGTTTGGCTTGAAGTCTGCTAAAAGAACAGTATTTTTTTTTAAAGGTAAAAAACTTCATATTAGACTCCACATTTACCAGCCCTGGAGTGCTAAAAAGAACCTTTAGGATATGTTACTAGATGTTGCCTTCTATTTTGTGAATTAAGAGAGTCTTTCTACTCTCTGTTCAGACTACGTCAGAGGTGTGTTGCCCTGAAAACAGCCATAGCTACTGCCACGTTTTGGCATGATAAAAATAGAAATACCTGATGTGTCCTAGAATAATGAAAATGAAAACAAAAATAAACAAATGGGACCTAATTAAATTTAAAGGCTTTTGGGAGTTCCCTTCGTGGCTCAGTGGTTAACGAATCCGACTAAGAACCATGAGGTTGTGGGTTCGATCCCTGGCCTTGCTCAGTGGGTTAAGGATACGGCGTTGCCGTGAGCTGTGATGTAGGTTGCAGACATGGCTCGGATCCCACGTTGCTGTGGCTGTGGCGTAGGCCGGCGGCTACAGCTCCTGTTAGACCCCTAGCCTGGGAACCTCCATATGCTGCGGGTTCGGCCCCAGATAAGGCCAAAAAACAAAAAAGACAAAAAAATTTTTTTTTAATTTAAAGGGTTTTGTACAACAAAGGAAACCATTAACAAAACAAAAAAAACCCCACGGAATGGGAAAAAAAATCTTTGCAAATAAAATGACCAACAAGGGATTAATTTCCAAAATATACAAACATACAGCTTTATATAAAAAAAAGCAACCCTATTAAAAAATGGTCAGAAGATCTAAACAGATATTTCTCCAAAGAAAAGAGATGGCCAAAAAGCACATGACATGATGCTCAACATTACTAATTATTAGAGAAATGCAAATCAAAACTACAGTCAGGTACCACCTCACACTGGTCAGGATAGCTATCATATAAAATCCTACAAAAAAAAAAAAATGCTGGAGAAGGTGTGAAGAAAAGGGAACCCTCCTACACTCTTAGTGGGAATATACATCAGTACAACCACTATGTAGGGCAGGATGGATGTTCCTTAAAAAACTAAATGTAGGAGTTCCTGTTGTGATGCAATAGAAACGAATCCGACTAGGAACCATAAGGTTGCGGGTTCAATCCCTGGCCTCGCTCAGTCGGTTAAGGATCCGGCAAATGCCAAGAGCTGTGGTGTATGTCACAGATGCAGCTCGGATCTGGCATTGCTGTGACTGTGATGTAGGCCGGCGGCTGTAGCTCCAATTAGACCCCTAGCCTGGGAACCTCCACATGCCGTGGATGCGGCCCTAAAAAGTGAAAAAAAAAGGAAAAAAAACCCTGAATGTAGAACTACCATACAATTCCACAATCCCACTCCTGGGCATATATCTGGAGAAAAGTATAATTCAAAAACATATATGCACTGCAATGTTAGTTGCAGCACTAGTTACAACAGCCAAGACATAGAAGCAGCTAAAATGTTCATCAAGAGAGGACTGGATAAAGAATACATGGTACATGTACACAATGGAATATTACTCAGCCATAAAAAAACATGAAGTAATGTCATTTGCAGCAACACGGACAGACCTAGAAATTATCATACAAAGTGAAGTAAGTCAGACAGAGAAAGACAAATATCATATGAGATCACTAATATGTGGAATCTAATAGAAATGATACAATAAAACTTACAAAACAGAAACAGACTCAAAGATTTCAATACTAAACTTATGTTTACCAAAGAGGAAATGTAAGGGGGGTATAACTTAGGGTGTTGGAATTTTTATACATATATATACTATATGATACATAAATATTATATACATATACATATACATATATACATATACATATACACATATATACATATATACACACACACACACACACACACACACACACATATATATATATGTATAAAATAGATGGGTACCAGGAACCTACTGCATAGCATAGGGAAATTTATTTAGTACTATATGGGAAAAGAATTGAAAAGGAATGGATATATGTGTATACGTATATATATAACTAATTTATTTTGCTGTATGCCTGAAATTAACACAACTTTGTAAGTCAATTATATTCCAATAAAAATTTTTAAATAAATGTTTTTTTTAAAGTACCTGGTATGGCATTGCCAATCCACCAACCCTAATGGGCATTTTAATTTATGCAGATTCACAAGTTTGGGCATACTCCTAACATAAGCAGATATACTTTGGGATTCATATTTTTCAGATTTTAGAAAGGCAGTAAGGCTCGTATACCAAGTACCATGAAGCATCCCCGAGAAAGTCTGAGGAAATGCCCAATGGCCATGTGATTATGACTTCAGTGAAACACAAGAATATTCACATTCAGTATAATAAATAAAGATTACAAATAGCCTCACATCAATTCAGGACAAGTTCTGTCCTCAAATGAACTATGAAAATAAGAACTCACTTTCAAGAACTTTTTGGATTTAGAAACTGAGACTAATGAATGGTGGACCTGTAGTGGAACAAGTATTTGAGGGTGAGAGGGGGACAAGGAAAGAAAATTCACATCCTTTTAGTGTCTTCCTGTCTAGAAGAAACAATTTTTCCATTTCCAGTAGTTAAAAGGATCTTTTGAGGGTTGATCCTCTCTAATTGAGACCTCAGAGTCCCACCTTTGAAAGGATCCTTGCAAGCAGATAGCACGCACACATGTGTGCTTCCAATGGAGACTCTACAGCAATTTACTGCTTCAAAACTCCATCCAGTTTCTTTTATGATGTTCACAGCTTCAGAAGACAGTTCTGCTCAAGCCTGAAATAGCAGCCCACCTGGCTCCATTTATCCCTCTTTCATATGAAGGACAACGTAACCCAAAACCTTTATCTTCAACCTTTAAAGATTTCACACAGGCCATTTGGGAAATTTATTGTCGTCTTAAAGAGACTTGTCTTTTTCATTCAGTGTACTGCACTACAAAAACCAGCTCGGTACCTGTCCGCCATCTGGTCTCTGTGTTTACACCAGGCCAGAATTTCCAGATTTCCTCCTCTGAGTTTGCTCTGTAGAAGACGAATCCGATTAGGTGAAAAATAATGCTGGAAGAGTTACAAGCCATTATTCTGAACACAAATGACATTTTCTTTAATAAGTGTTCCCAGTCTAAATAAGCTTTGAACTTCAGATCTGCCTGGGTGCTGGGGTTTGTTTGCAATAGTCATGTAGCCAACATGACGACACCTTTGGCTGATACCCAGATATTTTTAATCAGCAAAGCTGTAGTGTATAAAATAAATTCAAATGGCCCTTCATTATTCATGTCAGAAGTTTCCGGGAACCTAACCTAGTGCTTCTAGCACAGAGAAAACAAAATTAAACCAAGGTTTATTGTATCGTAACAGCCAGTATCTACTAGTCACTTGAAATCTAGCAGATTCTCATAACAATAGGGAAATAATTTTTTTGAGAATATATAGAATTACGGGATAGTGACAGCATTTGAGTGAGAGTTTAGATTCTGAGAAAGCCACATTAGTAGTTTACTAACAATTATCCTTTCTTCCAGATCACTGTTTCACAATTCTACCTGCATATCAGTATCATGTGAGAAACTCTTTAAAAATACCCACTCCATCGTAGAAATTAAACCAGAAACTCTAAGTATGGGCTTCAGAAGTCCTTATTTTTTAGTTTTCTCGGTGATTCAAATGTGTAGCCAGTTTTGCTAACAGCTACTCTGAACCATTCAATTATTCAACAAGTACATGTTGACTACCAAGTATAACCTGAAACTATTCTAAGCACTGGGTATTCAGGAAAAAAAATGTCCAGAGTGGCTGGAGGACAGTCATCAAGGTCATAGCTAATGTTGGACAAAGTGCAAGAGCCCGGTCATGCAGAACCTTGAAGGAGTTTGGATTTTACTCCAGGTGCAATGGAAAGCCATGACATGGGGGGGGAAAGGGTTAAGGAGGGGAGTGACATGATATGATTTATATTTTTAAAAAAACATTTTGTCCACCCTCCTTGGAAAATATCATTAAAATGAAATGAAGTCCAAAGACAGGACAAACCATGAATTTGGGGAACAAAACATCAGAAACTATGGAACACTTGCTTTTATTACTGCTTTGTCTCAGACCAGCAGACTGGTATGCCTGCTGTTTTAGTCACCATTACCCTGGGGCCTTGTGTGGATGAATTACTCCAACCCCAGACCACTTGGTGAGCTTCCAGTGTTCCAAGGAGACTGCATATGATTTCCTCAGCTACTAGACAGAACTCACTTTCAAAGCACAGCACACATTTCTCATCTTGATTGTGCATAACTGACTGCTTCCCAGCCCAGGCATTCACTTAGTAATAGGAGGATAAAAAGAATCAAAGTGATGACTCTTCCCAGCTGACACAGGTGCACCAAGTAGAAATTCTTACTTCACTATGGGCTGTCACATCAGGGCTAATGTCCACAACCAGGGAGAAAGCCGGCGTCTCTACCTAGGTCCTGTTTGGGTGGTAACTAAAGTGCAAGGGTTTTCTCTGTAGTGTTGGTTTGTGTTTGATTCATAGCACAAGTAGGATAAGCCAGGATTGAAGAGTGAAGGAACCCAATTTGTGTTGTGTTCATAAGCAGATCATAATTGAAAGTCAGTAGCATCACCTAGGGAAAAAAAAGAGATGACAAAACTTAAGAAACACAACCTGCTCCGTGAACATCTTTTATTTGCCACTGCACTACTTTTTCTTTAGTTGAGACTCTTCTGAAGTGTGCTGCAAGCAAACTGTGAAATCAAGGCCAAGAGTGATGGAAGACTGTACGAGGCTCCTGCACTTATGGGCAGAAAGAAAGGCAAGAGTTTAGGTTTCATTTTCACCATTTCATTCCATCAATACATTTTAGTCAATAGTTGTAAAGCAGGCCAAGAGATTTTTGTAATCTAATGTCATCAAAATATATACACAAAAATAATTTACTTTATTATAAATCAGAAAAACAGTAACTGCTAAGCCCCCTTTCACACTGAAATGATAGTTTTGTTTTTGAAATCACTGCTTTTATAATGTAACATTTGATGACAAATTTTCGTGTGAAGGCAATTCATTTTCCCTTAAAGCAAAACATAAAGTGAAAAAAACCTTTTGAGATGAGACAAAAGTTACAAAGTTCTATTAAATGTTAGCATACTTTATTCTAGAAAATCCATACATTGACATCTATTGACAGATAATAATGACTGGTAATTTACTTACATCTAAAACAATAATCCCAGTTGATAATATAAATCAAGCAATTATTTAACAAAGATTCACTAGGCACTAATTTATCTTATTAAGATAAAAAAAACAATGAATAAGATAAAAGTATTTCTGCTTATCTAGAGCTTGTTGAGCAGGGGATGCCAGCCTTGATCTTAGTCACCTCATTCTGTTTTCATGGCTCTTGTCACTACCCAAAATCAATGCCTTTTTTGTTTGTTTATAATCATTCTCCTCCATGAGACTTGTGAAAAAGCTGACTTATTTAATGCTATCTCACCATCTCCAAATAAGTTCCTGGCTCATAACTGGCTTTCCATAAATATTAGCTGAATACATGAGTGAATGGATAAACTCAAGATCATATAACTTACAAATGACAGAACCCAAACTCAAGCCCAGATTTGCCTAACTACAGAGCTCACACTCTTTCACGATATTCATGAATTCTTTAATTATGGCATCCCTAACTTAAGAACAACCTACATATTCTACAATAAGACTCCCCAGTCAATAGAATGACATAACCAATAAGATAAAGTTATCATCAGATTACTTCAAATGTTGATGGAAACTGCTTATAGCATAGAAGGGGGAAAAAAAGATCCAAATTGTATATATAGCATGAAAAAAATTACTGAAAGATAGATGGAAAACAAAAGCCAGAGGAAAATTCATGAAAATGTTTAGAAGAGTCAGTTCTAAATGATGAGATTGTAGTACCTTTTTTTTTCTTTTTACTTTTCTCTATTTTCCAAATATTCTACTTAGGACATGTAACCATTTATATAACCATTAAAAAGTTATTTTTCTACCTGAGTAGAATATTTGGTGGGCTATGAGAGTGAAAAAGACTTACTATGTAGGGAGAGTTTCAACAGCAAGAAACAGAGGAACTGATTTCCAGAAAATTTGCTCCACTGATCCTGAGTCACCGTGTAAAGAAGTAATCGGTGGAGAAGGAGCACATTCTCCAAAGGCAGTTGCTAGATTATAAAAAATCATTCATGCTGAGTTTAGACTTAATCTCAAAGTAACAGGGAGCCAGAGTCATTGCAGAGACAAGGCCAGATGGCTATGCTGTAATTTGGGGGAGTAGTTTAATTTAAAAAAAAATTTATAAGTAATAGGGTGGAGTTCCTGTCATGGCTCAGTGGGTTACGAACCTGACTAGTATCCACGAGGATGCAGGTTCAATCCCTTATTCTTCTTTATCTATTTTAAATGTCTCAACTTTTTGTGAGGCATACCATACTACAATTATTTTGGCTTCAAGGGAAAGAAATCCAACTCAAACTGGCTTAAGAAAAAAAGTCCTTGTATAATTCAGACATCAGAAGGAGTTTGGGGGCTTTTTTAGTCTTTTTTTTCTTTGTTTTTGCTTTTTAGGGCTGCACCTGTGGCATATGGATGTTCCCAGGCTATGGGTCGAATCAGAGCTACAGCTGCCGGCCTATTCCACAGCCACAGAAATGCAGGATCCAAGCTGTGACTGTGACCTACACCACAGCTCACAGCAACGCCAGATCCTTAACCCACAGAGCAAGGCCAGGGATCAAACTTGCATCCTTACGGATACTAGTCAGGTTCATAACCCACTGAGCCACAAGAGGAACAGAAGGAGTTTTGCCATATCCCCAAGCTTAGCAACTCCAGAAGAAAAAGTGTATCTTTTTCCTAACATTTCCACCAAGAGTTCTAGATTTACCTTCCACAGGACTGGCTTGGGTACTGGGCCCATCTCTGAACCCATCACCATGCAATGCTCTAACTGGTCGGAGAGGATCCTTTCTCAGTAGCCGGGTGGAAGACCAGCTGTAGGAAGGAAGCACAACGGCTTTCAATCAAAGAGTAATTCAGAAAAACACTGGAAAGGGAATAAGAGATGAAGTGACAGATTTAGGCGATGGCTAATGAAGGATCTGGAATGTCATGCTTAGGAATTTGGAATTTATCCTGAAATGAGAAGGGTAGCAATTGGAGGATTTAAAGCAAGGGACTAGTATGGTCATATCTGTATCATTAGTTAGATCATCCTAAGAGCCAGGAGAAAATGAAATGGAAGAGGGAAAATCTATATACAGTTTTGACCTATATAAGAGCACTTATTCTATGAAATTATTTAGCTATTATTTATATGTCTGCTTTGCCCAGTTGACTGTTAGCTCCTCAAGGGCAAGACCAACTTTGTATTCATCTTTATAACCCTTGTCACTGTAGACTCTAAAAGGAAAATTACTTTTCAATGAAATCCCTGTGAGTTTTATACATAAATCATCTCTAAAAGAAGGTATTACTGCTTCTGAAAAAAAAAGTCTTAAAAAATATTAATCTTAGTTTTCAGACATTAAAATATGCTAGACCTAAGACATATACAGAAATATTTTGCCAGACTAAAAAGCTTTTCTTTGGTCTAGAAAGTCTTGCAAATTTGGTAGCTCATGCTCATTTATCATCTTCATTTCATACACTATACCAGGAGTTGGAAAACTTTCTGTATAAAATAAGGGAGTAGTTAGTTTATTAGTCTTTATGAGACAAATGTTCTCTGTCACCACTACTTTAAATCTGCCACTTAGCACAAAAGCAGTCATAGACAATTCATAACTAGTGTATGTGGTTGTGCTCTAATACAACTTTATTTACAACACTGAAATTTGTCATATAATTCACATGTCAAAAAATATTATCATTGTTTTTCACCAACCATTTAAAATATAAAAACCATTCTTAGCTCATAGGCCATACAACAACAAATGGCAAAAGAGCTGGGTTTGACACACAAGCTATAGTTTGCCTATGCCTACTCTATACTAAATCTGGAGAAACTGACTTTGCTCACATTAACATCACAAACAAGTGTGTCACATGCCTATGACATGCTCATGGCCTAACATCTTCTCTTTGTCAAATATTGTCCAGATTATATGCTCACTAAATGATATTATCATCTTTCTAATCTTTGCAAAATGGAGTTAAATAGTCACTCCTTTATACCCTTAAAAGCATTTTAAACTTTATTTATTTAAAATAAATGTTTAGAGGAGGCGGCAAGATGGCAGAGGAGTAAGAGGTCGCGCTCACCCTCTCCCACAAATACATCAAAAAACGCATCTAAATATAAAACAAGTTGGACAAATCATCATCTGAATGCTGATCAATTTAAACCTCCAAAAATGCAAGAAACCCCTGAAATAACTGGGTAGAACAAGTGAAGAAAAAAAAAAAAAAAAAAAAAGGTGAGAGAGAAAGGCAAGTAGGACCGTAACCAGCACTCCAGGGAGGGAGCTGTGAAAAAGAAAAGTTTCCTGGGAAGAAACCTAAACAACGATCAGCGGATCAACGACCATCGGAACTAGAGGGACATCAAAGCCTGAGAAAAACGCAGCAGCTGGATTGAGACAGGAAAATCGGAGTTAGAGACCTG
>PVHT021183617.1:10487762-10526008 GCA_004024745.2 Catagonus wagneri
CAACTGCACTGCATTATAATCACCAATTAACTCAAAATTTCTAGAGATAGGATCCAGGCATCAGTATTGAGATGTCAATTGGAATAAAGTATGTTAAGTGCCCCAGCCTTGAACCTGACAAATAGCTGGCATCTACTAAATAAGATAGTGGTGCCTGCCACAATTTCCTCCTCTACACGATGTGGTCTTTCCTTTTCCTGGGACGACTGCATGAGTTACCAAAGGAATTTTAGTTACATTTTTTTTCACAACAGGTAATACTACATTGCAGTTTAATCTAGCCATCTCAGAAGAGATTATTTGAACTGCCATTTTTCTCTGGAGTCTTGGTAGTCTCATAATCCTAACACTGTTTCTTCTTTTTCCCCTTTCCTGAATAAAAAGTACAAATTTCTCAGTTTTTTAAAATCAGGACACATATTACTACCTACTAAGCATATAGATACAGGATAAGTACACATAAGAGTAATCTGAGCAGGTAAGGAAAATGGAATTTCTGCCTTATATGTCTCAAGTATATGCGGTTTCCAAGATATTTTTAGACTTTTTAATGGCTGGATGCTTCCCAGAAAAGTTGGTTATTCCATCAGAAATCTGCTCTTTCTATCTAAGGATTTTCAGATCTTTAGATCTTTGGAAAGTACTTTCCAAAGTCCAGAATTTTAAACCACTGAGGGATAATTAATAAGGATGAAAAAGGTATTGGGGGTTTAGCCAGCACCATACTAAGCCAGGCCCACAGCCTGATGGATCCAGTTCCAGACCCATGAGACTCTGCTTTTCCCAGGTCAACAAGTACTCACCACATCCTAATGCTCATTATACACATTTGATATTCATTTTATTTGAGAGTACATACTGGGCTTAGTTTTCTTGACTTGCTTGTCTCTAGATTAAGCATATTTTTTTGGTTATTAAAAAAAGAGGTCCGATTGCCAGTTATTACCGCTCCCAGTTGTGAACCTATTAATGATTTCTTGCATGTTTATAACATTCTTGACCACTTCCATTTCAAATTTTGCCATGACTCCTAACCTGTTTTCCAAAATCATGATTTCTACAGAGAACAGCATGTTCTCTTGGAATCAGTTGAAATAATATCATAAATTACTCTTGGAGATATCATGAGCCAGGTGCAATGTTATGTTCACCTCAGTTAGTTAGTGCTCTTGGCTTTGCCACAACTGATGCTCAGATTGTATTAAATAGACATGACTTAATCAGGTCTCACCTTACCGGCAAAGCTGACTGAGCTTTCTCTCCACTCAATGTGTGCTGTTTAACATCACAATGATTCCAGATTACATCCCTTTTCATTTACTGTCTGTCATTCCATGCAGCTCAGTTCCTGGCTCATTATCCATTCCCTGTTTTTTTTGGTTCATAGTTTAACACAGGATTGCTGGATAGCAGTCTTGAAAAGAGATTCTGAGCAGACTTACCATCCTGTGGAGGAGCTGGTGTCAAAATACATTTCAAAAATTCAGATCTTTGAAGATGAATTCCTTGATGGCCCCAAACTTTCTTCAAGTATAAAGAAGTTTCATAATCAGAAACAAAACCTGATAAGTTTTTAAACCTCTGCCAGTAAGGTTTAAATGCTAATGCTAGGTCTATTTATTCTTTTTTTTTTTTTTTCACTGCATCTGCAGCATATAGAAGTTCCTGGGCCAGGGATCAAATCTGAGCCATAGCAATGCTGGATCCTTAAGCCACTGTGCTGGGCTGGGGATTGAACTCACTCCTCAGCGGTGACCTGAGCTGATGAAGAAACAATGCCGGGTCCTTAATCTACTGAGCCATGAGTGAACTCCCTAGGTCTACTTATTCTTATAATAATGATGATATTAGAGCTACTAAGACTTATTGAGTACTGACCATAGCATATGTTCTAAATATTTTGCATGCCTTGATGGCCTCATTTAATCTCACAGTAGCGCTATAGAGTTTCCTTTTTAACCTTGGTTTTTAGATGAGGCGCAGAGAAAGCAACACATCTAAGATCACTCGATTACCAAGCAGTGAAGCCATGATTAGAACTTGGACAAATCTGATTTCAGACTCCTAGGTATTAATCATCACCCATTGTAACAGAAAGAGGAGATCAAAGTAGTAACTAAATAAACTCTTCTCAGGAAAAAGGATATTTTAATTTCCAGGTATCTGTTGGAGTCAAGTTAATTGGCTGTAAGTCACAGGACTCATCGACTTTCAATAACGGATGTGGCGATTTTAAAGGCTTTAAAAATGAAAAATATCTTTCATCTAATAAACATTCGTTGGGTAACTGTGAGGAGGTACTATGCTATGTATGGATAGGATATGAAGTTTAAAAAAGAGAAACTTCTTGCCTCAATTGTTCCCAATCAGATAAAAGCAGTACGCATGGAAACAAAGCCTTGAAATACAGAGTGATAAATGTTAGAATGGGGGTATGCACAAGGTTGAAGGAAAGGAGACCTCAATATTTGGGTTTATGGCAATGTGTCAACATACACTACTGCTCAGGTATAACCCTCAGCAATTTTGCTATTCTAGAAAGAATCTAAAACTCTGTTTCTTAAACAAATCAGCTTTTTCCAAGAGATATGCTATAGTGCTGTGGTTTAAGAATATAAGCTGTGGAGGTAACAGGATTTGAGTCCCAGCTCCATTAATTTTGGGCAACTTACTAAATCTAATAAGTACATAATAAGTACTATATGTCTTAATTACTTTATTATAATTATAAAAATATTGATAATCTAATGAAGGAACTTATAAAGTAAGAATAGACAGCTTTCTTCAAATGGACCCCGTGATATTACTGAGCCTCTAATATATCATAGGTACCTTGCCGGGACCTGGGGAACAAATCTGATTCAGGAGCTCAGGAATATTCAAGAAGCTTATAATAAAATGGAGGCAAGAAAAACTAGTCAAAATACATTAGAATAAGGGGAAATGCAGATGAATGGAAATATTAATTCAGTCCCCATGAATCCAGAAAAGCTTTACTGACATTTGAGACAGACCTTGAAGGAACCCAACCAAATGTACCAAGGTCATTCCAGACATAGGGAGCAGCATGGCAAAGATATGAAGGGATAATAGGAGAATATGAAATTGAAGACTCATGGGGTGCTAATAGAGCAGTGTCTGGGGATAGACAGGGAAAAGGGGAATTAGCTCTTACTAAGAGTCTTGTAGTCAGTTCCAAACTTGGGAGAGTATAATGTAACATGACAACATTCGAATTTTAGAAATGTTATTCCTATGGCACAATTGAGAGTGGATTTGAAAACAGTCAAAAGAAGAAAAACTCATTGGAAATTATTGCAATGATCTTAGAGGGAAATGATGATAACTTGAACTGGGGCTAGGAAAGAGGGAGAGAGAAGATACAAGAGAAGTATCAACAAGGCAGAGTGACCAATTAAACGTGATAAACAGATACACTACAGGCTGTTTAGCAGCAGCCCTGGCTTCCACTCACTAGATGCCAGCAACACTCCCCTTCCACCCCAGCTGTGACAACCAAAAATGTCTTTGGATAGTGCCAAATATCCACCACAGGAAAAATGGCTCCCAGTTAAGAACAACTGCTCTGGAGTTCCCGTCGTGGCTCAGTGGTTAACGAATCCAACTAGGAACGATGAGGTTGCGGGTTCGATCCCTGGCCTCGCTCAGTGGGTTAAGGATCCGGCATTGCCGTGAGCTGTGGTGTAGGTTGCAGACGCGGCTCGGATCCCGCGTTGCTGTGGCTGTGGCGAAGGCCAGCAGCTGCAGCTCCTGTTAGACCCCTAGCCTGGGAACCTCCATATGCCGCGGGTGTGGCTCTATATAAAAAGGCAAAAAGACAAAAAAAAAAAAAGAACAACTGCTCGAAAGTCCTCTCTCTATGAAGATATTATATATTCATCAAAACAGAAAAAATCCAAGAAATTTCATATAATTTCACATGAAATTTTTCTTAGCTGCACCCACAGCATGTAGAAGTTCCTGGGCCAGGGACTGAACCTGTGCTACAGCAGTGGCCCAAGCCACAGCAATGACAACACCGTATTCTTAACCCAGTACACCATATTCTTAACCCACTATACCTATACCTCACATGAAATTTTTAAAATTCAGTTATACTTTGCACAATTTTCATACCATTTTGTCAAAAAGTTCAGCACTTGAATACTTGCTCTCTAACTCTCCAATTGCTGTGGCAGTCTCCCCAGTCTTTCCAATTCAATCCTTGCCTAATGCAATTTCACTCTGTATCAGAGGAGACTACGTTTCCCAGACTCCCTTGTTTTCTGGCTTCCAAGTGAGGTCAGCCTAGAGAATACACTGGTAAAAGACTGGGGTGAGTAAGAGGGAAGAAACCAGGGAGTTTCTCCCTTTCTCTATTCTAACAGTAAACACTGAGTCATCTTCATGGCTCCTACTTGTGCTAAACAGTCCTGCCTCTGTGGTCCCTGCCACGATTCCATCTTCCACCAGGTGTCCCTGGATCCTGGGCTCTGATAACATTTTCCCTGTCCCTCCAGTTCTAAGGGTGGTAGCTTCTTACTCTTGCTAATCTCTGGTTTCCCTTGCCATTCCATTTGGCTCCTTACCTTTTCCATCACCTGTGCAAGCAGCTGCTATGCACTGAATTGCGTCTCATTCCCCCCCCCCACCCCCCGCCGCTTCCAAATTCATACGTTTGAGCCCTAACCCTCAGCATTAGGAATAAGGAAGTAATCAGAGCTAAATGAGGTCATGAGGATGGAGCCCAAATCTGATAAACTCAGGGTCCTTTTAAGCTGAGACATTATAGAGCTAACTCTTCCTGTCATGAGAGAATACAGCAAGCAGGTGGCCATCTGCAAGCTAGGAAGAGAGCTCTCACCAGGAGTTCAGTCTGCCAGGACCCTGATCCTGGACTTCCAGCCTCCAGAACTGTGAGAAAATTAATTTCTGTTGTTTAAGTCACCCTATGGTCTATGGTATTTTGTTACGGCAGCCTGAGCTAACTAAAACAACAGTCCCTATATACTCTTTCCATTGTTTGAAATGCAGAGTTTTTGTTTTCCTGCCTACCCTGACTGCAGAGTTATTTACATCATTGATACCATAAAATATTTACCCTGAACTTTCTTAATATATGCCTGACTACACAAAAGGTATGTTCATACTCATTTCCTAATCTATTTCTCCCAACAACACTGTCAGGCAGAGCAAAATGGTATAACATAAAGAGCACAGGTTTTGAGTAACTGAGACTGATTCACAGCTCCTCCTCTTACCAGCTACGTGACCCAAGAAAATGCAATCTCATGAGGCTCTGGTTTCCTCCCCTGTAAAATAGGTCTAATAATAGTACTAACCTAAGTGGGCTGCTGTGGATTAAATGGGTTATTCTATGCAAAGTACTTAGATTATCCTTAGGCATATAATAAGCTCTCAATAAATCTAAGTATTATTTAGCTACAATTCATTGAGCACTAGTTATGTGCCGAGCACTGCAACAGGTACTAGACAGACATAAAGACAAATAAGGGCAATTGATAGCTTCAAGGCATTGCAGTATATGCACAGAGGCAATCACATGAAAAGGTAATCATAGTAAAAATTGGCATGTATATTAAGACATATTATGGAAAAGCCAGATAGAGCATGATCCACAGCCAGGGTTTGAGAGGCAATTATCTAGGTTTGCTTCCCAGTTCCACCAACTGGGATTGGCTGGCTCTGGGCAACTTACCTAACTTCTCTAAGACTCTATTTTCTCACCTAAAAAATGAGGTGAGAAAATACTTCATAAGGATGTGGTGAGAGGACATAGATAATATGTGTAGTTTCTGGGAGTTCCCATCATGGCTCAGCAGTAACGAACCCACTAGTATCCCTTAGGATGCAGGTTCGATCCCTGGCCTCACTCAGTGGGTTAAGGATCCAGTGTTGCTGTGAGCTACAGTGGTCGCAGATGTGGTTTGGATCTGGCATTGCTCTGGTTGTGGTGTAGGCCGGCAGCTACAGCTCCAATTCAGCCCCTAGTCTGGGAACTTCCATACGCCAAGCTCCTGCTAGTTACTCTGATCAACTTGATCTACTTCCTCCTCCTCAGAAAAGGAGACTGAGTCTATCATACTTTTCTACTCTGAGAATAGATTAGTGTGACACTTCTAAAATTTGACAGACTCTATGAAATCTAATTACAGTATATGTACACAAAGCAGTTCCACTCCTGCATGTCTACCCAGAAATGAGTACATATATGTACTAAAAGATGTAAAAAGCATGTTTATATCAGCTTTACTCACAATAGCACCAAAATGGAAGCAAATCCAGTGCCCATCAACAAGAGTGTGGATACTAACAAAGCAATGAGAATAAACTAGAGTAATATGAAACTATATAGATAAATCTCACAGACAAAATTGAGCAAAAGAAGCTAGAATGCTGACTTTATTTTCTATTTATAGAAGGTTCATAAAGAAGCAAAATAAAACCATGGTCATAGAAATTAGAAGAATGGTTACCTTTGAGAAAGTATTTTCTGAAAAGGGTAGCATGTACTGGTAAATGCTTAACAACCAGCACTCAAAAAAGCCTTGATTTTATAGTATTTGCCAAGGTCCTTGATGTAAATACTTAAATACTCCCGCCATGGTGGGTTTCAAGTTACGAATGTGATGTCACTGGACAGACTCAAAGTTGGCAAAAGATGAATATATATGTAGTCCACTCTGGCAAGTCGGTGAGAGCCGATTCTAGCACGCCCCTGGGAGGTAACATGACGGAGCATTCTGGTGTGCTAGAAATGTCCTATATCCTAATCCTGTCAGTGCTTACTATGCAGGTACTGAATGTATAAAATACATTCACTTTTTTGTACATACATTATATCTCAGAACTGAAATGTAAAAATGTCTGTGAGAACTAGAAAGATAAAAGCACTTACAACAATGTCCCAGAGGAAGATCCAGAGACGTACCAGAGATTCAATGGCTGGAAAGATAGCATTCAGATCTTCTTGTCCTCACAATAGACAGAAAAAGAGATACCGTTAGTAGACATCGGCATAAATACACAAGCGATGGTGATGCATTTAACTGGGCTACTCTCAGTCTCCCAACATAAGGCTTCATTCAATCTTACCACCAATGGTGGATCCATCACATAAAGAGAGTAATGAAAAGCCTAGAGTATCTAACTATGGCCCTGTTACTTAGAGATGAAGATTACTACTTCACTGGGTGGCTCCAGATGAACATTTTAAGCACAGTATCACCTGAGCACAATGATCAGACAGGAAAAAGCTACAAGGTCAATGTCACTTCTATTTTGAGGGAAAATGCACATTCATGTAATTTCCCTGTGTCCCTGAAATCTTAAATATGTTCAATATGACTGGAAGATATCTATAATCCAGTTAAATGGCACATTTTAATAGGAAAGCTGCTCCTAAGGCAGCACTCATCTATTTAAAGTTACAAATCCAAGGCAAAATTTTCATGGGGTTTGACTGATGATGGCTTGACACATCCACAGATTTATGTCTTCCTAGTCTGGCAGTACAGGACAATAGAAAGTAACAGGCCGAGTATCTAGAAAATAAAATAATAGGATTAACATGGAATTTAAGGGGTAACGCTGGACACATTATAAACAGAATGCTTTATATGAAAACATTCTGGCTATTGACAGTTCTTATGTTATTTATATAAGTCATCTCTCTTATTGGGAAACTGGATGGGGCAAAAGAATACTGAGAAATCTTTCTGAGTATTTCTGTTTTAATCAGGGTTTTCATCTAGCCAATCTCCCTCCACAGGGCCCTAATCGACTGTGCAGTAGCAGCTACCACTGGAGTGACCCACCCTTCTGGAATACACACACCTTTCTATATGGCATGGCCCTGGAACTCTGAGGTGCTCAAGCCTCTGGGGCTAAAGATACCTATCGCTTCTATGAAAGGCTTATGATGACCTGGTTTACATCAGTCGCATAAAAATCAAGGAGTCTAGAATTTCTCGTGCCTTATTTTTTAGGCATTGCCAAGAGAAATGGGAAAAAGAGTAACTTTTTTCTTGAAAAACTTCTAAATCTAAGGGGAATGGTACAATTTGGGAATTTTCTTTGAAGTAAAAATGCACAGCTGAAAATCTGGGGCATAATTTCCATCTTATTAAGTGGCTTTCCCAAGAATGAGGGACCCCCAAACTTGCCCTAATTGGCTTTGCAGTTGGCGAGTGGCATGTTGTGGTTTTGACTTAAAAATGACCGAAAGGAGCTTGCAGATCGAAAGTTTCCTTTCCACCAGACTTCTCTGAGGAGAAGCAGGGAAAGGGTGAGAGATCCCATTTATGTTGAGTCATCTCAAGCATTCCTACTGTACTAAGATGTCCTGCTTACTAATTCTGCCCTGGAAATGCATTTCAAATAAGAACTGATCCCCCCAATTTTTTCCCTCAAAAAAAAAAAATGACACCAATTCTCTGGCAAAAATAATGATTTTCATTCAGAATATTGGATACTTTACAACTTAATCTTTTGCCTTGGTCCCAAGCCTTAAATCTAGGAGATGAGTATCAGGAAAGAATAAAGAAAATGGGAAAAACAGGGGGATAAGAAAGCTATCATCACCTTATCTATTGGCCCACTCCATTGAAGCCTATGCCTAAACAGACTAACACTAAAGGTGTAATGTTAGAGGGTATTTTTTTTCATATAATATTTTTCTATAGATAGTTTGAATATATTTTCTGCAGGGAGATATTTGATTCTGTTTCCTTCTTTAAAATATTTATTAGAAGGATTTTTCTGCCTGTGTTTCTTTACGTTTTCTCAAATTTAAAGCTGGGAAACAGAAAAATGTAAATGGGCCAAAGTGTTAGACAACTAATATTAAGACTGTAAGACAGATTGATGTACATTTTTGGGGGGTACATTTTCATAGATTGGCTATCAAAAATTATTTTCAGTGCATTCTCAGCCCATGCTGCTTTATTGCCAAAATATATATGTACACAGGTGCAGAGATCCCAATCTCAGAGCAGTTTCTTTTTACAGCAAAGAATAAAAATTCTTCTAAAATCCCAAAGATGCATAGATTAGAAAGCAAGCTGCCTTGTGTAAAATTTCAAACATTCAATGAAATTCTTTAACAGTTATCTTTTATACCAATGGAGCAATGGAGAAGATGCTAAATAGCAGGTAAAAACAGCAACGACTTAAATAAAACTCTGTGACACAAAGAAATCTACCCAATACCTGTATGGCAAATCTGAGAAGGAATGTGTATGTATGTGTATATATATATATATATATATATATATATATATATATATATATAACAGATTTACCTTGCTGTATACCTGCAACTAACACAACTTTGTAAGTTGACTATATTCTAATAAAATAAAAAAAAAAACATGTGAAGGTTATTCTAAAATGAATCTTTTAAATTACCAGTAATAGGTGGTTTTAAGGTAAGCGCCAGGACTGTTACTGTTGTTTAAGGGTTGATGATAATGTATTGCCAGAATAATTTTCTTATACCTTGGAGAAAAACATATTGTAATCTATGGCATGATACAGACTAAGGGAGACAAACCTTTTGAAAATTCTAACTTTAAGTTAACTATTCTGACTTTAAAAAGGAGATTTAGGAGTCTGGGTTTCTAATAACATTTTAATATGTCCTAGTGAAATAATAGGAACAGTTTAGAGAGACTCTGTCCTTAAATTCAAAAGATTATTTTTGAAGTTCTTTTTTTAATAAAAATGAGAGATAACATAAAATGATTTTTTTCTTTTCAAATCCCAGAGGGTAGGTTTTTGATTGAAAGGGTGAACAAAAACCTTTTTAAACAATTCTTTGATCTAACTATCATATCTACATACTGTCTAGAAATCACACTTAATTTAACTGGCATAACTCTTTAGACCAACCAATAGAATATCTAAATATATACAAATACATGTGGTATACCAATATTACCAAAACTAAAATGCTATTCCTCTTAAAATCTCATTTTCCATTAGCTGTCTTTAGATTCTTGGCAATGCCTTTGCCTGTGATATGAGAGATATCAATCTTCCCAGTTGAATATCTCCTTATTTTACCTGGCTTTGATTTTGAGAAGCTTCTTAAAAGTATCTGTGGGTTGCAGACAAAGTTAATTATCTGAATTTGAGTCTAAGATGGAATTTGACATTTACATTGACTACCTCATTTAAAGTCTGCTGATTTAAAGTCTACTAACATGTTGGAGTTCCTGTTGTCATGGCTCAGTGGAAACGAATCTGACTAGTATCCATGAGGACACAGGTTCGATCCATGGCCTCGCTCAGCAGATTAAAGATCCAGTGTTACTATGAGCAGTGGCGTAGGTCGCAGATGCAGCTCGAATTTGGTGTTGCTGTGCCTGTTGCATAGGCCAGAGGCTGCAGCTCTGATTCAGTGCCTTGCCTGGGAACCTCCATGTGCCGTAAGTGCGCCCCCCCGCCCCCAAAAAAGACAAAAATAAAATAAAATAAAGTCTACCATATGTGTCTTACATTTATAGATGTGTGAGTATGTATGTGATTTTTCATTCACTTCCACTGCCATTAACTCATATTTCTAAATTAGTATAAACACAAAATACAGAGCAGAGAAACAAATGACAATTCACAATGGGCAGAACTGAGAGAAACAGACTTAACTCACAGCACCAGTTGACTTGGGTCATATATAAGATGTAAAGAAAGACAGCCATATCCACCAACAGAGAATACTTCCTATTTGGACCTATTTCTTTGAGCTACACGGAAGTCATGCGTAACAGCCCAATTCGCTCCTCGTAGTTCCGACTCTTTCTCTTTTGGCTGGGAAATTCTAACAGTAACCTAAATAACCACTTAGAACACTAAATTGCTTCAATCCTTGCTAAAATTCCTCTCTGACAGTGATGTGCCACAATTAAGAGGTAAAAGCTACCAGAAAACCCAAGGAGAACACTGTACCACATTTCATGAGAGTGAAGCAGAAGTCACTTAGCTGAACAAACCAGCCCACAAAGGCATTAACTAGGGAGGCAGCTCGCATTGTTAGGATTCTTGCCGATGCCCTGACATGGGGTTACGAGTGAATTTGACTCACTTGATATCTAAATTCACCAAGATCTGGAATGACTCAAAAAGCACTTCCCAAAAAAGAATTTTATTTCATCTTTTTTGCAAAGAATTTCAGGCCATGTAAAAATATCCTTCACGTTCTGAAAAAATCCTGCCAGGAGAGTCCACCAAGATAAAAATTCTCCATAGGATTTTTTTTTTTCAAAGTCAACCATCAAACTGATGAGAATAAATGCAGAAACTTCAAGCAAAACTTCCTTAAAAACTTCAAGTGAGTCCTCGTCCTTGCAGTGAGAAAATCAAATTCAGCTGTGTAGTTTTTAGAATTTGTTAGATTTCTCTAGAATGAAATAGTAGGAAAATAGCTCCCCACACTCTCGAACTCAGTTTTTATTTTCTGTTTCAAAATCAGGAAGAGAGAGAAGAAACTGTAAAGCCTGTGTTTTGGTTTTGTTTTGTGCTTCAGGAAATATTAACCCTTGTGCTAGTTTTCAACGGGAAAAGGATATCTGGGACTAAGAACTGTGTAGAAATTATTTCAATTTTTCCCCTAAGGAGAGAGATCATTCAGAAATAATCGCTTTGGCCCTGTTGAATTCCTAAGGCTGTAATCCCCTCCCTTAGATCCAAGGCCAATAGAGGCCAATGCTAGGCCTTGGGCACTTGGTACCCAGTGCTTTTTTGAAGCACCTGGTTTTTATTTGGCTCCTCATAAATATTTGTTAGAAAAATTAATAAACAAGGGAACAAATGAAGAGTTAATGATTCAAGATTATACTATACCTCAACAGCTGCCACTCCAAATGCTAGTCCAATAATTATGGAAAAACGTTTTGAAACTAAGTTGTTTATCAAAGAAAAACATGGCTGTTAACAACAAAATACAAAAAGTTACCTTTAATTGAATTTTGACCTTATTTTACTACAAATTTTCACTCATCGGGTTGATTTTTTACATTGCTATCAAGGAACATACTCAACAAAGAGGAATTAGATTATTCCCACCACTCAAAGCTCCTCCCTTCTCTGAAAGGTTATAACTCTGTGGTTTGTTAATACTTTAGGAAGCATTTGAGAAACAAAGTTCTGTATCAACTACTTAACTGCTGAATCTATGGACATTTAGTTATAAATAATCATCTTCTCCTAACCTCTGACTTTTAGAGCTGTTATCACCATGATTGTATTTTTTTAGGTTCATAATCTGTAGCAGAGAGACACTTGGTTGAGGATTCAGCTAAGTGTAGCACAGATTTTCATTTTTAAAATAACATTTTTTCAAAAACCCCTTAATAATATGTGTCAAGGTTATTTTTACCTTAAAAAGGAAAAAAAATCATGTCCACTGTCATGCCCTTACTTTGGGCCAAAAAAAAGAGAATTTAGAAAGCTGTCTCTCTTCCACAGTTTTAAACATTTATGTAAACCAGCATGAAATTCTAAGCTTAAAGTACTTTAGACCAGACCTAAAAATTTCAATTATAAATTATATAATTTTTAAAATGGAAAAATAATATACAATTTAATAGTGAATGTATTGTTTGTACTGCCAGAAAATATATCATCCCTATGATAGTCTTTTACGTGCAAAGGGCTAAGAAAATTCTGCTATTTTTAAATAAAATAGAAGTCTGCATGAGGTTAAGACAGTCTTTTCCCCTTCATTCCTGAGTATAATGGGTTTTTCCATTCTCATCTGCTCCAAAGTGGTAAATATTAAAGGAAATTATTATATCATTTAAGATTGACTATGAGATTAATGGTATCAACTGAGTTAAATTCATTATATTTGAGGCATTTTCTCCTCCCTTTCTCTTTAGATAACCAGGTTATCTTGGCAAAAGGGAGGGGAAGAATGTGAATTATGGTCATTCCAGATTTCTTATTTTTCTAAACTTCTTGCAAATGACACAAGACAGATGGAAGTATTTTATGAATTCATGATCTTCCTTTGGGGAAACTGGTGCAGCTATAAGCCTGTCTTGGGCTGAATTATATGTGACTTTGGAGGGAATATCTATTATTTCTTCAGCATAATGCCAGTTAAGGCTTTTCAAAATCTATTGTGAGGAAAATCACCTTTGAGTTGAGTCTTTAACAGGAGATAGATAACAATCTTCAATTTAATTTACTAATTTCCTCATTACCCTAAGTGGAAACTATATATTGTTTATATATTTAGCTCCCCCTTCCTTGTGGATATTGTGTCACTAAAACAGGGAGGAGAATGAGGGAATATAAAAATTAATAATAAAAATTTTTAGTGACATGACTTTGATGATGAAAAGACATGGCAGCTCAATAATCTGGTAAATAACTTCTCCTCCATGCATTACATTAACTACTAGTAACAACAATTTCCCTTCAGAACAGTTTCCTTAATTTTGATAAAATTAGTAAAACGGATGTGACAGTCAACAGGTGAGACACTACCCCTGAGATACTTCCTATTTCCTAATATAATTAATCTTAGTAGTCATTATTAAACCAATGCTAGATTGAAAACAATCTTTAGATATTACAGAAATTAACTCATTGAACTATAATACTTTTCATGTAACTATCTCCCAACTAGACTGTACTCTCCAAGAAGGATGTCTGAGCCTATTAAGTATAGCACTAAAGAATAAAAGCAAACAAATGAAACATTAATATCAATTGTCATTTTCGTACACACCCCTTCTAGGCAGAGAAACAAATTATGTAAAGCACTATGGCAAGGGATAGCTATCATAGTCCTCAAGGAAGGAATAACTTGAACCCCCAAAGACAATTAGACGGGATCCATCACATCTTGTGCCTGCCCCATCCAAGAAATACCAATCTTTCATTGGATTAAAGCTGCCTAATCATTTTTCTCTCTTCCCTATTAGAGAATTCACTCCATGAATGCAGACATTGCACCTTATTCAGGAATGGATCTCCAGCAGCTGGTAAAAGGCCAACACAAAGGAAGTCAAATATTTAAATATTTGATGAATTAGGCAATCATATGAAATATGACATCCACATATTGATATCCATAAGTGACGTAAATATGTCACCTGCAACACATGAAAGATAAACCCAGCTTTTTCAATTGACTTTGAATGTATGAAGTAACTTCTCAATTGGAGCAATAATTATGCAGATTGGTAAGTGCACTTAACGTCCAGAGCTGAAACTTATAATTACTTGAGAAAGGGAAACTCTGATAGAAAAAGAAAGCTTTACTTTGAAAATTAAAGTGAAAATATAGATTTATAAAAGTTATGTTAAAATAGAAAAAACAGAATAATGATTAAGGTCACCCATGAGATACAAAATAAACTTATCTGTTAGTTTGTACTTTGCCTCCCCTTGCAGAATGTTTCTTTGCTCTATTAAAGTTGAGTACACATGATGGGTATACATGTTAAGTGTTTTATTTCTTCTATACATAGAAGGCACATAAAATACTCTCATTTTTATATATGTTTTTATCTTTAAATAAGCATTTCTTTTTTATTTGAGGAATTCCTGGAACTTTTATATCATGATTCCCATTGTAATTGCTGCAATTTAATATTTTGTAGAGGCTTTGTGAAAAAAAAAAAAAAACAGAATCATTTATTGTGCCAAGCTTAACTTGTTCTCACCTGTTTGTAAATAGTTTTTCCATTATAACTTGTACAAGAAGAACCGGATGCACTTGGACATTCACATGATGTGGACAAGTATTGAAAATTATTTCCCCAATTGGAAGCTCCATTGACCAAACCACAGCACTTTAACTGTTTGATGAAAAGTAGATTTGAAAAACAGTCACTAGATAAGATAAAAACACTGTCAATATATTGAAACATATTCTTCTGAAACCACTTTTAAGATGTTTCTTATCGTAAAATATCATGTAAGTCACCTAACCTACCTCTTTGAATGCAGAAGTAAAAATGAAGAAATCTTCCATTTTGAGCTAAGGAGAAATAGAGCTGCAGATACAAAAATCTGAGCAACATGGTAAGAATATAAAAAAGTCACCTAGTTTTTAATGACAAAAGAGAGGTGCGGAATCAGATTTATGCTTCCTAGAGCTTAGGAAAGAAGCTTCTAGACAGTTCATGAGAGAGTCAAGATCTCTTTAAAGAACTTTTGTTCAAAAAGGATGAGAGGCTTAAAAAGTGAGATTTCCATCTCTTGATCTTATTGCTTTTGGAGGATGGTGGCAAGGGGTAGTGAGAGGCATCTCAAAGACCAAAAAAGATGCTTGGTGGGCCTTCCATGAGACTGAATTTTACAAGGACATGTGTAAAACAGAGAAGGGGTAAAGCTGAAGGATGAAACTCTTAGAATAATATCAGGCAGGTTACAGCTCAGAATACACCAAAACATTACAAGGACATGTGTAAAACAGAGAAGGGGTAAAGCTGAAGGATGAAACTCTTAGAATAATATCAGGCAGGTTACAGCTCAGAATACACCAAAACATGGAGAGAAACATTAAGGGAAGTTATGTTTTGGTCACGTTTGTGAAAGAAAAAAGAAGAAACTGGTAAGTCCAATGAAGTAATGGCACATAACATTATTAGAGGAAAGAGAGTGGTAATTACTTTTCATCTTGTCCTATTTGCTCTAATTAGGAAAACTTCTCATGCAGAAAGGTAGAAAAAAAACTGGCTGGGGAAAACAGAACCACGATTGGGTAGTTTTCTAGGCATTGCAATGCCGGAATATTGAAAGGATATTCACTTACTGGCTGGGTGACCACCTCTCTGTGCTACAGATAAATTACAGATAATAATAGCTGCTAATGATAGTATCTAATTCACAGATTTGTTGTAAAGGTAAAAAAGGAAAATACATGCGAAGATATGAAGTGTTTAGCCCAGTGCCTGGCCTATAGAAAGTACTTAGTGTTAGCTGTCATTGTTTTTATTTTGTGGTGGTTGTTGTTTCCATTATGTTCTCATATGAACATGATCTGTTCAACACTGATATTAATAACTTAGAAAGTATCTTTTCAACTCAATAGTTGATATAGAGCTGGAAGTGATGATGAATATAGTGGAGAACAGAATCGAGTTCCAAAAATAGTACAAACAACAGACTTTAACAAGTTCAACTGTGGCAGATATAAAGTCTTGGGCTTTGACTCAAAGATTTACTTGCACAAATATATGCCTCAGTAGATATTCACAAGACAAAGAGCTGGATATTTCAGATGGTCCCAAGGTCAATCATTACTAGCAAAGAGAGCAGTCTTGAAACAAGCTCCTTTCTTATTTCCATGGTATACATAATTAATTGTTCCCTCTTTCTAATTAAATAATTTTTTTTTTTTGCTTTCTAGGGCTGCACTCGCAGCATATGGAGGTTCCCAGGCTAGGGGTCGAATCGGAGCTACAGCTGCTGGCCTATACCACAGCCACAGCAATGCCAGATCCGAGCTGTGTCTGTGACCTACACCACAGCTCATGGCAACGCCGGATTGTTAATCCACTGAGCAAGGCCAGGGATTGAACCCACAACCTCATGGTTCCTAGTTGGATTCATTAACTGCTGCACCATGATGGGAACTCCATAATCTTGAATAATATTAACTGATACAGAGACCCCAGATCAAAAAGCATATAAGTCCCAATATATACAGTCAGAGAATACAATATTCCTTAGGGAGGCACAGACATGCACTTACAGAAGACATAGCAGGAGGGAGAAAAGGTAAACTTAATATAATATCTAGTCAACAGATCAGATGTGGGAGCAGTTAGGGAAGAAGTTGGTCAGGACATGTTGAAAGCATTATAGCAGCTGGATGAACAAGGCACTGCTCAATGAATGACACAACAATCTCTAAAGAAATAATCATCACCAAGAATCCAAGAAGGGCACATTCCACTAGTACATTAGCAAAGAATTTGTGTAGGAATCCCCTGAAAACCAGAAGAAAAGCCACTCAGTATCTACAAATTTTTATGTGTGGTGGGGCCTCAGGTTACCCAGCAAGAGTTTGGCATAAAAGTCCTTTTCCAAAGAAGCAATACTAAAAAGAAGAGGAGAGGACAGGGGAGGGGAGGGAAGGGAAGGGAAGGGGAGGGAAGGGAAGGGAAGGGAAGCCAAGCCAAGCCAAGCCAAGCCAAGCCAAGCCAAGCCAAGCCAAGAGAGTGACCCCTGCGTCCCTTCACGCCCCCAGCAGGACGCAGATGCCTTTCGGCCCTTTCTCCCTTCTTCTTCCCTGCTTTGTCTTTCTTCCTCGGTGGTCTGTTTGTTTGGGGTTTCATTCTTTCCATGCCTTGTTCTAAGGCTTCAAACATCCCCCTTAGATCTGTCACATTTCGCTGCCACTCTGCTTGTCCTGGACACTCCCTAGCCTGACAGTGAGTGGAGGTGAAATACGTGTTGGACGAACCCACGAACAGAGAGAAAAAGGAAGCATCGTGAAGCCATCACTACAAGTAAACGGAGAGGAAAGCAGATTCACAAAGATGTGAATACAGACCCGCTTTTATTCCGTAAAGATGCTGCTCGCGGATGGTTCACAGGGGTGGAGTGGAACTGAGGTCCAAGGCCAAGAAAGAAAAAAGCAAACCTCGAAGTTAGAAAGTCAAGCGTCTGGGAGATTGGATTAAGATGGCAGAATAGAAGGACTGGAGCTCAACTTCTCTCCCAAAAAACAGCAAAACTACAACCAAATGTGAGCAACCTTCACCCAAATGTACTGTAAACTTCCAAAAAGATTTTCTGATACAGAAGACAAAGAGGTGACCACATCAACAGGTAGGAGGGGTGATTACGCAGTAGAAGCAACCCCATACTTCCCAGGTGGGAAGCCACACAGACTGGAAAGTAACTGTATCATAGAGTCTCAGCTACAGGACTGAGAGTTCTGAGGCCCACGTCAAATCCCCATGCCTGGGGATCTGGCAGAGGGAGAAAGAGCCCCCAGAGCATCTGGCATTGAAGGACAGCAGGGCTTGTGTGCAGGAGCTCCACAGGACTGGGAGACTCCATTCCTGAAAGGCACACACAGACTTTCACGTGCACTGGGTCTCAGGACAAAGCAGTCTCCATAGGAATCCAGGTGGAACCTGACTGCAATTCCTGGAGGATCTCCTGGGAGAACAAGGGTGACTGTGGCTTGTTGTGGGGTAAGAGCATTGGAGCTGAAGTTCTCGGGGACATTCAGCAGCCTGCATTTCTCTGGAGGTGGCCATTTCTGGGAAAATCTGGTCCCTCCCATCAGCACTGAGAAGCCCCAGGCCAAACAATCCAGGTGGGATCTCAGCCCCACCCATCAGTAAACAGGCTGCCTAAAGACCCCTCAGGCACACAGCCAGCCTCTAATCTCATCCAGAGACAAAGCCCCACCCATCAGAGGGACAGGAATCAACCCCACCTACCAGTGAGCAGGCATCAGTCCCTCCCATCAGGAAGCCTACAGCAAACCCCCTCCATACAAACTTTAGCCAGGGGAGGCAAACACCTGAACCAAGAGAGGCTACAACTCTATTGTTGGCAAAAATGTCACCACACCAAAAACCTATAAAAATGAAAAGACAGAAAACTCTAACTCAGATAAGGGAGAAAGAGAAAAGCCCAGAAAAACAGCTCAGTGATGACGAGATTGTCAGCCTCCCACAAAGAGACTTTAGACTGTTGATGCTGAAGATGATGCAAGGCATTGGAAATTAACTGGAGGCAAAGATTGATCATTTACAGGAAACACTGAGCAGAGAAATACAAGCTGTAAAAATTAAACAAGAAGAGATGCAAAATACAATCACTGAAATAAAAAATTCCTTAGAAGCAGCCAACAGTAGAATACAGGAGGCAGAAGAACGAATCAGTGAGATGGAGGACAGATTAGTGGAAATCACTAATGCAGAAGAGAAAAGAGATAAAACATTGAAAGGAAATGAGCAGAGTCTCAGAGAACTCTGGGATACTGTTAAACGCACAAACATCCGTATTATAGGGGTGCCAGAGGGAGAAGAGAGAGAGAAGGGGATAGAAAAAATATTCGAGGAGATCATAGCCGAAAACTTCCCTAATATGGGAAAGGAGCCACTCACTCAAATCCAGGAAGAGCAACGAGTACCATATAAAATAAACCCAAGGAGGAACACCCCAAGACACATATTAATCAAAATGACCAAAATTAAGGACAAAGAGAAAATATTGAAAGCAGCTGGGGGAAAAGAAACAAATGACATACAAGGGAGCCCCGATAAGGTTGTCAGCAGATTTTTCAGCTGGAACTCTGCAGGCCAGAAGGGAGTGCATGAAATACTTAATGTGATGAAAGGGAAAAACTTCCAACCAAGATTACTTTATCCAGCAAGGCTCTCATTCAGATTTGAAGGAGAAATCAAAACTTTTACCGATAAGCAAAAGCTAAGAGATTTCTGCAACACTAAACCATCTTTACAACAAATCCTAAAGGACCTTCTGTAGTCAGAAAAGAAAAGGCCACAACCAGAAACAAAAACAACACAAATGACAAGGCCCACCAATAAAGGCATATATACAGTAAAAATACTAAATCATACATGCACAATTATGCTACCAAAATCAGAAATCATGAGAAGAGAGCACAAATGCAGGTCACTGGAGAAGCACGTGCAATTAAGAGACCAACAACTTATACAATCTCAGTTATATATAGACTCCTATATCAAAACTTAAGGGTAACCGCAAACCAAAAATCTACAATTGATACACAAACAAATAAGAAAAATCAACTCAAATATAACATTAAAGATAGCCATCTTGTGAGAGGAGACAACAAGAGAATAAGGGAAGAAAAAAAGAGCAACAAAAACCCCAAACAGTTAATACAATGGCAATAAGGACACACATATCAATAATTACCTTAGATGTTAATGGCCTGAATGCCCCAGCCAAAAGACATAGACTAGCCAAATGGATACAAAAACAAGACCCATACATATACTGTCTTCAGGAGACCCACTTCACTTCTAGAGACACATACAAACTGACAGTGAGAGGATGGAAGAAAATATTCCATGCAAACGGGAATCAAAAGAAAGCGGGAGTAGCAATACTCCTATCAGACAAAATACACTTTAAGATGAAGAACATTTTAAGAGACAAGGAAGGGCACTACATCATGATCAAAGGATCAATCCAAGAAGAAGATAGAACCATTTTAAATATCTATGCACCCAACATAGGATCACCACAATATATAAGGCAACTGCTAACAACCTTAAAAGGACAAATCAACAATAACACAATCATAGTGGGGGACTTTAACACCCCACTTAAAACAATGGACAGGCCATCCAGGCAGAAAATCAATAAGGAAACACCGGCCCTGAATGAAGCATTAGATCAGACGGACTTAATGGATATTTATAGGACATTCCATCAAAAAGCAACAGAATACACATTCTTCTCAAGTGCACATGGAACATTGGCTAAGATTGATCACATCCTGGGTTAAAAATCAAGCCTCAGTAACTTTAAGAAAATTGAAATGTTTTCAAGCATCTTCTCTGACCACAATGCTATATGACTGGAAATCAACAACAAGAAAAAAATGGCAATAAATACAAACACATGGAGACTAAACAACACACTACTAAATAACCAATGAATCACTGAAGAAATCAAAGAGGAAATTAAAAAATAACTAGAAGCAAATGACAACAAAGACACGACACCCCAAAACCTCTGGGATGCAGCAAAACCAGTTCTAAGACGAAAGTTGATAGCAATACAAGCCTACCTCAGGAAACAAGAAAAAGCTCACATAAACAACCTAACCTTACATCTAAAGCAGCTAGAGAGGGAAGAACTGACAAGACCTAAAGTTAGTAGAGGAAAAGAAATCATAAAGATCAGAGCAGAAATCAATGAAATAGAAGCGAAGAAAACCATAGAAAAGATCAATGAAACTAAAAGCTGGTTCTTTGAAAAGATCAACAAAATGGGTAGACCCTTAGCCAGACTTACCAAGAAAAAACGAGAGAGGACACAAATCAACAAAATTAGAAATGAAAAAGGAGAAGTAACAACAGACATCACAGAAATACAAAGGATCATAAGAGACTACTATATGCAACTATATGGCAATAAAATGGAAAGCCTAGAAGAAATGGACAAATTCTTAGAAAAGTACAATCTCCCAAGACTAAACCAAGATGAAACAGAAAAGATGAATAGACCAATCTCAAGTTCTGAAATTGAAACTGTGATTAAAAAACTTCCAACAAACAAAAGTCCAGGACCAGATGGTTTCACAGGTGAATTCTATCAAACAGTTAGAGAAGAGCTAACACCTATCCTTCTGAAACTCTTCCAAAAAATTGCAGAGGAAGGGACACTCCCAAACTCATTCTATGAAGCAACCATCACCCTGATACCACAACCAGACAAAGATATCACAGAAAAAGAAAATTACAGGCCAATCTCACTGATGAACATAGATGCAAAAATTCTCTACAAAACACTAGCCAACCAAATCCAACAATACATTAAAAGAATTGTACACCACGATCAAGTGGGATTTATTCCAGGGAGGCAAAGATTCTTCAACATCCGCAAATCAATCAGTGTGATATACCACGTTAACATACTGAAGAATAAAAATCATATGATCCTCTCCATAGATGCAGAAAAAGCCTCTGACAAAATCCAACAGCCATTTCTGATAAAAACCCTTCAGAAAGTGGGCACAGGGGGAACCTACCTCAACATAATAAAGGCCATCTATGACAAACCCAGAGCTAACATCATTCTCAATGGTGAAAAGCTGAAAGAATTCCCACTGAGATCGGGAACAAGACAGGGATGTCCACTCTCGCCACTACTCTTCAACATAGTTCTGGAAGTCCTAGCCACAGCCATCAGAGAAGTAAAAGAAACAAAAGGAATCCAAATTGGAAAGGAAGAAGTAAAACTAAAACTATAACTAAAACTATAACATTTGCAGATGGCATGATACTATACCTAGAGAATCCTAAAGACTCTGCCAGGAAAATGTTAGAGCTCATCAATGAATTTGGCAAAGTTGCAGGATGCAAAATTAATACACAGAAATCAACTGCATTTCTATAGACTAACAATGAAAGATCAGAAAGAGAAATTAGGGAAGCAATCCCATTTACCATTGCATCAAAAACAATCAAATACTTAGGAATAAACCTGCCTAAAGAGACAAAAGACCTGTACTCTGTAAACGTTAAGAAGCTGGTGAAAGAAATCAAGGAAGACTTGAACAGATGGAAAGACATACCATGCTCTTGGATTGGAAGAGTCAATATTATCAAAATGACTATACTACCCAAGGCAATCTACACATTCAATGCAATCCCTATCAAATTACCAAGGACCTTTTTCACAGAACTAGAACAAAATATTTTAAAGTTTGTTTGGAAACACACACACACAAAAAAACCCAGAATAGCCAAAGACATTCTGAAAAAGAAAAATGGAGCTGGAGGAATCAGGCTCCCTGACTTTAGACTATACTACAAAGCTACAGTCATCAAAACCACATGGTACTGGCACAAAGACAGAAATACAGATCAGTGGAACGGGATAGAAAGCCCAGAATTAAACCCACACACCTATAGTCAACTAATCTATGACAAAGGAGCCAAGAATATACATTGGACAAAAGACAGCCTCTTCAAGAAGTGGTGCTGGGAAAACTGGACAGCTACATGTAAAAAAATGAAACTAGAACACTTCCTAACACCATGCACAAAAATAAACTCAAAATGGATTAAAGATCTAGATAGAAGACCAGATACTAGAAAACGCTTAGAGGAAAACATAGGCCAAACACTCTCTGACATAAATGATAGCAACATCTTCTCAGATCCATCTGTCAGAGTAAGGACAATAAAAAGAGAAATAAACAAATGGGACTTAATTAAACTTCAAAGTTTCTGCACAGCAAAGGAAACCCTAAACAAAACGAAAAGACAGCCCACAGAATGGGAGAAAATATTTGCAAATGAATCCACTGACAAGGGATTAATCTCCAAAATTTACAAACACCTCCTACAGCTCAATACCAAAAAAACAAACAACCCCATCCAAAAATGGGCAGAGGATCTAGGCAGACAGTTCTCCCAAAGAAGACATGCAGATGGCAAATAAATACATGAAAAGATGTTCAACATTGTTCCTCATTAGAGAAATGCAAATCAAAACCACTGTGAGGTACCACCTTACACCAGCCAGAATGGCCATCATCAAAAAGTCTACAAACAATAAGTGCTGGAGAGGGTGTGGAGAAAAAGGATCCCTGTTACACTGCTGGTGGGAATGCAAATTGGTGCAACCACTTTGGAAAACAGTATGGAGATTCCTCAGAAAACTCAAAATAGAATTACCGTTTGATCCAGCAATCCCACTCCTGGGCATCTATCCAGAGGAAACCATGACTCGAAAAGACCCATGTACTCCAGTGTTCATTGTAGCACTCTATGCAATAGCCAGGTCATGGAAACAACCTAAATGCCCATCGACAGAGGAGTGGATAGGGAAGATATGGTACATACACACAATGGAATATTACTCAGCCAGTAAAAGGAACGAATTACCAACATTTACGGCAACATGGATGGACCTAGAAAATATCATGCGAAGTGAAACCAGTCAGACAATTAGACAGCAATACCCAAAATGCTACCGCTTACATGTGGAAACTAAAAAGACACAATGAACTTCTTTGCAGAACAGACAATGACTCACACGCTTTGGAAAACCCTGGTTTTTCAAATAAGACAATCTGGGTGTTGTGGGGATGCACTGTGGGTTTGGGATACAAAATCTATAAAATTGACTTGTGATGATTTATGTACATCTATAATTAGAATAGAATATATTAAGAAAAAAATAAATAAAAGAAAGAAAAAATAAATAAATAAAAGAAAGAAAGAAAAAAAAGCAAAGCAAAGACAAGGCCTTGATGGGTAAAGGAGAAAAAAACCCAGAATCAACAATAAAAGAGAACCAAAGTCCAATGAACACAATGAGCTTCAGGCACAGGATTGGTGCACAAGAATGAAAGTAATTAAAAACTGGGTTTCAACAAACAATAAGTTTAGAACTCCATGGCTGGCCCTATGACCTTGGATGCCAGGGTCAATGAGCAGCTAGTGTGTCTCAAAACACAACACAGAAATCCAGTGGTTACCTGTAATACATCTTATCCTAGCTCAACAGCAGGGAAGATCAAGGATGCTCAGTCCCACACAGGGGAAAAAATGAGTTGCCTAAATTCTTCCTGCTTTAAATTTGTCTAATCTGGACTCCACAGTGGGAATGGTCCTGGAGGAGAGAGGATCAAAGAATGCAGCTCTGAGGCTGCTAGGAAAAGCACAACACAGGAAGTTAAACAGGGACTGACTCATATCAGGTTTTAGCTCCTGGAAATGATGCATTTTATAAGTTTGGAGTCTATCCAAATAGGAACTGGGAATGCTCTGGAAAAAAATGTCATCTGATAAATAGCTCAAGAAACCAGAGATGTTTCAACTTGAAAATCAAAGCTTTTAGAAGTCATACAAGAGCCATTTTCAAAGAAAAAGTTGCAATATATAGAAGTAGATTTTTTTTTCCTCTGAAACTCCAAAAGGAAGAACTAGGACTAAATGATATAAATTCTAGGGAGGAAGGTTTTGTTTCAAATTAAGAAAGAACTTATTAATCATCAGACTTAGATGTAAAGGGGATAGGATGGGATAGGCAAAAACTGGCAACCTTTCAGCTTTTGGATATTTAATTAGAGGGTGGATGAACATAAATATAAAATACTTCAGTTAATGAGAAGGCAGGTTAAATGTCCTGTAAAATCGAGCTCTCCTCTAAGATTCTGAGAATTTCTATGACATGCATGGAATAAATGCTATATGTAGTTGACACGATGGGAATTCTGAGTAAAGAGGGTGTGGTTGGGAAGTTTCACAAAGCAATATCTTAGTCAAGCCTCAAAGTACATGTAGTATTTGTAAGAAAAGAGAAAAGTAGTAAGTAGATTCCAAGGATAAGAAATGATGCGAAGGCAGAAAGGCAAAACTGTTAAAGAGATCCTGCGTAGACAAATCTTGCTGGACTGGAACAGTTTCTTTAAGGAATAGTGTTATGTAAAATTAAACGATTAGATAGAGGTCAGATAGTAAAACACCTTTAATACCTGCCCACATTTTGACTTTACCCTAAAGACAATGAAGTAGCCAAAGTAAATATATATATACATGCATACATATATAAGGGAGAGGATAGTGTACTGATTGAAAGAATTAATGAGGAGTTCCCTGGTGATTTGGTGGGTTAAGGATCCAGCATTGTCACTTCTGTGGCTCGGGTCACTGCTGTGGCATGGGTTTGATCCCTGGCCCCAGAACTTCCATGTGCCATTAGTGCAACCCATCCCAAAAAAGAAGTCAGACAGATTTGCATTCAAATTCCAACCCCAACATTTATTACCTGTCAGACCTCTTTAAGTCATAATCTCCCCATCTACCACATAAGGATAATGAGGATAATGGTATTATCCATCTCATAGAGTTGTGAGACTTAAATGAGCTATTGAATGCAAATCCTGGTATATACCAAGTAGCAATAAATGATATCTATAAGTATTTTTATGAGAGTAGGGCAGGCACGGAGGCAGAGAAAAAGAGATAGAGAGACACTCCAAGCATCCCAAACACATTATCTTTCTAAATGGTAAAAATTAAAACAATTATTGATTTGGCTCAATAGAGGCTTAATCTGTCATAAACATATCTTCTTAATCTCTGTCCTAAACCGATTCACAATTTCATAAGAAGCTGGGAAAAAAATTAGTAATAGTCCTGGGCTTTTCTTATAGTCTGGCATAGTGACAGAATAATCAGTCAAAAGCTGCAAAAGGGAGAGATTTTTCAATCTTTAAGGAATTCACCTGTTAAAAATTAAGAAGGGCATTCCCACTGTGGCTCAGTGGTAACAAACCCGATTAGTATCCATGAGGATGTGGGTTTGATCCCCGGCTTTGCTCAGTGTGTTAAGGATTCGGCATTGCCGTGGGCTATGGTGTAGGTTGCAGACACGGCTCAGATCTGGCATTTCTGTGGCTGTGGTGCAGACCGGCAGCTGCGGCTTCAATTCGACCCCAAGCCTGGGAACTTCCATATGCACCATGTGCGGCCCTAAAAAGTACAAAAAAAAAAGGAAAAAAATTAAGTAAACATATAATTATGTCCAGCTCTCTAAATACCCTACAAATGCTAATTACCTTGTCTTGCTTTTTAGAAAGGGCTTTTTGGAAAGTTTTTCCTTTTTCATCTGTGGCAGTCAAAAGATTTAAATTACCAGGGAGAGACTTATTCATAGCATGTTCAGTCTGAAAATGGAAAAGTATTGTTAAATTATTCATGCCAGATGGTAACATGTCAATTTTTCAAACTTTTCCAAAATTATCAAGTATCATACATGTACACACCTTATATTTGTGAGTAAGTCCTAGAATACCTGCTACTGTCTGCAGAAGTAGCATCAGAATCAATCCTATGAAAAACTGAAAGAAGAGAAATATCTATTATACTCAGTAAATTCGGGAACACGGGGATGCTTTGGCCCGGTGTGTCTTTCTGAAATCAGGGTGGACGTTACAATCGGAGTATTAACCGTGCTCTTCGTTTATTCCACCCTTTTCCTCAAGAATCAAATTTGGAGCCATTACTACTCAGAAATATTTGCTCCAATAACTGACCAAGGAAAATGGTTAAAAGTAAAACAGACTGGGAGTTCCCGTCGTGGGTCAGTGGTTAACAAATCCAACTAGGAACCATGAGGTTGCGGGTTTGATCCCTGGCCTTGCTCAGTGGGTTGAGGATCCGGCGTTGCTGTGAGCTGTGGTATAGGTTGCAGACGCGGCTCGGATCCCGTGTTGCTGTGGCTGTGGCGTAGGCCGGTGACTACAGCTCCTGTTAGACCCCTAGCCTGGGAACCTCCATATGCCGCGGGTGCGGCCCTAGATAAGGCAAAAAGACAAAAAAAAAAAAAGTAAAACAGACTGGTAGGATTGTAGGCATCAGTATGATGTTGAATGGAGGGAAGTTTGAAAACTTAGATGAAGTTATTTGAATATTACCTTTCTCTTTCTTTGTCAGACTCAAATTTCAAAACAAACTCCGGAACTGCCTTCAAAACAACATTTCTACCCAACAAGAATCACCTTGGGTCTTGTTACCAATGTAGAGTCCTGAAATTTGCCTCAGATCTACTGAATGCTAATTTTGAAGGATCCCACAAATTATTTTTAAAAAAACAAACAAAAAAAAAAAAACAGTTCCTCAAGTAATTACATTTCCCAAATTGCAAATGAGGACTTAATCAAAAGGCAACCACCATGGATGCTATTAGAGTCCCATTAAAACTCTGTCTCTATATTCCCTCATAATAAACCAGCAGTTAAAAAATATTTGTTCAGGGACTGACACAATACTTATTTTACTGGAGAAACAAGCTTAGATGAGCTCTGATAAACTCTTATATGTCATGGAAATAACTTAAAGGTCCACAGACAGATGAATGGATAACGAAGATATGATATATATATATACACACACACACATACACACAATGGAATACTACTCAGCCATTAAAAAGAACAAAATAATGTCATTCACAGCAACATGAATGCCACTGGAGATTATCATACTAAGTGAAGTTAAGTCAGAAAGAGGAAAAAAACAGCATATTATATCACTTATATGTGGAATCTAAAGTATCACAGAAATGACACATCCATGAAACACAAACAGACTCACATACATAGAAAACAAACTTGTGGTTGCCACGTGGGGGAAGGATTTGGAAGAGGGATGGAGTGGGAGGTTGGTGTTAGCAGATGTAAGCATACATGGAAGGAATAATCAACAGGATCCGACTGTAGAGCACACAGAACTATATTCAATTGTCCTGTAAGAAAGCATAACGGGAAAGAATATTTTAAAAAGTACATGCGTGTGTGTGTGTGCATATAACTGAGTCCCTTTTCTGTACAGTAGAAATTAACACAACACTGTAAATCAACCATACTTCAATTTAAAAAATAAACTCTCGTAATTCCCATTGTAGCTCAGTGGGTTAGGGACCCAATGTTATCTATGTGAGGATGCAGGTTCCATCTCTGGCCTCACTCAGTGGGTTAAGGATCCAGCATTGATGCAAGCTGCAGCAGAGATCACAGATGGGGCTTGGATCCAGTGTTGCCATGGCTGTGGCGTAGACCACAGCTGCAGTTCCAATTCGATCCCTAGCCTGGGAATTTCCACATGCCATGGTGTGACCATAAAAAGGAAAACAAAAACAAAACTCTATGTCAGATTTATATCTAATAAATACTCGATGAATTCTTTCTAATATTTTTTCTGTATCCAACTATTATTTTCTACTGTATATGTGTTAAAAGTGAATATCTATGGGTTATCCCAACTCCATCTATCTTCCTTGAAGTTTTCTAAGGGACAAGTCCTGATTACCTCATGCCCTTACAACTTTCTTAGCATGGACTGTGATTTGACTGTTGTCCACACTCAGACCCATCTTCCATCATTTCCTGAAAATAGCCCCTGTCACTCTCTAGCCATACCCTAGGCCTTACAATTCCCTAAACATACTATCATTGGACTATCAGTCTCTCTCCCTGGAAAGCTCCTCACACCTTAATCCACAAAACATCTTCACTTCTGCTTCTGGCTTAAAAATTCCCTTCTCTATCCTTGCCCTTCTCTTCTTGGTCCACTTTCACTATAGCTGTTTACTTGTCAATCTTCCCTAATGGGTTTTAATTGTCTTCATATCTATGCACAGTATCTGGCACATAGCAGGTACTCAGTAACTGAATGAGTGAATGAATGACTAAAATTTGTCTTCTCTCATGGTATCCTGTAATCTAAGCTAAATATATTAGATTCCACAACCAAACCTTCTAAACAAAAAAGAGAGTTTCATCAATCTTGGCAAATCCTTTTGGTAGACAGTGGAGATAAGGGATAATCTTCAGAAGTCTAAAGGCTGTGTGTTGAGATTTGTTGAGAAAACTCACCAAAATCATCATGAAGTGGTTTTTTTTCACGGTACCACAGCATCCCAGGATACTCAGCATCATGATCACAACACCCACAGCAATCAAGATATTCACAGCAATAGAGGGGTTAATGTTCAAGTCCTCGGTACCAAGAATCTGAAAATGAAAAAGAGATTAATGACAAAATTCCTTTTCTTGATGTTTGTTATTCAACAAATACCCCTTGTGTACCTACCATGTGTCAGGCCCTGTTCTAGGACTGTGAGATACCTCAGTGATCTAGACAGGCAAATATTCCTGCCTTCCAGGGGCTTACATTCTATTGAGCTGTTACTTGTCCAGATCATGCTTCCAATTTTATACTTTTTGAAGATGATGTATTGGATGTTGAATGGAAGAAATGCAGTAGGCTTTTAAAACACCAATTATTTTTAAAAACGTAGGAGGACTGGTGGTTTCATTCATGATGTGGTCTTTGATTTGCATATTTTGTGTTTTATACCGAACATAGCATCATAAAACTTGTTCTTACTGTATTTTAATTACTTAAATTATAAATGCCCGAGTTCCTCAAACTACTGACAGACCCAACAATATGAGTGAATTTCATAACAAAAACATTATGTTGAGCTAAATAAGCCATATTCAAAAGAGTGATTGCTGTATGATTCTATTTGTATGGTGTTCAAGAGTAGGTAAATCTAAGCCTTGGTGATAGAAATCAGAGCAGTGCAGGACTTTGGGCAGCATATGAAGGAAAGAATGGACTGACTGCAAAGTGATATGAGGGAACTTTCATGGGTTAATAAAAACGTCTTGTATTTTGATTGTAATAGTGATCACAGAGGTTTATACATTTGCCAAAACAAATAAAAAAAGTAAACTAGGAAAATAAAATAAATCTAGTTCCTGATATTCCTTATCAAGTGTATCTCCTTGTTCCCCAAAAGTATAAGCTATAGTCTTCCAGAAACTTTTTATTTTGCCTGTTAAGTAATGGGATATTCAGTAAAATATCCTACGACTGTTAAGTAATGGGATATTCAGTAAAATATCCTACGGCTACACTCTTTATGATGGGTTGGGTTACCCATCATGCATAATTCAGTTCTTCTCTCCTCTACTTTCATAACACCTGTCCTTCATCTACCTCTTGCCCTCCAGTTATGTCCAAAAGTAAATCAAAATTAAAAGGCGAAACCCTGTGCCTGTGTTACATATGAGCGCTACATGTAGCCCCTCTATCTCTTATGATCTCTACCTACTGGGCTATTTCTAGGTAGACCACTGGTTCTTACACTAGATCAGAGACTGTCTCCTGATATCTGCTGCACAGCATGGAGATCAGTTCTTTTAACAGGAAATCTCAAAAATAAAAAAATAAAACAAGCCAACAAACACCTCTACTAATGATGTTTTTACATTTTTTAAGGCTTTTTAAATCAACTCATAGCCTGGATGAAACTTTCATTTGACAATCAGGAAGAAGGGACGTGCTACATTTGTAAGAGCACTAAAAAACAAAACCTATATTCCAGTCAAGGTCTTTATAAATAAGTTTCTAACCATGGAAGTCAACTAACCCTATTGGGCTCCAGTTTCCCATTTATAAAGGAAATTAGGTCAGCCTCTGTAATATCTAGGCTTGTTTTGTCTCTAAGAGTCTGCTCTTACAGATAGTGTTTCAATTAACATATTTAGAAAGCTTGGTTATGTCCTAAAGACATTTTTGTCTGTTTTTCAGGCTTTTTGTTTTTGTTTGTTTGTTAAGACTGGAGCTAAGAAATCAGTTTTGTTAATAAACAGGCATGGCATTTGAGTCAAAGCAGATAATGACCTCCCAGAAAGCAGCATTAGGAAACCCATTCTATTCACCAACTATCAAATACTGCTTCCCTGGGACATAGTGACCCTAAGGTATCTGAGTCAGTTGAAACCTCACTGCTAAGACATCAGGACTTTGGTTAGACAGTCCGGGCAGAGAAATACTAGGTCAAATGTCTGTAAGTGATACCTGGATGGTATGGCTGGCACTTATGTGGCAGGTAAGGAAGGACATTTATGAGATTGATCTGGGCAGAGTGACCCACTGCCAAAGTGGCCAGAAAGCATTGTGTCAGCTCCCTAAGGATCACTGTTTCAAGTCTAGCCCAAAAAGTAGTGATTCTTATTCAGAAAAGCGAAAATCTGAGTTCACTTGTTTGTTCCAGGAGAGACAGCAGAGTTTTAAAAGATGTCTTGGATGAACGCTGTCTGTGTGTGTCTTAGAACAAGAGCAGAATTTCTACAGGAAGGGAAATGTCTGAATCTCGAAGAAGAGGGATCAGGGTCCTTTTTTGTATTATAAGGGATCTCCTGGGACAAGGATGGCTGTACATACACTTTGCCTCACAAAGGGCTGAGTTCATCCTGAGGGAGAGCAAGCAATCTCTCGGAGACACTTCAGCACAAAGAGCTTTGCTAAAAGATGTGCACAAAGAGATCCCTGACATCCTCCTTTTCTGGGTGTGAGCTCAGGTTTCTCCTTCTAAAACTTCTCCCTCTTTTTACATTAGTAAAGTTCAGTTCGCAGCACAGTCTTGACTTTTGTCACTGACTTCCAATAAATACAAATCCAGCCAATTTCACATAAGTCAGGTTGGTTAAAGTTGTCCTGGAAGATACTGATTTTTGTTGAGGGTTAGACACTGAGCAAGCGCAAGGGTCAAAATGTAACTAAAAGATGTTGTCTATCTCTATTAATTCATTCTTATGCCCAGATTTAGAGTAACAGTCTCTCAAGGACAACGGTTCTTTAATATACTCAATGTGTGTGATTTCTTAAGCTAAACACCAAGTTTATTTATCAGAAGCACTGGGGGGAACTAAAATGTTCCCATATCAACCAGAAATAAAATTTTAAAATAAAATAGGAAACAACCTGCACACACATAGTAAAACGGCCAATGCACCCTCTAAATCTGTGACTACTAATCTCTAATTATAAGTCCCAAAGTCAGACATCAATTTCTAAATGATTCTATGCATCTTCAAATACTCTTCTCAGGCTCAAATCCCAGAGCCCAGGAACATAAAGAAGTCACAGTTATATTTATCAGTATAAAACAACAAATGAAATCCCTATGGACTAGGATGTTACTGAGTAGTTGTCACACCTGTCCCCCACTCAATTTCTCCACCATGGGGAGGCACAGAATGAAGAAGCAGATAACTGCCACTGTGACCCTCTCGGTTCTCTAATGGTAGGAGGTAAATTTTAAAGGAAAAGGAAAAAAGGAAAGGGAAAGAAAAGAAAATGAAAAGAGAGAGAGAAGGAGGGAAGGAGAGAAGAAAGGAAGGAAAGAAGGAAAAGAAGGAGAGAGACAGAGAGGAGAGGTCCAGAAAAGTCACTAATTTTAGGAAAGGAATCAGAATAGATGTTAACTGGCTTTTAATCTTTCTATCAACCAAGCTATATCCAACAGCATTTAACTGCACCATGGTATAATTAGTTTAGACAGAAAATGAATTACCCTAATTCCTGTTATTTAATAATATCTTAATAATTTTAAATAAGAATCAACATTCTGGATTTCCTGTTATGGCGCAGCGGTTAATGAATCCGACTAGGAACCATGAGGTTGCGGGTTCGATCCCTGGCCTTGCTCAGTGGGTCAACAATCCGGCGTTGCCGTGAGCTGTGGTGTAGGTCGCAGACGCGGCTCGGATCTGGTGTTGCTGTGGCTGTAGTGTAGGCTGATGGCTACAGCTCTGATTAGACCCCTAGCGTGGGAACCTCCATATGATGTGGGTAGGGCCCTAAAAAAGCCAAAAAAAAAAAAGAATCAACATTCTTCTTCTTTTTTTTTTTTGCCTTTTGTCTTTTTAGGGCCGCACCTGCGGCATATGGAGGTTCCCAGGCTAGGGGTCTAACAGGAGCTGTAGCCGCCGGCCTTCGCCACAGCCACAGCAATGTGGGATCCAAGTCACATGTGCAACCTACACCACAGCTCACTGCAACGCTGGATCCTTAACCCACTGAGCGAGGCCAGCGATCGAACCCGCAACCTCATGGTTCCGCTAAGTTGGATTCGTTTCCGCTAAGCCACAGCGGGAACTCAACATTCTTCTTAGAGAGGGAACCTTTATTTGGGCAAATACTTCAAAAGGGCCTTAGCAGTAGAAGATGTGAGCCTGAATAGTGGTGAGAGCCCACACAACAAAGCAACTGCCCTGTGGAAGGTAAGAATCCTAACTTGGGGGTGGGGTGCTGGAAAAGAAGGGAACCTGGAGAATAGAAGCAGGACAGCCAGGAAGTGGTGCCAGGGACTGTGTTGAGTAAAACCAACAGACCACCCCTCCCACATCCTCACCCTTTGCCCCACCCCCAACCCCCTTCCACATTTGTGACACCCGCGGTTTGGAAAAGAAAGACCACATGCGGAATCCAAAGACTGGAGCCAGAATTAACTACACAAACCAAGTTTCCTCCAGACCTGCATCAATCTTGGTATGAGTTTTGCCACACATGGAATGGTGTGTGGGGGAAAAAAGGATCATGCTAATCTTATCTTCATAGCAGGAAGCTGAATATCGCTGCCAACTGCTGAGTTACGCCAGCGTGACCAGCTGTTATAAGGGGTTATCTTGAATATCAGTTGCTACAAGTAATTACAAACTATCTTTGTTCTTTGCTGCCTTTAAAACACAAATCCAGGAGTTCCCTTCGTGGCTCAGTGGTTAACGAATCCGACTAAGAACCATGAGGTTGCGGGTTCAGTCCCTGGCCTTGCTCAGTGGGTTAAGGATCCGGCGTTGCAGTGAGCTGTGGTGTAGGTCGCAGACGCGGCTCGGATCCCGCGTTGCTGTGGCTGTGGCGAAGGCCGGCAGCTACAGCTCCTGTTAGACCCCTAGCCTGGGAACCTCCATATGCCGCGGGTGTGGCTCCACATAAAAGGCAAAAAGACAAATAAATAAATAAATAAATAAAAATAAAACGCAAATCCAAATTCTTCTCATCCAAGAGTTTCATCTTCTTTCTTTTTGGACCATCTTCCTACCTTGAAAATCAGGCAAATTACTGTCAATGCCTTATACTGCAAAAATTGCTTGTGGTGAAAGAGGCAAGGTACACCAAGACACACTTCAGCAAATAACCAAGGCGGCTAATTTCTGCTTTGGCCCCTCTCACCTCCACATCCATTGCAGCCTCCCTATTTTGAGAATAAAACCTTCTCCGTTTTCCAGAAGGACTTATCAATGCCTAGGGCAGTGCCGAGAATATAGTAAGTAATTTTGATTAATTAAATTAAATTCAATTATAAAGTCATATATCAACACAAGTGATTACATGAGGCAGTTAAGGAAAATGCTGTAGAAACTATCATCATTATTATTACTATAATTACTTTCATCATTATAAGAGAAATAAACTACTTTGGGAATGGAGAAATTTGTATTTATTTACCTCGTGACCTTCTTTGCTTTCTCTTAGCCAAATTGCTACTGCCAGGATCAAAGTACCAAAGAACTGCAGGAAAAAGAAAAAAATGTTGGAGTACACCTAAGATAAACTGCAACTCTACCTCCACACACCCCTAGCCATCAAGTTATGATTATCTATCATCAATTATACCATTAAGACCTAAAAGACATAAATGAGGCACATTCGTGTGTAGATGATTGCTAAAGTGTTCCACTGTAACTGGTAAATTTGATAAGAACAGTCTGTTTCCCATCTACAATCCATTCATGGGGCTAGGACAAGAAGTAATCTTCATTACAGGAGAAGGGAGAGATGGGTTTCTATGTTTCAATTCTTAACCCTGTTTTTGCTACATGTTAACATACAAAAGGTAAATCATAAAAGTTTAAAGTCAAAATAGCCTTATTGGGCCTCTGGGTTCGTCTCTAAGAAGCTCTCTTAGACCAAAAAGGGAAAGGAATAAGTAATTAGTCACCAAATATTCCTTCAAGATTCAAGAAGTCGGGATGTATAGGGAACAGTAGGATATTTGACAAAATTTGCAGTTAAGCACCAAGGGTTTACAATTCTTTTTGTACCAAAATAAAGTCTTTTAAAAATAAGCTCTATTAGGTAGCAAAGCTTATCCAGAGAAGAGGAACAATGAGGAACAGTATTTAAAGTCTTAAATTCCTTTAATGACTTTACCAGATTATTTAATTTGGACCAACGCCAACACATAAAATGTGAAACATATTTTACTTGAGTATAAGAAAAATCCATGTCTTTCAGGTTTAGTTTTGCTTTTCTTTAAGACATAGGTGCTGTGGCCTCAAAATAAAATTAAAAAAAAATCAAAGCTCTATTATTAGAGATGTTGAGAACAGGCTTGGTAACATATGAGACAGCAATAGACCCAGGGAGGACTTTGGAGACGTGGCCTTAGGGGGCTCTGACAGAGAAATGCCTAAGTCCTCCAAACCCCATGACCTTGTAGTACCACTGCTTTTGTGCATGGTTGGGCCATATGTGTGACACCCCAAAACAAGCAGTTTTACTTAATGGTTTCTCGTTACATTTGCTGTGGAAGTAGAGTCAGGGCTTTGTGAAAGAAATAGGAAGTGCAATTAGTAGCTGAATCTATGCTCCCTAAAAGATCTCAGAAATCATCTAAGTTCAAACTCCTCATTTCAGATACAGTACCTGGAATCCTGAGAGGTAAAAATAGTCACATGGTGAAAATCCAGCACCACTCCTAATCCAGCCCTGCCCCTACTCCATAATTTGATTTCTACAAAACAAATGTAATGGAAAACCAAAGCTCTTTACCAAATCACCAAATAACTCATAAATGTAATTATCTTACAGGTACATAGACAAAACACAAGCCATTGAAAAAAATAGCTTCAGAGCCTGAAAATCCTTATTCTTTTCCTCCTTTCCACTAAATCCTAATTTCATTTACAGATGGAGATAAATGCTCATTTGAGCAGGTCTTTGTTAATAAATAAATCTGCAAGAATTTATGTTAAATGATAATGAGACCCTCTGGGATTTTCAGTAATTTTATAGCAGTTGGGTTTTTTGTTTGTTATTCCAGTTTGTTCACTGATATTTTGCTTTCTCTTCTTTCACAGGTACATTTACTTTGATTGTCTTAAAGTCACTCTGGCTCTTACTTTGAACTTTAACTGAAAATAACATTAATTATCTGAATAACTACTATGATTATCTTTACGTGACACATTTTTATGAAACTATCAGTAAGAAATTTTAAGAACTGCTTCATAGTTTACTAAAGTAACTGATTTTCCAAGACCAATCATTCTAGAGCCATGATTGATACTAACCTGTTTTATCCCAGCTGTTTTAAGACAGACCATCAAAATGGTTCTTTGAACCCTTACTTTCAGGTTTTGTCCCTGATCTTTTCATATGTTTTTAAAAAATTTGGAGTATGAAATAAAAACAAGTGTCTAGGTCTGTCCTACTTTCTGTCGATAAGGTCGTAAAAGGAAATGGGTTGATATATTGGGACCCGAGGTCAGCTGACAGCGGAAACTGCAGAACCTATTTGGCCTACTTCTTTACATGAAATTAGAAACCAGTTGGTCTAAGCCAGCATTCTAAGAAATTATGGAATTGATGTTTGCTATGAGTATGCTATGGATTGAATTATGTGCTCCTTCAATTAATATGTCAAAACTCCAATCCCCAATGCGACTATATTTTGAGAGAGAACTTTCAGAGGTAATTAAGGTTAAATGCAGTCTTAAGGTGGGATTCTGATTCAGTATGATTGGGGGCCTTAGAAGAAGAGGAAAAAAGCTCTCTCCACTTGGGCACTCATGGAGGAGGGGCCATGTGAGCTCACAGCAAGAGGCAGCCTTCTGCAAACCAGGAAGAGAGTCCTCACCAGAATCCAAATTGGCTGGCACCTTGATCTTGGACTTCTATCCTCCAGAACAGTGAGAAAATAAAACTCTGTTGTTTTATCTGCCCAGTCTCTGTTTTTTTGTTATGATAGCCCAAGCAGACTAAGGCAGGACAGAAGCTGCAAACTATAAAATGTTAAGAAGAAAGTGGGAAGCACCATCTAGGGCAAAGATAAATGGTATAGACAAATGTGATTTTTCCTCTTCTCTGATAATGTGTCCTCCAATTGTCCCTGCTCCCTCCCTCTCAATTCTATCTTTTGATTTGGGTGTTCAATCTAAGTGTGTTTGAAGAGCACTGAAAATGGAAGAAAACACATAATGCTATGCCTGGAGGAGGCATGGATTGTGAGCTATATCATTACTGGTCTAAAAAGGAACAGTTTTTTAGATTAGCTTAAGGAAACCCTTCTCCAGATGGAAAACCTCCTGGATAAGTACAAGATTTGCTTTTACACTAACTCCAGAACACTATAGCTATGACTATGGGAAGCAAGGATCCTGATAGCCCTGATATTAGAACAGGACTGCTATTGCCACTGTTGTGAATTTTCGAATTTCTCCTTTTATAGGCATTTATTTAAAAGCCTAGTTTAATTGCATTCTGGTAAGAGAATGTAGACTGTACTGTCACATGAGAGAACTTTTTATGTTAATTATTTTTTGTCCTGTGTATCCTTGTTCTCTTCTTTAGGAATACAAATTATCAAATTTCCATTATCTGTTCTCTATGTCTACCATCTTCTTTCACATCATTTATTTCTTTTTGATTTTCACTGGAAGAGCCTCTCAGTTGGGAATCACTGTCTCCATTTATTGTGATTTCTAGAGTGGATGTTAGTGCCATCACTGTGTTTCCAGTTTACTTGAAGTACTTCTTCATTTTATCCATTTCCCTTTCTGTCTCATCCTATTGGTTTCCAGCTAACTTTATCTCCTCGTACGGTCTCTTTTTCATGGGGGTTGGTTCCTGACATTGCATTGTGGATAACAACTTCCTGATATGTTTTTTTCAGGTTGCTGGAGTATTTCTTTCATGGATATGAGCTCATCCTCTAAGGCTTCACAGTGACATTCTTTTTTTTTATATTAACAATGAATTTTATTTCAGTTATAGGTGTACAAAGATCATAAGTCAATACGATAGATTTTGTGTCCCAAACCCACAGTGCATCCCCCCACCCCCCAGATTGTCTTATTTGAAAAACCAAGGTTTTCCAAAATCTGTGAGTCATTGTCTGTTCTTCAAAGAAGTTCATTGTGTCTCTTTAGT
>PVHT021183617.1:10529581-10582419 GCA_004024745.2 Catagonus wagneri
CCAGTGCACGTGAAAGTCTGTGTGTGCCTTTCAAGGATGGGGTCTCTGTTTCCCCCAGTCCTGTGGAGCTCCTGCACACAAGCCCCGCTGGCCTTCAATGCCAGATGCTCCGGGGGCTCTTTCTCCCTGTGCCCGATCCCCAGGCGTGGGGTTTTGACATGGGGCTCAGAACTCTCAGTCCTGTAGCTAAGTCTCTGTGCTGCAGTTAGTTTCCAGTCTGTGGGGCTTCCCACCCAGGAGATATGGGGTTGCTTCTATTGCGTAATCGCCCCTCCTACCTCTTGATGTGGTCTCCTCTTTGTCTTCTGGAGTAGAATATCTTTTTTGGAAGTTTACAGTCCATTTGGTTGAAGGCTGCTCGGCATTTGGTTGTAGCTTTTCTGTTTTTCAGGAGAGAAGTTGAACTCCAGTCCTTCTATTCCGCCATCTTTTTCCAATCCTTCACGGTGACATCTTTCACTCATTCAATAGTGAAAATGAACAGTTTTTTTAAATAGGTTCATGTTAGATTTTCCCTATTCATCTTTGATTTATTGTTCACTCAATGTAGGGGTGGGTGCCTTGCCTTATTCCCTAACAACAGGAAGTCATTATGGTCATTCTTAGATCTCCTATTGAAGGAGAGGTTACTATGTATTCTTCTTACAGGCTGGCCTAATGAAGTTCTGGTTCACTGATACAGTCTCCTACTCTTCAGATAATTTCTGGTTTTCCTGATGTGCTAAACCAATGGAGTAAATGAAAACTTCAATACTTAACAGGCTTTGCCATCATGATTTTTCTATCTCCACTCCCAATGAATGATACCTATGGTACCAGTGAATATTAACTACACAGTAGAGTGCCTATGTACAGTTGCATTCATGAGCATCTCCTAAACCTGTCAAGTACACGAAGCACCCAGGACAAGAGCTGAAAATTATAACTTTAAACAGTTCTAAATTTAAGGGTAAAAAAATCAACTACATTTCTTTCTGATACAAATAGTGGATAAATACACTTCAGGTTATCTTTACTGCACTAAATTATAATTAAATTCATATAACTTCAAAATACGTAAAGAGAGAGAAGTGCTCAGCATTTGTTTAGTATCCTAATATTTCTGAAGGATGAAGCAATGCAAATTCAGGAAGGTTTTTAACACTTTGTTTCAAAAGTACAACTGCCATGTAAGTAACACCTGCAGACCGGTACACACATTTGCAGGGTCTGAGCAAGAACACAAGTAATAGTCCACAGAGATAGCTATATCGCAAAATTCTAACTCAGGGTAATAAACATACATAAATTGTATTCTATCTTCTTGGCTTGATAAACGTGCCGTCTTTATGACCTGGAAGACAAGTTTTGATTTAGAATTTTCAGATTCTTTGGAGGCTTCTACTAGAGGGGGTGGCCTGGGGAGAGCCAGTCGTGGCCCCCATCTCTCTCTCCTGGTTCTATCTTAACTTCTGAGAGATCTAACAGGAATGGATATGGACATCTCAATCTGTAAGCCAGCTCTGTTCACAACCTGCTCCCATTTCTGAAAAACAGCTCCCTCTTTATCACTCCTGGAGAAGGGCCTGTGCAGACCCTAGAAACAGGTTTGGGGCCATTTGGGTTGGGAAATTTGGGGTGCTAGATACCCAAAGTAGAGGCCAGGCTTAAGATGAACATCTCCCTCTAGCCCTAAGGATTCTTTGCCCCACGGGGCTGGAAGAGGATAAGAGCAGGACAAAGATACTATCACAACGGATTCCAATATTTTTAAATTTAAAAGCAATATGCAGTCAAATGCTCTACCACTTTGGCTTTTCAAATAAGACAATCTGGGGGGTGAGGGGGATGCACTGAGGGTTTAGGACGCAAATGCTATCAAACTGGCTTGTGATGATTTTTGTACACCTATAATTGAAATAAAATTCATTAAATACTGTAAAAAAAAGCAATATGATTGCTGGAATTGGGAAAATAGCATGAACTGAATTATTATTGTGTGTCAGTCCTTGGTCACAGACTTTCATAAAGTATCTTAACCTTCCCCATAACCCTGACACATAAAATTTCCATCCTCATTTAAAAACGGAGAGACTAAGGCAAAGAAAAGTCAAGAAACATGTTTCAGGCCACAAAGCAATGTGGGTTCAGGATTTGAACCTGTCTGTTTCTCCAAAAATTCACTTTTTTTCCATCCTTCTAATTCATAATAGAAGAATTTCTGCATTATCATAATTCTTGCCATCTTATTTCTTCCTATTTCAAAATCCAGTGTTGGAATTTACTCATCACTAGGCAGAGTGGTTTCACATTGCTGTCTATAAAAAAATGCCTATAGAATGTCTGACTCAAACATTTATTGAGCATTATTCTGAGTTCTTATATGTATTAACCCATTTAAACTTCACAACAACCCATAAAGTAGATACTACTACTATCTCTGTTTCACAGATGAGGAACTGAAAAGCACAGAGAGGTTAACCAGTTTACCCAGGGTCACACAACTGGTGATGAAGGAGCTGAGGTTCAGCTGTCAATCACTGGGCCTTTGTCACTGTTAGAATTCCAAGCTAACTGTATAGTGCCAAGCAATCACTGTATTTACAAAGTTCACACATTTCGGCTGTAGTCGAGTCTATCTTGGGGGATTTCGTCAACCAGAATGAAATATAATTGCACCCTATTTTTCAGTTACACCTTCTCATAGTTATATCTGCTGTGCTTCAACTCTGTTTTAATTGCTCTCAGCACATCGATCTAGAGTCCCAGGTATTACCACATAAAATACAATGATGAACATCAAAATGCTGGTTCCTGGACTCTCTCAATTCCTGACTTCTTCATGTGTTGCCTTCCTTCAGTTGCAAACACATTTGGCTTTACAACTTGGCTTCTCCTCACCTTCCCCCATTTGGGTTTGGAAATGTTACTTCACTCTGTTTTCCTTCATTAAGAGCCAGACTCTCCACATTTCTCAGCTTTTGGCAATGGTTCCACTGAATCCATGGACTGAAGGTCCTGTGTTCCATGCTTACCCAGATCCATAAGACATCTCAAGCATCCACAACACCCCCAAGCCTGATTTATCTGAGGAGAATTTATGAAAATTTGGGCAGTTCATCTGTTTTGACATGACTCAGAGAAATAGGCTTTGTACCTATGATTTACCTATTATCTACCACACCTCCAACTCACTCTAACTTGCATGAAACTCTAGCATAAGTGATTAGGAATGATTTTTACTTTCACATATTTTTCTTCAATTACAAATTCTACCAAACGGAAATCACTGCATATTTATGTGGCACGTCTCAAGTTCACTCACAAAAGAAACTGGTATGTTTAGCCTAAATGACCATATGCATATCTTAGAGATATTCCAACATCTGGCCCTACTTTGCAAAGGCTTAGTTTCTCAAAAGCTATACCAGAAAGAATGCATTTGCAAGCATAAGGCCGTGGATATCTACAAGAAAACCACATCAGTGGGACCATAAAATATTTGCTTAGGTAAACATTAGGAATGTGACAAATTGCTAACTTCCTATGAAGGACTGTAAAATTCTGACTGAGAACTCTGCGTTGGGAGTAGAGGGGCAAGTCGAAATAGGAATGGTTCCCTAACCTCAGAGATTCCTTCCTCTGTCTAACTTGAATGAAAATATAAGTGTTACCTGGTGGCCGAGAAGTTATCATTGGTCTTTACAACTATTGCTCTTGCTCAAGATGTCTCATACAGAGACTATAGGTCCCACAACTATGCTGATAGGAAGAACAAGGCCTTTTAAGGGACATTAGAAATGTCCAACTGAAATCCATAGCATCAGAAAGACTTCATCATCAGAAAAAGAGATAATAATAACCATAAGATAATCAGAGCTCTCCAGGAAAGCTGGGACAATGTCTGGGTACAGGATGGTACAGATCTTTGTAACTCACCTTGTAGTCTGATCTTAAATTCATAATCCTAAACCTATAACATACACCTTTCCTAGACTGTCTTTTTCACTTAGGTTTAAAATCCAGATCTATTTCAAATTCCTAATTAGCTATTTAATGAAACACTGACCTCTGATGTATTTATAACAGCCATCAACACTCTGTGTGCTGTTTTTACACAAGAGAGACATATTTTTGACTATTTCATAATTTGAGGATCGCTACAAGTTTGGAGACTTTGAGACGTTATTAAAATAGAAGCCATGCATTTATTAGCATATTTATATTTCAGTTTGTTTAAATGGCCCATCTGTATTCTGTACCATAAAAAGACAGTGGTTGCAGCTTTTTAAAAACAGGTATCATGGCTTCTTGGAGAAATAGCTGATTCTAGGTCTGGGTAGGGAAGTGAGCCTGGAATATCTTATTATCCCAAATAGTAAAGAAGTTATTGAAGTTATTAGGGTCATGTCAAAAGGATTTAAGAGCCAACAGGAGTGTGTTCCCACTGGCCAGCAATGGAATCAACTGCACATCAATGAGGATAAGAACCGTGACGGTATTTGAATCTATTATTTCATAAGGATATTTTAAGAAATATTTGCTTATTACTGTTGTATGATATCAGATAATTAACTCATCATTTTGAAATCTGTTAAAAAAAGAGTAAGAAACATTTATGCCAACTTAAAAAACTAGGCACCAATGGTAACCCATTAGTAAATGCTAAATTTCTCTTTATTGTAAATATTCTAGCCAATAAATGAATAAAAATGATAGAATATCACCAATTTGAAACTCTTAATGAACTGATGGTTTCAGGATCTTGAGCATCAATAGCTACTAATATTACAAAAAAAGACAATGATCAGACAGTTTATACTTCTTGGTGAAAAAAAAAATACTGTTTATAAACTAGTTGTGTCCCACCCTCTACAATAATAACCTGAATCATATTGAGCTGCCAGATGCAACTACTAAATTAGAGATAATAGAGAAGACTAGGGAACATGTTAAACAATACCACAAGTGTGCAAATAGTAAAATCCAGTTTGTGGGAAATGTGATAAGACAAACCAAACACATTGGTACATAAAATTTCCAGGGAGAAAAAAAGATGAAGATGGAGAGGGAACTTAAAGATGAAAACTGACATAAAAGACATAACCAATCACAATACATGGACCTTGTTTTTATTTGGATTCAAACAGGAACATTCGTGAGGCAACTGGAAATTTGAACCCTAGACGAATACTTTATAACTGATTAAAAAATTCTTACCAAGTTGTTAGCACAATGACATTGTGATTGACTTTTTTTTTTTTAAGCATTATTTGTCTTTTAGAGATAAATTCTAGAACATTTACAGGTGAAATGGTATATCTAGGACTTTCTCCAAGGTAATACTGGATGGGGAGAGTGGGTGAGAGTATGGACAGGGAAAGACTGGCCATGGTTTCATGGCTCTTGGAGCTGGATGATGGAGCTGATTACCCTTTTCTACTTCATGAATGTTTGTGGTTCTCCATAATAAAAAGCTAAGAGCAAAGCTGACCAAAGAACATAGGCATGTCTTTGTTTATACTCTACTTTTGATGTTTAACCAGTTTTAAATATTCAAGGGAAGAAATTTATCAGAACAAACTTTTAAAATACATTCGTGAGTTTCATTCAGTATTTGCAAAAGCAGCCCGTCTTTCTAAGGAAAAGAGGAAGTACAAAGAACAAGCCTTCTTTATTTTCTTTTATTCATTTACAGTCTCACTTATTTACTTTACCAATATACAAATTTGTACTCATTAGGGCTACTGACATTGAATAGAAAGTCATTCTAGAGCATAAAACTATATTCAACTACCTAAGTTGAATGAATTAAATCATTATTTTAAAGGACAGAAATTTACTAACATATAGATATCAGCTGCCTATTTACCTAAGACAATCAGGTAAAAAAGAAAACCAGAACACTCTCCTGCTTATACTGCATATGCCATTTTTTAACCCAGTATACAAAATAATTTTTTTCTTTTCAGAATTTTGGACTATTTCTATTGATTTACTTTTGAACAATCTTTAATTGTGCCATTTATATTACAAATGATAATATCAATTTTCCAACATCCCAGCCTGCCCTTTACCTTTTGCCTTTCCATATCTTATTTTTCCATTTTCCAATATAAGATGCTTCTTATCAATTTATTTGCTATTTCTTACGTCAGCAGACTCTCAAGAGAAACATAAGAACTTGCTAAAACACAAACCCTGTTGATTAAAAGATGGGTAATGACACATCAAAATACTAAATTTAAATTTCTGATCCAAAACTAGTGGCTTAATCTTTCCATGATTAAATAATTTTGTTGTTTCTCTCTCAGGTTTACTAGGACCATTGTTTCTACTTTGGATCTCTGAAAATGACTGTCTTCTCAAGTCTTTATCACTATGCCCCACCATTCACCTGTTTCAAAAAGGTTAAAAGTTAGGAGCTGGGCTTCAGATGGAATTGGATCAGATTTTTCCCACAGGGTCCTTAAACTAGGGAGGCCTGCATGATATACAACTAAGAATAACTGTCCTTTAGTTAAGGGATATTTTTCCTCTGTGATTGTTTTGCAACAATATCAAAACATTTATGAAATGTTTATCCCCCCAGATCCTGAAGTGCACTTTTTTGAGTCATTGGCTCATTTTCAATTACTGAAACAACCAAAGAAAGAACAAACACATCCAAACAAGTAAATGGAAAATACATTTTTCTCCTCCTCCTTTTTCTCTAGTGCAGAGTCTGTTCTCATTTATGATATTTATATCAAGATCCCCTTTCTTGCATAAAATTGATAATTACAAGAAAAATACTTACCCAGAGCACAAAGTTGAAGATAAACACAGAATATTTTATACAGACACCTGCCATGTCAGAAAAGGATCAGGAATCCAGATGCTCTGAGTTTAACTTCCTTCTAGGACTGTCCTGCGATTGCTCTGGAGTAATTTGCCTGCAGAGATATCTGTGCTCAAAGCTACAGAGCAGAAATAGAAAGCAAAGTTGGAGGAGGGAGATGGATAATCTAGTTATTAAAGTGGATAAAGAAATTAACCCATACGTTTAAATATCACAAGGGCTATCTTTTGTATGTCATGATTCCTCCATACTGGACCACAATATTTATTATCCTTTCTCCAAAACTGCCTCCTCTTTAGTAAACAAACATCAAGTTAAGGGAGTGGTGCTGGGGCAGAGAGGATGGCACAGCGATACAACCTTTTCGGATTTCAGACACCACCACCCAACTTCCCTTGCCTCCATTTCAACTACAGGGAAGTAAGACTGTTTTGCCCTTAGAGACAGTGGGTCTCAGTTCATTTTTGTACTGTTTTCCCAAGAATGCAAAATTTCTTCTAGATACAACAAAATGCATTTAGAAATATGCAAAATCCGAAGTCTTAGACATATCACCTTTTGTCCTTAACCCCAGAATAAAAGGAACAATCATTACATGGACCTGCCTTCCAAAGCTTCTAAATTCATTTCAAAACAATTCCATGGAACTGCCTTAAAGGCAGTGCAGCTGGAGGAAGTGGGGAGGGAGCGGTTGACCTGTCCATCATAAGACCATTGAGTTTTTAATCTTTATTTCTTTATGACATAAAAGGAAAAGAATTCTCAGGAGTTACTCTCTGACTGTCCCTATTTGTTCATTTTCTAATATGTAGCTATTTTGATAGCTGGGTTTATTTCTAAGGCTGGCACTGTACTTTTCTTCCTCTGATAAATTATGTTTAACAGCACTCCTCTCCACTAACTCAGGGTCTGGATTCCCTGACCAAAAATTCTAAATGAGAAGGTGGTCATAGTTCAGTGACCAGAGATTGTAGAATTTGTTTCCAGTGCTAATGGAAGGCAGCTGTTGCAGGTAAAGGCAAAATTCTGACTTAATCAAGGAGGTGTAGACTGCTTTTGTGTAAACAATTTGGGTCATGCTAGTTTCCACATCCTGTCTCTAAAAAGGAGTTCTTTTCCCCCAAATAAAATAATCCTATACTTCAAAAGATTGTTGGGGAAAAGAATTCTTTAAAATCTTTGTGAAGTTCTATATAATAAGCATGGACTTAAAAATGTGATTAGTTAAAAGAGTATTTTTCTAATTTTCACTGACATACAAAGATAGCTTAGAATCAGTCCCATCCCCTATTAAGCATAGTATGTTTTAATGTAATAGTAGCAATAACAGTTACTGTTAAGACCAAGTCTATAATTAGTTTTAAAATAATGGCTTAATGTTTAAATAATCACTAAAATTGTTGCCACCCTGTACTTTTTTCCTCCTAAAAAATGGAAACAATTTAACAAACATCTACTAAGATATTAATGTATATGGGATTAACTTGGCTGAAAGATGAGAGTTTTTGATTGAATGAAAAAATTAAATGGATTTATAATCTTGGAAATGACTGCCTATCGTTTAGTAAGATCAAAAGAAATACAGAGATTAAAATGTTTTGTTGACAGGAATGTATTGAGTATCTACCAAATTTCAGTTTGGAATAGACTTTTTTGTACATGCTGAATCTCCTTAAAAAGAATATAGTCTAGTTAAATTATTACTGAACCCTGAAACATAAAAATCAATGGACGTGTTCCTTCAGGAAAATTACTCTATGTAATAGGATCCCCAGTCCAATTTAAAATCTATACGAAAAGCGTTCCCGTCGTGGTGCAGCGGAAACAAATCCTCCTAGGAACCATGAGGTTGCGGGTTCGATCCTGGCCTTGCTCAGTGGGTTAAGGATCCAGCGTTGCTGTGAGCTGTGGTGTGGGTTGCAGACGCGGTTCAGATCCCCCGTTGCTGTGGCTGTGGCATAGGCGGGCGGCTACAGCTCCGATTAGACCCCTAGCCTGGGAACCTCCACATGCCGTGGGTGCGGACATAAAAGAACAAAGAGACAAAAATAAATAAATAAACAAAAAATAAAATCTATATGAAAGAGTTCACTCCTCTAAATTCCTATCTCAGTAAATTTTATAAACACGTAATATTTACCCAAGCTAAATGCTGTAGAGCTATTTTGGGTTCCTTTTTCTCTTGCCTCATAACCAATCACTTCTCATAGTCTAGGCTCTTAAAATTCCTTCAAATTTGTTTTTACTATCTCATCCTTTGCCACTGTCATTATTCAGCTTTCCATCATATTTTACTTGACCCATACAATAGAATCACAATTAGTTTTCCTGTCTCTTCCTCTTCTTGTCCTAGCACTCCAGAATTTTCTTTTTCTTTCCATAATTCTCTTTATAAAATACTTATTGATCAGATAATTCCCATGATTAAAAACAAATCTGGGAGTTCCCACTGTGGCTCAGTGGGTTAAGAATTCAACCAATATTCATGAGGATGCGGGTTCGATTCCTAGCTTTGCTCAGTAGGTTAAAGATCCTGTATTGCCATGAGCTATAGTGTAGGTCGCAGATGTGGCTCAAATTTGGCATTGCTGTGGCTGTGGTGTAGGCCAGTGGCTATGTAGGGGGAAGGGCTCTCCCAGAACAAAGGGAAGGCAACATGCACAATCGGCATCTGTGCACACATGCGCAACTTTGTGGCAGTAAGACATGATCCGTATCCATGTGCAACTTTGTAACACAGACTGTCCAACCAGAATTTACAGAATGTATGTTATCTATAAGGGGAACAAAGGAACCAAAGTGTAAAAGAAAAAAATAGCAGAGGGTATGTAAGACAGAGTCCCGCTACAGTCGGGGCTTAGCCTCTGGATATGAACCTGCTGAGCCAGTGCTGGCACAAACACACACTGCTTCCTGGAAATAAGCCTCTGCCCCCGTCTCTGTACATAAATCCTGCAACAGCTACAGCTCCTACTAGACCCCCAGCCTGGGAACTTCCATATGCCACAGGGACAGCCCTAAAAAGATAAAAACAAGGCAAAACAAACAAACAAAAAAAACTAAGGGTGGTTTCCTGTTACATACAGGATAAATTTCAGCTTCCACAGAATAGCACTTAAAACACATAGCAAACAGGTCTCCTTCATCTCCCAGAACTTTTTCCTGACCCACTCTCTCGAGGTAGCCTCCACTCTTGACTCCAAAACCACAAAATTATTTCACAGGCCTAGAACATCCCTTAGGATTTTATGCCTCTGAGCCATGTCGTTCCTTCGGCCTGAACTATCCTTTCCCAACTTCTCTACTTGGTGCATTATTGCAACCAACCCTTGGTGCTCAGCTCAGATGGCATTTCACCTGTGGCACCTTCCCTCGTCATCCCTCCTACTCCAGGGGTGGGCACACCTGCTTGTTTCTCATTCCTTCTGCTCACTGAAATTTGAACAAAGCTTTAGTCTAAATTTGCCATCCTTTACAACAATGATTTTTTTTTTTCACCCTACTTGATTGTTTATATATAAAAGGCCAGGATCCTGACTTATTTATCGCTATACCCACAGCAATTGGCACTGGAGATAAAGGGGATATATAATTAAAGTCACAATTCCTAGAAAGTTCAACTAGGGACTCCCTCATGGACTTCCAGGGAATTACCAACGTGTTTCCTCTTCCCACAATATGAGTCAGTTATCAGCAAAGAAAAATAGTTCCTTTACTTCAGGACTTGCTGGCACCTTAACTTGCTAATATTCAAGAAGGTGACAAAATGTATAGCAATTCCCATATCAATGTGATCCCAGAACATATTCTGGATCAGTGCTACAGCACTTACTTACAGAAACACTGATCTAGACAAACTCCCACATTTTATACATCAGAAAAGGCAATTCCGAAGCTCAAGTGAGTAGTCCAAGATTATAAAAATGGTTAGTGGCAGAACTCTTTCTAGAAATGAGGTCTCACGATGATCAGATCAGTGTTCTGACTTCTTGTAACTCTTGGGTTATGTAGTATGACTATAAGATGAGTCAGTGACCCCTGTAGAGCTTGATAAACTGTCATATAACATTTAACAGTGCAGGGTTGAGGGTTAAAAAAGTTATCTTCCCATTATTTTTTTCTCCCATTATAATGTGAACACAACAGATGTTCGTTGTTATTACTAAAAAATAAGCTAGTGTAGTCAGATAACTTGCTAAGTAGTTGTTCTTTCAACAAACACTTACTGAACACCTACTATATTCTGAGCCCTGAGCATATGGCAATGAACGACACAGAACTGCTTCTAATCTTTTGAAGTTTACATTCCAAAGGAAGATAACTTCCTCTTTCCATTTGTGCTTCAAAAATCTAGTTACTCAATACATCTGTCAGTGGAGTAGATACTGAAAAACCAAATTGTGTGTTTTAGAGAGAAGATTACATTCTCTTTCAACTTACATATTCTTCCATTATCACTAAGACTCTATACTACAGGGGCTTTTTTATTGGCATTGTGAATATTCATTTTCTCAAAGGCTAGTAGCAGTAGCAAGAAAAATGATAAAGTTTCTCTTCCTTATGACTCTACTTCAGTATAGCTGCGTGAGGTCATGAAGTCATGCATTCTAAACAGAATGAAGAGAAAGTTCTGGTACTCTTCAGCATTTCTCATTTTGAAAAAAAAAAACTTTTTCCTTTTTTTTTGGAAAATCGAGGTTGCTCACTTATGAGTTTTATGATCCTTTTTACAGGAGCAGAAGCTTGGCTCTTATCCTCCAGTCCACTTCCAGCATTCCTGAGACCAACATTCCTCTTACGCTTTCATGTGAACACAATGCTCTACGCTTCCTATCCTGTGTGCTGATGGAGCCTGGCTCATAAAAACCTTCTGTGTATTCCTACCGGGAATGGGAAGCATCTGGTATGAGCATAATCCCTCTTATCCTCTGCATGACATTTTGAAACCACCATATCTACTTGCAGTATTAATTTCAGCTCAAAAAATCAAGTGTGACTTGGAATTGTCATTATGAAGTAGCAATACAGTGCTTACGGAGAACGGGTACCCACCAATATTCTTCCTCCTTTATAGAGATTTTTATTCTGAAATATTCATGACTTGCACCTGGACAAAAAGTTGATAGCCATAAAAGCCCAATAAGGAAGAAACTATGTATAAGAAAATAGACTTTGACCACCAAAATCTGTGGTTAGGTATTTATAAGTAAGGACTGAGGCGAAATGGTAAAGTGAATCAAAATGCTTTCTGACCATGATGGATTAGAGATGCCCATAAATTCTTATTAGGTCTCACTGCAGTGTTTATACCCCTTTTATACTAGGCAACAATTATAGCAAGAGGAGAAAGAGGCCAGCTGCTGGGTGTTCAGGGTCTGGTCCTTGGCTTGGCAGCCCCAAAGCTCACCTTTGCCAGCCTTTCCTCAAACGATCTATTCTTAGAACAGATTCACCTTAAATTATCTCACAGAAGCCAGAATCTCAATTTCTCAGTTATCATGAAAAATGCATCCATCAAGCCATCCACCATAAGAGGAAGCTGATCAGAAAATCCTCTCCTATAAAGAAAGAGAGTCACAGATACAGAGAACAAACTAGTGGTTTCCAGTGGGGAGAGGGAAAGAGGGGGGCAATATAGGGGTAGAGGAGTAAGAGGTACAAACTATTATGTATAATCCTAAAGTGCAAGGAATATAGTCAATAGTTTACAACAGAAAATAACTTTTAAAAATTGTGAATCACTATGTTGTACATCCGAAAAATATTATACATCAACTATACCTCAGTAAAAAAAAAAAGGTTTAAAAACAATAACAAAAATAAGGAAAATCCTCTTCCTGTCAGAAAGCAGCACAGAAGCCAGAGTACACATGGATGGTCTTTTGGTGCGGGGAAGGGGTGACAGATTCAGCAAAGGAGTCACTGGAAACATTGCCAAGATCTGACAGACTGACTGTAAGTCTAGAACCACCCCAGCATCCAAAAGTTAAAGGCTCCAGAAGATACTTTATTCCCTCAATGTTGCTGTGACACTCCACCACATTCTTCCTCCTTCAGGCTGTTTTCCTTGTCCTCTCTTCATTCCATGCCCCCTTTTGTGATCAGTCTATCTCCAGAGAAGGGGGTATCAAAAGGGACTAAGTATCCTTTTACCAAACTGTAACTATAATTCAGTCCTGCTTCTAAGAAGACATCTTCATTGCATTTTAGATGTTTCTAAAATTCTTTATCTTATGCATGACTGCTTCTTGGTCCATTTCTATAGGTTCTACTAGTTGATTTCTCAGAGGTCAATCTTATTTTCCTTCTCTCTAAATTGGGATGTGTGCCCTTGTACTGACAATGATACTCAACAAGAGAATGAAGGATACAAAATAGAGCTTTGTAATCACCAGCCCAGGATCACTGGATACTCCATTTTTGTGCTAAAGATTTGGCTGACTGTTTGCTTTTTAAGTTTAAACTTTAAATGCCAACCTGCTTTTCCATGAGTTCTTTCTGAATTGGCCTTTGTTTGGTCAGTTCACAAGGTACACATTAGCAGCCAGTATGATTAGGCTCTGGGGTAACAGTGATTAAGAGGCAGGGAAGTGAGTGGAGGCCACCAACACAGAATTGTAAAAGAAAAAAAAATGGGGGGGAATGGGGATGTGTAATGCTTGTATCAGACATCAGATTCTCAAACTGAAGGAGCCAAGAAAATGTGATATGGAATTTAATACAGGCTTCTTCCATGACTAGTAATAAATAAACATAGACATTTTATTCATAATGCCAATTAGGATCTCACAAGTGACTAATTCTAAATTAGAAAGGTTTATTCAACCTCACACAGCAGGAATGAATTTCATGGCAGAAGAAAATAATGGAAAATCACTATGGTCACTGGTCAGGAAATCCCAAACCTCCATTTCACACCTTTATAAGAAGCAACAAAATGTATCCCAAATAAGCTCAGGTAGAAAAGAACTTAGACTCTGGTCTGATTTTTTTTTAGACCATAGAGAGTCCTACTTAGATTTTCCTTGAGCACTTGGAAGACATCTCTTAATATGAGAAGACAAAAGAAACAGATACCCCAGGAAGCCTATGGCTAACACCTAGACCATCTTTCCTGAAACAAGACGACCTGGCTGCATTTTCCTGTCACCCCGTAGGAATGGATCACCCTAATTTCAATCCATATCAAATGAAAGTACACTAACCTGTGCAATCTTTAAGGATCTAGTAACCTAATGCTATCCTTCCAGAAACCAGGCATGGAATATACCATTTCTCCCAGAATCCTCTTCTAGCTCCTTTCCTCTTATACTCAGGCATTAAGGTGTCCCTCCCTGAACTTCTCAATAATTCTCTTATTAACAACCTGACTGATTTAGGAAGTGCTTCATCCATAGGCTGACCATACAAGGAGGTAAAAATATCTTAAAATAAGCTCGACTTGTGGGGGTGGGGGTGGTATGCAAGTGCCCATGGGCAATACAAAATCAAGGGCTTGTTTTGCTTTTACACAGTCATATTGATCTCTAATTCTTGCCTACACTAATCATTAAACCTTAAGAAAATATTCCAAAGGAAAACTTAACTGTTTTTTTAAATTGTAGAATGGACCCCCAACTTTTTCTGCATACTAATTTATTTATACCATGTTCATACTTAAAGCTTCCAAGAGCCAGAGAATTCCTGTAAGTGCTCTGCTCTCTTTCCTCTTCACTCTTCATGCTTCCTTGAATAGATGAGTGTGAAGAGGTACTCTTAAGCCAAAAGATCAGCCTAGCCAAGAGTCCTCAAAAAGGAATCTGGGAACACATTCCAGGATTTCTAGCTACCAGTACAGGGCCTGATGTATAAGAAGTGTCAGCCAGAAATATCAAGTTTCTTGAGAATAACTGAGTCTCAGCCAATCCCCTAAAGAGCTTTCTGAGAAAGAAATAATTCACAGAGCAATTCGCTGTGCAGTAAAAGATTATGTCACTCCCAGGCTTTGAACCCTCTAATGGATTCCCATCACAATTAGAATGAAATCCAAAGCCACACAAGATGGGCCCTTGGCTGCCTCACTGACCTCATTTCCTCCTACTTTCTCTCTTGCTCATACTGCTCCAGCCACAGTGGACTCCATGCTGGTCCTTGGACTTGCCAAGTGTACTGTCAACTCGGGGTCTTCCCATTTCCTCTGTCCCCTGTGGAATCCTCTTCATCTGCAGAGCTAGATGGCTCATCCTCTCCGTTCATTGTATTACATGTTTGTTGGTTGGCTGGTTTTGTTTTGTTTCTAGAATGTAAACTTCCAGGAGATCAAAAGCATTTTCTATATTGTTCATTACTTACTCCTGATGCTTGGAATATAGTAGGTGTTCAGTAAATATTTATTGAATGCATGATTATAAACAGCAAGTTATCTGAACATACTAATTTATTTTTTAATAATAACAAAGAGCATCTGTTATGTTGACCATCATATTCCTACTGCCTAGCACACTGACTGGCAGATTATGATCCCCTTATAGGCTGAGACACAGCATTGCAAAGGAAAAGTAAAGTTGCTCTTACAGACCTTATATTCCACCAACTTGAGACAGCCAAGAAACAAACAAAGCCCAAATCAAGGGGATTCTACAAAATAACTGGCTTAAAACACTTAAAATGTTAAGGTCATGAAAATTAGGTAAAGACTGGGGAATTACTCCCTACTCAAAGAGGCTGCCTGGTGAAATGCATGGCCCTGAATCATCCTTTGCAACAGAACACGTGATACTGGCCAAATTAACGAATGTGGATGGGGACTCTGGGCAAGGATATATGGAGATTCTTGATACTATTCGTCTAACTTTCTGTAGGTTTGAAATTGTTTGGGATAAAAATAAATGATCTCTGTAGGTGGTTAAAACTGAGGCACAGAAAAATTAAATAACTTTCCCAAGGTTCCACAGTATGTGGTAAAGCCTGAACGTGAACTCAGGTAGTCTAGCTCTAAACTATGTATCTTTAACCACAACACATGTTGTTTCTATTAAATTGGGCATGTAAGTGTTTAGCATAATGCCTCACACAAAGTAAGCTCTCAAATGATATGTTGTTATTATTATTAAAAATTAATACACTGTAAGAAACAAATAAGCTTAGTCCTGCATGATAAGAAGGCAGAAGCCATACTAAGAGCTAAGGTAATAGAATTCCAGGCAAAGTTAACAGTACAAAGGTCCTAAGGTGGGCACAAGCTCGGCATGTTGGAAGAAAAAAGGCTGGTGTGTAGAGCTTTGGGGAGCAGGATTTGGGGTGAGGTCAGAGGAAATTCCTCAGGTCAGATCCTATAGCGTTTAAGCCAGGGAACAAAGAATGGAGCACATTCACGCCTTATTGGAAGTGTAGGCAAGTTTCATGGGCTGAATTGTGCCTCCCAAACGCACGTGTTAAAGTCCTTACCCCCAACCTCAGAATGTGACTGTGTTAGTGACATCTGCAACTAGGAGTTGGAGGCCCTGGACATCCTTCTGCACACACACACCAAATAAGCAGTTGTTCACAAACAATTCCCTTTATGAGGAATCTAGAAACTAAGTGAAAGGGTAATAAACACTGGGTGACCATGAAAACAGATTTATTGAAGTCAATAAAGAGATTCAGGACACTCTCTTCCTGGAGTCTGTTCCCCTGGTGCGGTGTCATACGTTCAGAATGAGACCTACTGGCTCCTAGCTTCCCCCACGGGAGGGAAGCGGCTGGTTTGTCTGTTCAGTGCTCCAACTTCAGAGGGTCCTCCCCAAAAGTTTGATCTCAGTCACATTTTGTTAATTCCATCTCTGAACACTTCTAGCCTTATGTCCACTGCGAACACCGTACCATACATTATTAAACTACCACATTAACTATCTCCTGGAACTTTAAGATTTCAGTCTGTCAAGAACTGTGAAGGCTCTTATATTTTAACCTGTTTCCAAACTAATGAGTTAGCCTGCCACAGTTTAATAGCTGCTGTCAGAAGACACAGAACTGCTGGGTGAGAGACAAAAGTCCGTAATTATCAGCATAAGAAGTTCTGTGTGCCTCGTTTGCATTGGTTCTTTTCGTTCCCCGAGTCCCAAGGGAGAAATGCCCAGAGGCCCAGGTGGCTGCCAAGTAAGGCTGTACCACACCTAGAAACTCTGAGATTAGCAAACTCCATTTTTTCCAAGTGATTTCTTCCCTATAAATTCTTCCCTCAGCCATAAAGGAGATATAATTTCTCTATTCCAAGGATAGTCTTATAAAGCTTCTGAAACAAAAGCTTTCAATGTCTGCTCAGAAAATATGCAGAAACGTAAGAGAACTATGGACATTTCCCCCCCAAATAACCGTCCATCTCTCCAGTTCATGGTTGACGGTCAGAATAAGCATTCAATTTAAAACTCCTATGGGTAACAGAAATACCTTAAAAAGTTCTCTGTTTCCTAAATAAAATATAAACCCCTAGCAGAGCATTCAAGGCACTTCAACATCAGTCTCCCAAACTCCCCTTTTAATCTTAATTCCTAAGACTTGGCAACATGTATCATCCATGCCAACCAATATGGACTTTTGCCTTTACCAGGTCTACTTTTTTTACCTTTTACCAGGTCTGCTCTTTTATTCTTCCATTCTTCCTGTCTCAAATGTTGTCCTCGTATTAACAATCATTGACACAATCAGATCTGTTCAACTCTTAACTCAAATGATACCTCTCACATGAGGTATTTTTTGAATAGATCTCTTCCTTCTCCTCATCTCTTACAGCATCTCCATAACTCAGTTTAAGTATTCTCTTTTACAGTTAGTTGCCTATTTGTATTTTCTTTCTACTACCATGCAAGCAACCAGGGCTTATAATTCTTCTACTTTATATCTCTCATAGTAAGATCTGTGTCTAGTGAACACTGAATGAATGAAAGAATAAATAAACGTGATTTTTGCTTTTCCTTAAGTAATTTATATAAAAAGAAGAGGATATGATTTTGAAAAACTATCTTCTTTTATCAATGATACAACTGTTTCCCAACTCACCAACTTTTTCTCACCATCACCACTAATGAGAGATTTTTTTTAAACTTCCTGATGGTTTTGTCCCAAAAGCCAGTGGTTCTTTTTATTAAACGTGCTGTAATATTTTAACCTAATGTGGGAATAGCAAAGCAAAACCAAAAACTGCATTCTGACTTGTCAACATCTCTCTTTTTATTCTTTTTATCTCTTAACTAAAATCCCCAACAACCTTCCTAACTCTCTGACACAGTCTAAGTGCTTTCGTGTTACCATTGCTCATCATGAAGTCACTTTGCACAACTCAGCCCTCCCAAGATGAGGGCAGGTTCCAATTAAGCTAATGGATAGCAGGTTGAAAACAGTGCCCACTGACATCGGAATAACACAATGTTTTCAAGAATGAAAAGTTCACAACTTTTTTCCCAGTAACAGGAATGTCTAAAGCAGCTCAGCTTGCAGGGAAGACAAAAAGGCTCAATCAAAGAGACTACAAGGTAAAGGAGCAAAAAAGGGAGCCCATAATGGATCTGCAGGGAAGGCGGAGCAAGCCCCGTGCTCTCGGCAAACGCTTGGGCTTTGCCTTCACAGAGTCCTGAATTTGAAAGTAAGAATCTGCTTCTCACCAACTCAAAGAACTTTGTTTTTCTTTCTACTCAACAAATATTTTTAAGTGCCTGTAAAGTGCTAGATTCCAGGTATATGATAGTCAATGGAGCAAATTATAGTCTCAGCCCTGGTAGAGTTTACAATCTAGCAGGGCATAGACACAATGCAAATAAACCAATAAATAAATTTCAACTTACAAATTATGATGAGTGTTATGAAGGAAAAGGACAAGGTGTCAAGAATGTCAGTAATAGTAAGAACCTAAAACATCACCACCCAAGAGGTATTGAAGGTACCTCTTGGGTGGTGATATTTTAGGTGATGTGAAAAATAAGGAGTCAGACATACAAAGAGTGTGGGGAAAATAATTATTCAGGAAGAGGAAAGGTGTTTTTACCTCTTTCACAAGATGGATGTTCTTGGGAGAGTTTACATAGAAAGTGCTTGGCAGAAGACCACTTTCTGTAAATTCTCACCAAGTTATCATTCTTGTAACTGCTATAGCTGTTGACCTTTTGCATTTGGTAGCCAGTCTATAAAAGGCTACAGAATACTGACTGATCTTCTGAACTCTAACAGACACTCAAAAAATAAGCATCAGCAGTTAAATTTTAAACAAGAGGGAAATACAAATTTTACAAAGCATAGAGGAACTTTCATGTGAAATTCAGCATCCTTTTTCCTCTCCTTGATTAGTCTTTTTCTGGATTTCAGTATTATGACAAAACCTCACTAATTCATATGCTGGTAATTAGGGACTTTACATTTGTTCTCTAAAGCAAATGAATAATGTAATCAAAATGTAAGGAAGCAGAATGTTTAATTTAATTAAGGAAACCTGTCGTTTTGAGTATTTTTAATCACAGACATTTGCATACAAATCATGTGTTGATTACAAAGGATTTTCTTATGAAAGCAAGACAAGGTAAGATCTTACTCCATTAACACGACCTTCATAAACTTGTATTTCTTGTCAAAGTTTGCCACAAATAGGATATGCAACTGAGATATATTCTTTTATTCAGTTAGTCCAAATTAGAATTCTCTGTGTAGCTAGTCCTAAACTGACTTGCTTTCCTTTAGTAGCTTTTTATAATTTATACTTTGTCATTCCCCAGAAGTTAATGGCTCCGATTAAGGTGGACTCTTCTTATGGTTAAGAGATTGTTATAATTTGATAAAGACTGAAAGGGGGTGCAAGATGTAATTTTCCTTCCTTTATTATTCTGCCAAATCTTCCGTTCTATAACCCTCAAGACTATTCCCAAGACCTCTCTGATTTTACATGCCCAGAGCCCCACAAGGGCCCCCATATGATACTCACATACTTTAAAAAACTGTCTTTGTTCTCTGCCTCATGGGAGAAGATAAATTATTAGAAAAGTTTTGCAAGTTTTAGCACAGAGATCAATTAGACATAAGGTTTTCAACTTGGCCTAAATTACTAATGTGTTTTACTAATCTTGAACGATAATCTTGATGTTCCATAGGAAGGATAGTTTCAGATTATCTCTAGAAATGTCTTATGCAGACTATCTCCTAAAATATTTTAAAATATCCAAGGTCATCATCTGAAAAGACAATCATTCAGGACAACTTCTGAGTACTGTCAAAGGATTAAAAAAAAAAGATAAAGTCATGAGGCTCATGTGGATATCAAATGAGCATGTGCTGAAGATTTTATTTAATTCATCGTTAATGAAGGAGTTGATAAGAGGTTATAAGCAGGAGTTTTTGCTGTGGCACAGTGGGTTAAGAATCTGACTGCGGCAGCTCGGGTCACTGCAAAGGTGTGGGATCAATCCCTGGCCTGGGAACTTCCATATGGCACAAGTGAGGCTGTAGAAAAAAGATTTTTTAAATTAAAATCAAGAGGTTATAAGCAGCTTAATGCAGACTCCAAAAATAATACCTAGGTCAAGAGTATTGAAATGAGTGTGCAAATGGAGGCAAAGTTAGCTACTTCCATAGTGAGAGACAGAAATCAATTGAATCTCTACTGTGCTAAGTTGATTTACAGGCCAAAAGCAAGAACTATTATTCATTGCTATCAATTATTTACAGTTTATAGAACTGTAAAATAACTCAAAGGCAATAAAAGGCTCAGAGCCATCATAAAATCAAAATTAGCCCAGAATGAAATGCTGTAACCAAAGCAGAGATTTCCACTGAAGCACAAATTTTCCCCTACAGTGCAAATGGTACATGTTTTCCACTGTTTGTCATTCCTATACTCATTCAACCCCAAATGTATATGGAAACATTCCTATATGCCAGACAGAATGCTAATCTCTAGGGACCCAGAAGTGAATTATACGTAGTTCCTGTCCTCAAAAACCTTAAACTGTCACAAGGAGAGACATATGTGCAAACAACTGAGGGCAAAAATATGCCAGAGGGGCTATAGTAAAGGTTTATAAAGAACACCATGGAGACAGACATAATGAGTAAACTTCCATAAGTGCTTATGTTCCTGGATTGTTCTAAGTGCTTTTATGAGTATTTCCTTCCAAACCTCATAACCTCGGGTGGTAGATACAATTACTAACCCCATTTACAGATAAAAAGTTTGAGGCACAAAAGAATAAAATAAATGTATCCAAAATATCACAGATCATAAGTGATAGAGTGAGATTAAGGTCTAAGTATGAATCCAGAGCCCGTACTCCAATTCTATCCAATCCAAAAGGTGAGAGCACCTAATTCTACCTTGGGTGGAGTACTGGAAAGACAGCTGAGCTGAATTTTGAAAGATGAGTGTAGTGCATCTGTAGATTCACACAGAGGCTTTGAGCCTCATGAGCCAATGTATGAAGATCTGTATTGCTAGGAAGAGGTCAGACTATGGAGAGCCCCTTAGGCCAAACTAAACCTGCTTAACTTTATCCACAGTGAATAGAGGATGACAGAGTTTAAAGCTGACAAAGAACTGAAAGGCACGATCCATTATGCTTTTTAGAAGGAACTACGCCATTTATTCTTTTGATGGCAGTATGGAAAATGTATTACAGACTAGGATAATCATTAGGAAACTATGGGAACAGAGCAAGAAAAATACAATAAAGACCTAACTAAGGCAGTAATATTGGAGAAGTAGAGGAGGAATGTGCAAACATGTGCATACCTGCGCAAACACAACCTAAAGGAAACGGAGTTGACATAAATGAGACATAGGGCTATTAGAAACCAACAATTTTAAGAGGACTTTTAACAAAATTTCTATTTTAAGTTACTGAGGGATGTGATATTATTCATTGAGGTAGAAGAAAGGTAAGAAGAAAGAGATTTGGAGGAAAGATGAGCTTAGTTATGAGCACTTTGAAGTTGAGGTTAAAAACATCCAGAAGAAAGTTGGTTATCAAGGACCACAGCTCAGGAGAAAGGTTTAAGGGGTGACAGAAATTCATGAATCTCTCACAGTAAGGATGTAGTTGAAACCATGAGAGGGAATAAAATGACTCTGGGTAGGCAGAAAAATCAAAAGAGAAAAGACAGAGGTAAGAATGTTAATGTTAGGGACAGTCTAAATTAAAAGCATGGACTAAGAAAGAGGATCCTATGAAGGCACTGGGAATAAGGAGAAGTCAGGGATTTGAGAGAGAGTTGCCAATCCTAGGGAACGGTATGGTTTCATGGATTTTAAAATGATTCATTTCAAATGCCACTTATAAGACAAGTCCTTTGAGGCCTGAGTCATCAGTTCCCTTGCTGGAGAGCTTTCAGTAGGGAAAAGTGTAGTTAGGGAAATTACTTGAAAAGTGAACAGGAATACCTGGTTAAAGGCAGCAGATTGAAAATATTAATGTACTCTTGTTCTCTTTTGAATCAGTAAAGATAACAGCAAAGAGATTTTGAAATCCATTAACCTGTGAAGACAAAGCCAATAGAAAAGGAGGCAACTGAAAAATTTTGCCGTCTGGGGAACTTATGGATGAGTGGTAGATGATTATGACGTCAAGAAGGCAGAATCTTAAACCAACAATGAGGAAAGCTAAGGCGGCAACCAATGCACACCACAGATCCCTAGCTAGCTATTCTGGAAGTAGTGGCAGCAGATTCTGATCCTGCTGGGAGGCTGAGTGAAGACAGAGTTAAAAAGAGAAGAATCATTTGAGCATTTGTACAGAACTGACTCCAATATGGCAGCCTTCTCCAGCAGATAAGACTTCACCCTTTAAGGATGACTTAAAGAGATTTATAATCCACAGACAGTGAAAAAGTTCTTGCACTAGAAGACACCAACAGAGGCACTAGAGGTGTACCATACTGAATTCCAAAGGAGCGGGAGTTGCGATTTAAATCACATTTTAATAACAAATATTGAAACCTTCATCCCTCTTCCCCAACTCTGCCTCCAGAAGACTTGCAGCTAGAATTATAACTTCCAGGCAGGAGACTAAAAGAGTCTTCTCCATGGGAGTTCCCATCGTGGTGCAGTAGAAATGAATCCGACTAGGAACCATGAGATTGCAGGTTTGACCCCTGGCCTCGCTGAGTGGGTTAAGGATACAGTGTTGCCGTGAGCTGTGGTGTAGGTCACAGACATGGCTCAGATCTTACATTGCTGTGGCTCTGGCATAGGCCAGCAGCAACAGCTCCGATTAGACCCCTAGCCTGGGACCCTCCATTGCCACTACAAGTATGGCCCTAAAAAGACAAAAAAAAAAAAAAGTCTTCTCCAGAGAATGTAACCAGCCTAAGGGAAAAGACCTAAACATATTGCCATCAGTGATTCCAGAGATGGAAACAGCCCAATCTCATCTCCACCATCAAGTCCACAGTCTACAATCCCGAATGCACACTATTCTTTCAGAAAGTCAGCAGAAGGAAGGAAGTAATAAAGATTAGAGTGGAAACAAATAAGAGACAAAAAATCAAACAAATAATATACAAGATTAATAAACCAAGATCTGTTTTTTTGAAAGGGGTAAACAAAAATTTATACAGCTTTGGCCAAGCTCATAAAGAAAAAAAGAGGACTCAAATAAACAAAACAAATGAAAAGAGAAATTACAAACGGTATCACAGAATTACAAAAAATCATAAGAGAATACTAAGCCAAAAAATTGGACAACCTAGAAGAAATAGATAGATTTCTAGAAATATCCAATCTTTCAAACTTAAGAAGAAGTAGATAATCTACACAGACTGGTCTCTAGTATTGAAATTGAATCGGTAAACAAAAAACTCTCAACAAACAAAAGTCCAGGACCAGAGAGAGAGTCACAGGGAAATTCTACCCAACATACAAAGAAGAGCTAATATCTATGCTTCTCAAACTATTCTGAAAAACTGAAGAGGAGGGAACACTCCCAGATTCACTCTACAAGGCCACCATTACCCTGATACCAAAACCAGACAAAGACACTACAAAAAAAGAAAACACAGGGCAATGCCTCTGATGAATACAGATGCAAAAATTCTTAACAAAATATTAGCAAACTAAGTTCAACAATATATGAAAAGGATCATACATCATGATCAAGTGGGATTTATTCTGGAGATCCAAAGATGGTTTAATATTTACAAATTGATACACCACATTAACAAAACAAAGGATAAAATTACGTGATTATAACAACAGATGCAGAAAAAGTACATGACAAAATTCAATATTTATTCATGACCAAACTCTCATCAAAGTTGGCATAGAAGGTACATATCTCTACATAATAAAGGCTATTTGGCTACCTAATAAAGGTACATTATACTCAATGATGAAAAGCTAGAAGTTTTTCCTGTAAAATCAGAAATAAGAATGCCCACTCTTGCCACTTCTATTTAACATAATATTAGAAGTTCTGGACACAGCAACCATGCAAGAAAAAGAAATAAAAAGGAATGGAAACAAAGTAAAACTGTCACTATATGAAGGTAAGAAGTAAAACTGTCACTATATGAAGGTGACCTGATACTATATATAAAAACCTAAAGTCTCCATACAAAACCTATTAGCACTAATAAATTAATTCAGTAAAATTACTGAATATAAGATTAATATATAGACATACGTTGCTTTTCTACCAACTAATGATAAATTATCAGAAAGAGAAAGCAAGAAATAAATCTCATTTAAAATCACATTAAAAAGAACAAAATACCTAGGAATAAACTTAACTAAGGAGGTGAAAAAGACCTATTCTGAAAACTATAAGACAGTGATGAAGGAAATTGAAGATGACACAAAGAAATGGAAAGATATATCATGTTCATCAACTGGAAGAATTAACATTGTTAAAATGTCCAAATTATTCAAAGAAATCTACAAATTCACTGCAATCCTTATCAAAATACCCAGGACATTTTTCAAAGAACTATAAAAAAAATCCTAAAATTTATATGAAACTACAAAAGATTTCAAATTGCTAAAACAATTTTGAGAAAAAAAAAAAGCTGGAGGTATCACTCTCTCTGGTTTCACACTATACTATGAAGCTACAGTAATCAAAACAGTATGCTACTAGTACACTAGCACAAAAACATACACTTAGACGAATGGAATAGAGAGCCCAGAAATAAACCCATGAATTTACAGTTAATTAATCTATGAAAAAGGAGGTAAAAATACACAATGGAGAAGAGTTAATATTTTCAATAAGAGGTCCTGGGAAAACTGGACAGCTACATGTAAAAAAAAATGAAATTAAAATATTTTCTCACACTATATATGAAAATAAAGTCAAGATTGATTAAAGACCTAAATGCAATAGACCAGAAACTATCATCAATAGATAATTCAAAATGTGCCAGATACTTACTATGCTTTGTATATTCATGTAAGCATTGTACATTCATTGACATTTTATTTTTCTAACAGCCACCCTAAAGCTGAAGTACAATACGCATTAGCCCCACATTAAGGAATTTGAAGTGACTGAGTCAGGATTCAAACCCAGGCATTTCTCCCTCCAGAGTCCTAGAATAGCAGGTGCTATTGCCTCTCTAGGTTCTAAGGTGCAGGGACAAAAGAATGAGAGTTTAAACCCAGCCAATGCTGTCCACTGGAAAAGACCATTTCTCCTTTTTGCTCCATGGAACAGTTGATACAAGTCTTTAATAGAGCTGATATCCACTATAAAGCCTATATAAACCTTCCCTTCTATTACATTCTTCCTGAATTCCTTAGGGTTTGGAGATGACAGTGTGCGTGTGTGTGCGCGTGTGTGCGCGTGTGTACATGTGTATTCATACTGCCAGAAACTCTATGTTATTTTAGCAAATTCAGCAATAACACTTTGAGTTATATATCTGTGTTTCATGGAAAAGAAAATTGGGATTCAAAGTGGCAAAGGGATATGACCTGCTTTGAACAGCTTAAGACTGCTGGGCCTAAGAGTTTGGGAGAAAATGCCTCAGTAGAACCATCTTTTGAGCCAAGCTCTGAATTCCAGAGCTGAGAAAACAACAGTGTAAGAGCTGTATCCCTCTCATCTGGTACTGTTCTGTATGTGGGGATGATGATGTGTAAACATGTAAATATTTCTCATTAAATTATTTTTTTGTCTTTTTGCCTTATTTAGGGCCGCACCCGCGGCATATGGAGGTTCCCAGGCTAGGGGTCTAACAGGAGCTGTAGCCGCCGGCCTTCGCCACAGCCACAGCAACGCGGGATCCGAGCCGCGTCTGCAACCTACACCACAGCTCACAGCAACGCCGGATCCTTAACCCACTGAGCAAGGCCAGGGACCGAACCCGCAACCTCATAGTTCCTAGTCGGATTCGTTAACCACTGAGCCACGACGGGAACTTCTCTTATTAAATTTTAAAGACACTTGATGGCACCTATTTAAGAAATTATATATGCCATAACACTATATAGAGACACACACAGTGCATCCCAATTCCCATGTGATTTAAACGCAGGAATTGAAAGGTTAAACTCAGCTCCCTATTTTTTGATGATATAGGAACAGAATAAGGATGTTCACTGCACATAAATATAAGATCATGCAACAATTACTCCTTTATGCAACACAAGGTTCAACAATCCCAAGTGGATGCTGCAAACAGATGTGCCTTGTCCTTTCAAAAGACAAAGGCATTTCCCTGAACAACTCCATTTCTTTCCTGCTAAAGCAGTCATTCTAATCATGAGATTCCCTGCCTTGCAATATTCAAAGGACAATATTTTCTCACAAACACCCAGGAAACAATACTCTATTTTCTGTGGAAATTTTCTCTCATGAAATTATCCTGAACTTGAGATTTTTTTTTAAAGTAGAATCAATGTGAAAACTGTTCTTGGATACCCATTTTCCAAAAAAAAAAGTTTCATGAGAAATTTCCACTCCCTGAACTGTTTAATCACGGTTTTTGCTTTCCTCATATCTTATTCTTTGGCTGTAGAAAGAGCCCTTGTTTGTTTATTTCAATTGGAGCAAAACGGAGGACTGGCATAGCACAGAGGCATTTTAATAATAAGTAACATCTTCTAGAGTTAGAAAAGGATAATTAAATTCTTTTTAAAATAGTATAAAACTATAGGAGTTCCCGTCGTGGCTCAGTGGTTAACGAATCCGACTAAGAACCATGAAGTTGCGAGTTTGGTCCCTGGCCTCACTCAGTGGGTTAAGGATCCGGCATTGCCGTGAGCTGTGGTGTAGGTTGCAGACGCGGCTCGGATCCCGCGTTGCTGTGGCTGTGGCGAAGGCCGGCAGCTACAGCTCCTGTTAGACCCCTAGCCTGGGAACCTCCATATGCCGCAGGTGCGGCTCTAGATAAAGGCAAAAAGACAAAAATAAATAAATAAATAAATAAATAAATAAATAAATAAATAAATAAATAAATAAATAAAACTATATTTTCCTTCTAAGGTTATCTTGCTGTATACTCCAAATCTAGATATGTTAGGGACATCAAAAAACACAGTATGTTTGTACATGCTATATGCATTATTTTCAGAAAGCTCTGCCTACTTTAACAGACTTTTTTCTTTCCACAAGGAAGATTCTAGAAACTACTCAAGCTTATCTTGTTAGAAAATAAAGAGGAATGAATTTGCACATGGATGCCAGCTAAACCCACAACAGACTTTAAAATATAAAATGGTTCCACATTCACAATTATGCAAAACATCCCAAATATGAGGCTGTCACACCCAAGGGAAACACTCAAATTAAAAAATCTCATCACTTGTGTGACTTTTGGAGACTTGCACCCTTCTCCTATTTCAAACTACATCATGTGTCACAGTTTTATCAAAGCAAACAGTTTGTTTCATTTAAAATATCTTCAATGAGCTTAGTGAGAACAGCTGCAATGCAGGTCTTTTCACATTAATACTACTGAGTATTCTTTTTTGTTCTGTTTCCAGGCTAGACTTGATTAACCAGATTTGCAGTAAATCTGCCCAGCCACCTGTCTCCATGTTCAAAGTTTGTTGTTTCTCCCAGGTGAGTATAAGGGTGGTTGAGTAACGTTAGTGTACTTTTTATAGGGAGAACAAACAAGCTGTTAACATGAAGAAGGAGGGAAGGAGACAAAGAGGGAGGAAAGAAAGAAGGGAGGGAGGAAGGAAGGGAGAGAAGGAAGATTTTTTATAAGGGTTGCCCTGGTCACTTTTTGGGGGTGGGGTGGGAATAACTAATCAACATAATAGTTGTTGATTATCATTAGCATAAATCAGTTACCTTGAGACAGGAATCAGTGCAAAGATAGGAAGAATCCATTTGCTCTGCTGACTCCAGTATATGCAATATAGTGATGTATCCTGCATACTTTGTCTATTGCGACATCATTTGGCCAAGAACAGATACTCTCCAAGTTGGAATCCTCCTCCTGTGCAGCCCTGCTCCACCTCACCCTGCTCTACATTATTATTTGAATAATCTTATTTTGCTACGCTATGTTTCAAACTGGCTACAATTCAACAAACTATTTTCTGCAAGAAATACGGACAAAAGTCAAAGAACAAATTAAACATTTTCCCTATTAAAATGAACATAAATACACTCTGCTTTAATAAACTAATTAGATGTTCATTCACATGTTGCACATGGAATCACCATCAATAAAGCAGAACTGCCAAGACTGAATCCTGGAAATTAGTTAAAGGAAATGCTGCCACTAAATTTACACACATTTAGGATATTAGCATTAATCCTTTAATTCTTTGAAATTTCACACAATTGGTCCTCTTTTTTTTCTGTGAACTCCCACTGCCAAACCATGACAGCAAAGTATAGGGATATGGCAGCCTGAATTATAGGTATATCACCACATAAGCACATCCTATATTTTAAGAGGGCCTTGTCTCTGGGAAAAAATTGTATAGAACGGAAGCGTATGCATTTGTAATCCACTACTGATTGTGGATAAAAATCTAGGGGACACAGATGCACTCAATATTAGTTCCAAGCTTCATCTATTAATAGTCTCATCCTCTCAAGTGAGAGAGTTAGAAAAAAATCCCCCCAAGAATCTTTTAATGTAATTATCTACTAATGAAGAAAGTGGATATATTAGGCCTAATTTAATTAGCTAAATGCCCGTACATTACTTTTCCAGGGAAGTGAGTAAAAAGAACTCTAGTCTGAAACTATAAGGGTATTCTTCACAATGTTGTACATACAGCACTTCCATTCATGGGAAACAGTGCAATGCAATGAGGTGTCAGATACCTGTTTCCAGTCCTGGTTTTCCCATTCAGTAGCCATATATTAGAAAGATTGATTCATTTTGCTGGGCCTTCATTTGTTCATATTTTCTGAATGGATAGGGACTACGTTTGTTTGTCTTGCTTTGTTCTATACACGTAACGGTTTTCAAACTCAGTTACTGAAATGTATACAGAACAGAAAAATTACATTATAAAACTAATAATGTTAACTTGAAATTAAAGCTTCTTCTATTTCTATTTCATGATTCCCATGCAGGGCACTGGTAACACACAACCATTACTAGACAACCTAGACATCTCAGCAGCACACACAAACATGAGTTTCCTTGTCCAGTATTAATATCCACTGATGTAATTAATCAAGCAGGCAGAACTTCCAGGGAAAACAAATGCCTCCAGAGGAAAACAGCATGGATCTGCTTCACAATGATTTCCAGGTAGCTCTCCTAGTGGAGGCCAGATGAGTGACTAAATAGGGATTCAACAAACTTTCCCCATAAAAAGCCAGATAATAAATATGTTAGGCTTTGCAGGCCTTTGTCAAAGCTACTCAAGTCTGCCATTATTGCATAAAAGCAGCCAGAGACAACGCATACAAGAAGAGTGTGGTTATGTTCCAATGAAACCTCATGGTCATTTATATTTCACATAATTTTCACATATCACAAAATACTCTCTTTTTTCCCAACTGTTTAAAAATATAAAAATCATGCTTAGCTAATTGATGTACAAGAGTAAGTGTTCACCAAAATTTGGCCCAAGGGCCTTACTTTGCCAATCTCTGGATGAATGTCAGGAAATTATCAAGGCTTTTCATCAGGGCTCTGCTGAAATGTCTGGGTGACACAGTGTGATTATTAGTTGTTCTTAGCACTGATGAGCCTTGGCAATGTATGGTGGTGGTGTCCATGGATCAGGGACAGTGCACAAAGGGAATACACTGAGTGGTGGGGGCACCATCTCGCATGTGGCATTGAGACAATGGCAAGTAGTGGACTGTGACAAGTCCTAAGCCTGGGGACAAGTGCTCTGATCTCTGATCCTGTGCTTGCCACAGAATCACCATGTCACTAGAAAAAAGATAAAGGTGAGAGCCCCCACATAAAGTGTTCTTCCGCCTAAGAGTTTATCTAGTTCTTCAATAGTCACCTGCTCCCAAACTGGTTTGACAGGTCTTAAGAGGTCCCTTGCCCATTGTAGAGAGAAAAATTCTACCATGTACGTTCAGTGTTATTTCTAATCCCTTTGAAAACTGTGAATACTTCTCAAGAAAAAAAAAAAATAATAACCCAGTAAGTCACCAATGTTGGTACCGATGAGAGTATTTTACTCAGGGCTTAGGGCAAACAGGAACAGCAAGTAGAGGCCAAGGGTGATCAGACATTCAATGAGAAGAAAGAAGGTCAACAAGAAGAAGGAAGCAGCCAAACTTTTCCAGTTTCATAGTTCAGGTTAAGTGGATTCTTGCCATTCATTCCAAAGCATTTATTGGGCTCTCGTTCAATTCAAAGTTGAAAATTAGAAACTTACCTTCACAATGCTTACAAACACAGAAATATGATGGAGCATTCCTCCTGTGTTAATAATAGCTAATATTTAACTAAAAGGTCATTGTACTCGAGTAAGAAAGACAAAGTTAATTGGGAATTTCAGAAGTATCCATAGCTCATAATGAAATCTGCAGTATAAAGATACACTGAGCTGTCTGCCTACCAGACCCTTTTGCTTATATTTTCCCCACATTTGTAACCAGAATACATTGGCTTTATTAAATACTAAAGTACTGGTTGTAATGCTTAATTAGCCATGTGCAATAATCATAAAAGGAATAATTCCAATTTTAGTTTGGCAAAATTTCCTACCATTTGCTTCATTAGTATTCTGTGATAGAAACAAAGCTCAAGATATTCTCTGTGGAACATTCAGCTGATTAAAATACACATTGATTACCATATTGCCACTAACATTGTTGGAAAGATATTGATAGGAAATGCCTTAAAAATAAGGGGTAACACCAGGGATGAAATTAACTCTAAAGTTGGATGGGTCCAGATTTGAGTTCTAGGTCAGGTGTCCAACAACACTGTGCCCTCAGAAAAGTGATGTCCACTTTCCAAGACTACGTCCTCATCTGTAAAATGCAGGTAGGGATTCTTGCCCATAGACTTGTAAGGATTCCATAACATGCTGTCTAGAAGAGGGCCCAAGACAGCATCAGGCACAAAGCAGGCTTCCAATCAGTTTCAGCCTCTCTTAAGAGACCAGATGACGCTAGCCTCAGTTTAAAAACCCTGCAAAGCCAGTTGTTGGCTTTCTGGTATACTAAGGTTATACAAAAATCCCCTGTCCCCAGTCACTGAAAGACCTGGATTTACTGTCTTGCTTCAATTAAGCAGGTCCAGAGGAAGTGGGGAATTTTTGGTAGCTGAGGACCTGGCTCTGTGTAGATTTGAATCCTATCATTTATTATGACTTTGCAAGTTTTTTTAAATTCTTTCCCTCATTTCCATGTCTTTAATATTAAAATAATGGAAATATTGTGTGGAAATACACACACATATGTAGTTTAGTAACAGCAATTCTATGTAAGTTTGTAAGTATTAACTATATGATTAATCACACTCTAGACATTAAAGATAAGTATATATAGAAAAATAATGAAGCTAAAAGATTGAGAAGGTACAGGGAGTCAGCTAAATGTGTAAAGAGATTAAGCTGTATTGATTTATGATATCATTATTGAGACACGTAATGTTCAGCACTGTTCTTTTTTTTTACTACTCTCCTTCTAGGTGAGGGGAGACACATTTAAGATATACATTCAAAATAATTTGTTTAAAAATTTTAAATAAATCTCTTTGTAAAGTTATGCTATGGCCATTTGGCTCTTGCTCCTAAAATCTGAAGGTAGAGAAAACGAGTCAGTCCAACGGGATTTTTTTCTTAGTTCTGGTCCCATTATAGATCTGTTCCTCTGGTTAGTCCTGAAGGAGCTCCCTCCCTTCTCAATTTAGCTTCTGAGTGGAGGTTGCATTATCCTTGCTATGTCATATGAGATGCATCCCATTAAAAGAATCCCTGCACTTGGAAGCTGCACTTACATGTAACTTTTATGAGCATTGTATTTAAGTCAAGAGGTAGCTAAGGTCTAAGAGGAAATTGAAATATTTCTTAAAACCCAGTCCTAACTTCTGAGGACAGACTCATAATTCTGGGAGTATAACTCCAGTTGATATGAAATAACAGCAACAGACCAAGTCTTTAAAGAAGTTGTCACTTCGATTTTTCTTTTCACGGATGGGGGGACGTTGAGATGAGGGGCTTTATAGTGTGTGTGACTCAAATCAGTACTCAAGACTTAAAATATCTCTTTTTGCCAGATGACTAATAAAAAGTGAAATATGAAAAACAAATGTTCTGAGGTCAAGATGCTTATTGGTTTCCTAGCAATAGAACCCTCTGGAGTTGGGCTTTTTTGGATGTAGGCTCTGGGACTGCAAGAGTCACCCTTTAAGGTCCCATTTATGAAGGATGCTTCACCCTCAACCACCCTGTGGCAGCAGCTGGAGCTGAGGTCCCAGCTCTCCGACATCACAGATGCTTGCATTCCGGTGACCTGCATGGTCACTTCCCAGACCACTGGGCCTTCCTTCCTGCCCAACTCTACCTCCTCCCTGAGGCTGAAGGAAGGTTTCCTGGATTTGGGTTTAAATAGGTTGAAATATAACAGAGCTAGTTATACTCTTCCATCCAGAAAATAATTCATACTTTCTCACACTTATATAACTGAGATAAGCCAATTAAATCTTTTTCACAGAGTGAGGAAGGTTTACTTCATTTTCTCTCCTGCAAATAAACAATCAAACTCAGGGGAAAAAAAAGTCTCCCCTTCAAATCTCTGGTTAGATATTCATTCACAATAGTTAAGAGAGGCCTCCAGCTGATCTGAAAGAATTCAGTTCTGGAAAATTACTAAAGACATACTAACTACCGAGGTCAGAGAACTCATTTTAACGTACTGTTTAAAAAAAAAAAAAAGCCTGTTTTTTGTTTATTGTTTCTCCTTGAAAATGCTGCATTAAATTGATAGGGTACTTTAATGTCCATGACATCCTAACACTGAAAAAATATGGTATAGAATCTTTCTGTAGAGTTTCCCACCAGAAACCAGGTTGTGAATATCTGCTTATGTTCAAGGGTCTCCATGTGGATGATGGAGGAACGGTACAGGTATTTTAAACAAGTGAGTGAATAGATCGGTTTTAGTACAATAACCAGTCAAAACCAGTGAAGAGGAAAGGCTGGAGAGGGCAGCAGGAGGCAGTGAGTAAGCTCTGAAATTTAGAGGCTATTTCTCTGGGACAGAAAAAAAAAAATCAGAGCAAATCCAAGAGACATTTCACAGCAGAACCTATTGTATGAAGTTGATGTTCTAAAACAGGCCACAATTGAAAGGAAAGGGCCAGGCAGCTGAAGAAAACCTCATGGATCCTATTATTCAGACTCAGAACTAGGGGAGGAGAAAAATGACTGGACCTCCTGAGTATATTCTTCAAAAGGAGTTTATACGGTAATATCGTAAATCAATTAGACTTCAATTTTAAAAAACTAGACCATATGCCAAATCAGGTAAACTGTGCAATGTCAAAATAGAGCAATGTCACTGAAACATTCTATAAGCACACCTTGAGTCAGGTAGAGAAGGTAATCAAAACATAGCCCTTTTTTTACACAGTTGACCCCACACCAACAAATGTCCAGGCCCTGCCCCAGCTAAGCACTCTTTCCAAACTGATTTTCATCAATAACTGAACCTGCTTTGGCCCCCTTCAAGGCCATATTAACACAGTAACAAAGAATTATCATCCACGGTCACAGCCCTGGTTTTGGGGGGTAACTCATGAGGTTCTCTGAAATTTATAGGAACAACCCAATAAAGTAAGAGTGAAATCAGATAAATAGAGGTGATGCTTCAGTAGGGATACACCAACAAGAAGGAGCTCAACTGCCATGATTTACCAACAGGTGGTAAAGGAATGATCCTCATATTTCCCTGATTCTATGGATTATGAGATATTCCACTTAATATCACATTTCAATACAGTGAAGGGCAAAGAGCCACCCTATTAAACATATACATTATTTGTAAGCTATTTTCTAACTTCAGAAACAGTTTTTAAAACGTCCATCTTAGAACAAGGAAATAAAATAACTGCATGCACCAAATAAGTGATTAAGTACAGGTGTCAAGGGGGATGTGTTCAGTGGTCCACTCTCATTAACTGAGACTTTCAATGTGCTAGGCACACACTGTGACCTGGAATTACAAAGACGAACAAGGCAAAAATTCTTGCCCTCAAAAGAATCTCAACCTGGAGGTGGAGATAAGCACATTCAAAAGAACCATCATAAAGAACCTCCCAGAGGCAGTATAATACAGTGGTTCACAGCCTGACCTAGCGTTAAGATACTAGCTGTGCCACTCACTGCCTGGGCTTTCTGCGCCTGTTTCACCATCACTAAAATGTAATGGTAATAACTGTACTTATCTTTATTAGACAGTAGGAGGAAATAAATTAGTTAATGAATTAAATATGCTTAGCATGACTTTGGACAGGAATAAAAGTTGATTCAGTCTCGCAATGTGCACAGAGGATGCAGCAGGATCAGCAAAGGAAGAGCCTATAACTGAGTGTGGAACCTTACTAAAGGGATGCCTGAGCCCAACATGGAGGGAAGAGGAATTCATTAGGCAGATAAGAAAGACTCCTCTGAGTCATGAGAATACACATGCCATGTTAGGAACCTAAGTCAGAAGATGGGATCTGGCAAACTACCCTTGGGTCAGATCATGGAAGAATTTTGTGTCAGCTTTGTTTGGTTAGCAGTTTTGTCTGGTCAGGACAAAGAAACTGTCGTCAAGCCAAAGACAACAGGGAAAAGTAGAAGACACTTTATTGAAAGGTTGTGGATAACATACAGAAACAAGAAAACACTGAATCAACAGGTCTTTGAAAGAATCCAGGACAGCTAAAGAAATCCAGGTAACAGGAGCAAATGGGCAATCTTCTTAGAGTGACTTAATCTAGTATATGTGTCAACAACAGAATCTCCAGTATGTGCCTGAAATAAATTGCTGCCAACTACTTTTAGTCCTTCTTCTCTTTACTCAAAATTGAAGATACTCGGAAGAGAATTGACCTGACTTGGCTAGGAGAGCAGAGGGCTTCTTAAATAACAGCCTTGCAAGCCTGTAGGCACTGGAATCTGGGTAGTTCTCCAAAGTAACATCAGTTGTACAACTTCCAGGAAAACCAAGGATGGATGTTCCAAAGGGCAAAAAGAGACCCATGAGGGTCTTGCATGCTCTGCCAAGGATTTCATATTTTGTCCATCATCAGAGGGAACCCCTTGGAGGTGTAAGGACAAGGCCGAGGAACCACAAGACTCTCTGGAGACTAACAGATACCAGTAAGTGAGCACTAGCCCCATGATAACATACAGAAGCCTCACGCCACTGAGCAGGCATCAGCCCCAGGATCCCCTGGGCTCTGGCTCTGCCAGTGGATACCAGCTCTGCCATCTGCCAGGTCCTGCAGTCAGAGACCTTAGGACCTAGTGCTGCCTACTAGTGGGCAGAAACCAGCTCTGGGACACCTCGAGCCCCTCAGTCAGCAGCGCTGGGATGATGCCCCACAAACCAGCAGGCTGACACCAGCTCTGGGACATCTCAAACCCTGCAGCTAGCTGTGTCAAGACTGGCCCCATCTATCAGCAGGTCAACCCTTAGATCCGGGTATCCCAGCCGGACAACCACCCACTCCTGAACCAGGCTCAAACTATCAGTGGGCCAGCACAAGCCCTAGGATTCCCCTACCCTCTCAGGCAGCATCCTCGTGAGCCAGTCCCGCCAACCAGAGGCCAACAACCTCCACACAAGGCAGGGTCTGGCAACCAACCAGACCAGAGCCAGTAACACCTACCAGACCACCCACAGTAGTCAGCCCACAACAGAAGCACACTCAGCCCACGTGGGGGCAGCCTTAGTAAAGCTCTGGTGACCAGAAGGGAGTGTGCTGCTAGGACACCCAGGACATCACCCAAAAAATATCACTTCTCCAAGGTCAGGAAATGTAACCAAACTACCAAATACACAGAAATAAAAACAGCAAATCAGGCAAAATGAGATATAGAGGTACATGTTCCAAAAGAAAGGACAAGACAAAATCCCAGAAGAATAATTTAGGGGAGACAGGCAATCTAACCAACAAAGTTCAAGGTGATGATCATAAAGATGTTCAAACAAATCAGGGGAAGACTGGATTAACAGAGTGAGAAGTCAGAATTTTTTCTCGTGAAATGTCTTTACTTGAAACTGCATTTTATTTTTTGTTTCAGTTAATGTGCAATATTATATAAGTAACGGGTGTACAATACAGTGATTCATGATTTTTAAAGGTTATACTCTATTTATAGTTATTATAGAATTGGCCATATTCCCCTTGATGTACAATATATCTTTGTAGCTTATTTTATATATAATAATTAGTACTTCCTGATCCCCCCCAAAAAGTCAGATTTTTTAACAGAGTTAGAAAATATAAAAAATAAACAGAGGTGAAGAAGACAGTGAATGAAAAAGTACAGTAGAAGGAATCAACATTGAATTAAATGATACAGAGGAACAGATCAGTAAGTTGGAAAGCAAAGCAGTGGAAATCACTGAAGTGGAACCGGAAAAAGACAAACAAAAATGAGGACAGTAATAAGAGGCCTCTGGACAACGTCAAGCATATCAACATTTGAATTATAGAGGTCCTAGAAGGAGAAGAGCGAGCGAAAGGGGCAGAGAACATACTCTAAGACAGAATAGCTGAAAACTTGCCTAACCTAGGAATGGAAACAGACATCCAAGTCCAGAAAACATGTAGAGTCCACAACAGGATCAGCCCAAAGAGGGAGATTAAGAGGTACAAACTTTCCGTTGCAAAGTTAATGAGTCACGGGTATAAAATGTACAGTATGGAGAATATAGTCAACAACATCTTGGTACGGTGACATTTCATAACTAGACATTGTGATCAGTCTGAAATGCATAGAAATATCAAATCACTACATTGTGTAGCAGGAACTAACATAGTATTATAGGGTTAAATATACTTTAAAAACAAGATCATAGAAAAAGAGATCAGATTTATGGTCACTAGAGGTGGTGAGGAGGGAGAGGGAGACTTGAACGAAGGCGGTCAAAAGGTACAAACTTCCAGGTGTAAGTACTGGGGAGGTAATATACATGATAAATAAATTAACACTACTGTATGTTACATATGAAGGTTAAGAGAGTAAATCCTAAGAGTTCCCATCACAAGAAAAAATTGTTTTTCATTGCTTTAATTTCATACCTATATGAAATGATGGACGTTCATTAAACTTACTGTGATAATCACTTCATGATTATGTAAACCAAAGCATTTTGCTGCATACCTTAACCTTACACAATGCTGGAAAACTGGAAGAAAAATAGTTAAACCAGAATGCAGTACTTGAATTTCACTTCTAACGTGGTAGAGAATGCTCTAACTTCCACTTGACAGCACTGATATACAAGCACTGTACTAATTGCTGGATAAAAAAAGATATGACTTTCTGTGCTGAAGGAGCTCATAGTTAAGTGTTTCTACCTCCTCAAAGCTCTTTAAATTTCTATATTATTACTTAGCTGAAGATCCCTCACATTAACAAATGATGAATGTGATATTCATTAGGTCCCAGATCTGACTATACTCAATTGTAAAACAAAAACAGAAATAGCTACATAAAAAAATACATAGGTAATTCTTGCTGGAATAAGAGCAAAAAAAAAATCCACTTATTTAACTGGACAGAAGAAAGCAAAAGTTACATAGGGAAATAATCCCAAATAATTTATATTCAGTTTTTGAATGTTCAAGGGAAAAGATATACTCTCTACCTGTACCCAATTCCTCCATCTACTGTGAACTTTATATATTCTTCTGTTAGTTATTATATGTAGTAGGGGCAGGAGAACCAAGTGGTTAAGAGCTAAAGCATCCAAATAATATATTATCCAAACTAGAGCAATTTTGAGATGAATAAAGTCACAATAATTATACTGAGACCACAGAAGTAACCTAGGAACATCCCAGGCAAACTGAGACATCCAGTCACCCTGTTGAAAGCTTATGCTCCTAGGTCAGAGTTTGCTCGTGGGCAGGGAGAAACAACTGAAGGCTTTTGAATAGTGTTGTCAAATGATCAGGACTTCAGGAAGCCTAGTATAAAAGTGGGTTATGGCTTGACTGGAGCAGAGAGACACTGAGGATCGGAAAACTCATGATGACCTTCCTATAGCTAGGAAAGAAAGGACGAGATGCCAAGCTAGGATGGTGGCAATAAAAAGAGAAAACTTGAGAGAGAGAGAGAGAGAGAGAGAGGGAGACAGAGAGGGAGAGGGAGAGAGAGGAAACCTATATAAAGAGATCAGGCAGATAAAGAAATCAGACAGGTTGTAAAACTAATCCAAGTAGCTAGGAAATGCTAAACACATCTCAAAGAACCTGACAGAAGATCTGGCATAGCAGAGCCCCTGCCAATAGGAGAAACCAATAGGAGCTCAGATTCTAAGGCAGAAGCTGTTTGCTCCCTATCCATTTTCATACTTCCTGTTCACATCAGTGCCAGGAGCATAGGTATGTACTTCATCCCAAGGAGAACTGGAGCCCTCCACAAACCTCTTGCTATAATGTAAGGCATAGGTAAGCCAAGAGTTTCACTGGCAGGGTAGTAAAATGGCACCAACAATTGCTTCAGACACCACTTGGTGGCACCAGTACCTTGAAATGAATGAATGCAACCTGCTCCTCTTAATCTTGCACTGGACACAAAAAGGTCTTCAGCCAACCCTCAAGTCAAATTTTTTCATGATTATTTGATTTCTTCCAGAACTTTCACATCCACCTTCCTTTATTTTAATCTATGGAGAGCCTCAAAACTAGATGAGAATGTTTTACTTTAATAATTTCTTATTATTTCAAAAATTACTTTGCATGTATTATACATATAATTTTGCAAAAATGTGACATCTTTCATACCTAATTTTTATTATGTTAGCTTCTTCCTTTCTTTCTCTTACATGCCACCACTGCAATATCTCCCACCTTCTTCCAGAAAAACCCCATCTTAACCTAATTTGTATTCATCCAAACCCATTTCCATCACAATATAACCCTATACAAAAGTGTGTATAGAAAAATTATAGAGATTAAACACATACCTATAAAAGTTTTTTGATCAACAATTTATGAAATGTGCTCATGTAATATATTCTTCTATGTATTTCGCTTTTCTCCCTCAGCAGTATTTTGAATCAGTAATCCTTCAAAACAACTAATATTGCTCCAATTCACCTTTTGGAGAGGCTACATAATATTCTATGGTATAGACATATCTTAATTTATTCAACACAGTCCCTTGCTAAGGTTATTCACTTGGTTTCACTTTTTTGTCTTTCTATGATAATCCTGCTGTAGAAATCCTGGGTCTGTATCTTATATACTAGTCATTCTCTCTCTATGAGTTAAGAATCCCAAGAGGGGAAAGGGATAAAGGCTAAGTAGTATTTTTAATTTTAAGAAATGTTGCTAGACTTACTTCCCAAAAAAATCTGTTTAAAATCCCCATTTCTACCATCAGCAATATATGAAAGTGCCCTTTTCTTCATCTCTACTAGCAATGTATATTTTCGCTTTTGTCAGCCTTGATGGATGTAAAGGGATAATTCATCATTACTTTCTGTTTTCTTGACTGGTTGTGATTTTGAGCATCTTTCCAGGTGTTTTGGCCATACTGACTTGATTCTTCACAGCTTTTTTTCCCAAAGCAAGGATATTTTTAAAAAGCTAGAAGAATATTGCCAAAATATTTTGGAAAATAGAAAAATAGGATTTATCATAGTCACCAATATGTTTACATGATGTTTAACGCTAACTAAAAGTACTGAGATGCCAGAAAATAATCTTTTGAGTACTATTCAATTCTGGAATGTCTATTTTGAGGGCAGAAGATTTTTTTTTCATGAGGGATTGTCTCCTTCTTAGTGCTTCATTTCTGACTGGATGATATATTACTGTATATGCTTAAGTAGGATTTGCTATTAAATAGAACCAATCATATTTATTTGAGTGTCATTCAAAATACTTGTTTAAAAAAAATCAGTAGGGGAAGAAATTGTATTTTTAAGCTTCTAAGAAGATTTTATAAACAATGGAGCCCAAAGAACAAAAGTCATAAAGTGACTTGACAGTGTCCTTTTAAGTGAACATATGTGAGTTTTATGCCTCCATATGTGTTCGCATATGCCCTACATATGCACTGCCAGCTGCTAACCAACCAGATTGTTAAATGTGTATGTTTACTGTAAAACAAGCCGAAAGTGTTTGGTCTCTTTGTTAGAGAAACAGCTCGTAATTTCAAGTATACAAACATCAGTTGTTTTTCATTTCTTTTTCTTCCAAGCCAAATGAGCTGTTGATGCTCAATTTGGCAGCATCCTAACTGAGGTTGACTCTTGGCCAGCCACAGAAACCCGGCCCTGAAAGTTGAGGAAATTTTTACAAGAATAAGAAATTTTTCCTAATGGCTCCCTAAAACATTTGGAAGCTTTCTTTAGACCCTCAGCCAGTTCTTTCCCATTCACTATCCTAAAAAGGATAATCACTAACATTGTTTGGATACTAATGGATGGAGTTAAGGTGTGAAATGAGGGTATCAGGTCTTCCAACACTTTGGTCAACTACTCTTTCCAAGCTACTATTAACAGAGAACAGCCTAGGGATGCAGAGGTTATTTTGGGGATAACAACTTTATCTATGAGCCTTCTGTATCTCACCTTTTATTTCATCCTTTTTGACAGTCCCCCACAGCTTAAAATGCTGAAGTAAAGTTTGAACCAATTTTCAATTGATGGTAAAACCTTTGCCCCAATTATACATCAACTTCTATAATCACAATATTAAATCCAACGAACACCATTAGTATTCTCTAATACTAACATTAATATTCTCTGAATAACAGGAAGAGAAAGCATGTTAGGCTGTGATGAAATGAGCTTGTGCTCTGGAGTGGGAGTCTGTCCAGTTTTCAGTTCTAGCTCTGTCATTCCCTGGCTGTGCGGCCTCAGGTAAGCAGTTTCATGCTCCCAACTTCAGTTTCCTGGTCAGCTAGATGGGAACAATAATGCCTATTTCCTAAGTTTCTGATGAAGATGAAATGAAATAATCTGTGCAAAAGGACAATGAACAGTATTAGAAATACGGTAAACAATAAATGTGAATTTCCTTCCTCTATACTTCCTCTATACTTCCACCTTCTCTCTCTAAAAGAGAAACATGAGAACTAGGAATGTTTCTTGGTCAAGGAAATAGTTCAAAACTCCTCAATCTCAATGTTGGAGAGGTGGTAGGAGGAAGCTGAATTCAACATGAAAAATCGATTAAAAATATTAGCTTTTGATATCATTAATAGACTATATTGAGAAATGTGTATTTGTATATATTGTACACATACACCTTTATAAAATGCATATTCATTTATTTAGCACCTTCTGTATGTTTAGAATAGTGCTTGGCATGTAGCAAATGTCCGTAAATACGTTTTTAAATGAATGAAGATTAAGCCCTTAAAGCACCATCATAATTTCCTCCTAGTTGCTTGGTGATGATGCTTTGCTTTCCGACGAAAAAGTATGTATATCTGTTGCCACTGCACCGCTCTTTCCCTCTTTCTCTCTTTCCATTCAACCTTCCTGAAGCTGTCCAGTACTTCATAGCTAAAAAACAAAATTCCTATTGCTGCAGGTGTCTACATGTTTGAGGCAAAATGAGCCACCACTGACAATTGTAAAGAAAGAGAGAACAGCTGTTTGCATCTGGAGATGGGGCAAGAAAGAGAGAACAACAGCTGCTGGCAGCTGTGGCAGACAAGAAAGTGAGCAAGTGAGCAGCTGTTGGTAATTCAGAATCTACTAGACTGCCCAGAATAATTGAAATCCAGAAGAAGCATGCAAGACTCGACTTAACTGCTTTACTGTATCCTGCTCTCCATTAGGTCCTACTTGTCCTTCGTTAGAGACATTCCCATGAGAGCCACATGAGGACTCCTGGCAGGACTATCAGCCCCTAGGCCCCCATCCATAAGCAAGAGAGTTAAAATGGCATAGACTTTTCTTCCAGTAAGTCCATACCTATTTTTATAAGAAGAAAGAATTCTATGATTGGCCAGGGGAGGAATATTAACCAACAATGGTCTATCACAAGATGGAGCAAAGAGAATTCTTTCTGTATTACAAGAGGTTATGGTCATTTTGATGATGATCCCACATTTCAGAATTCACTAAGCTAACATAAAAATGTGAGTAAGCTAAGCTAACATTTAAATGTGTTTAAGTATAATTTAAACTTCGCAAAATGCATTTTTAAACCCTGTCAGTGGTTTCAATGTTTCTTTTTGTGTGTATATATCATCCTATGAATGTGTATGCACAGAAATAGTTCCCTCTACTTTGTTTTTTTTTTTTAATAAAAAGAAGAGGAAAACATCTGGGTAGCACACATCAGGTAACAAAATATTGAGTTCAATTTTGTGCTTCACACAAGTTCTTCTCATCAGCTGCGATTCTAAGAAAAACTGAGTGACCCAAAAGTATATCAGTCAGTCTGTTTCTCATCTTGCTTAACACAGAAGAAAAGCAAGATACCATTTCAGTTTATAGAATTTCAACTCTTCAGTTTTTGAAAGGCACAGTTCAGAAGAAAAAGAGGCCTCTACACAATGTTTTTTATTACTAAATTATATACAACTACATGTCTCAAACAAAAGAATAACTTAATAGAGTTCCCACTGTGGCTAAGAGGTAAAAAACCCAACTAGCATCCATGAGGTCCGGATCAGCTGCAGCTCTGTATTAAAAGAAATCAACATTTTGAAGACAGTGATGGGGAAAATGTTTGTGATATAACATTCGTGGAGAAGAATCTGCTAAGATGATTCACAAGTGAAAAGTTGAATGCAAAATGCACATTATGATTAAAACTAAAGTGAAAAGACAGACTCAGTACAACAATATAAAAGGAATTTTTTTAACTAGAGGAAGTCAAAAGAAGATACCGAGGGCAAATTTTTAACTCCATTTCTCTTTATGCCAATAAATTATATAATATAAAAGACCTAAATAATAATCAAATTATTTAAAAATTACTAATAAAAGCACTAAATCATAAGCGCCAGAAGGACCTGGTCCTTATCTGGTTTTGCTCTTTGTATCTCCAATGCCTGCCACACTGAGTAAAGGCCAATAAATATTTGTTAAATGAAGAAGTAAATAAAATGAGTGAATAATCTATATTTTTAAACCATGGTTGTAGAAGAAACAATGAAATCACTTATACCAAGAGCGTATGTGTGACTGAGAAGAGAAGGCCTACTCTACTGTAAGGATCAACTAGAAACATCTCCAAAGGTAAGCACTCACGGCACTTTGAAACTGGCTCTACTTGGGTGAGGTATGTGGCCCAGCCAGATCTAATGAGTTCCAAGCTCCGAACTGGAAGAGGCAGAGAAACTAGCCAATCTCTAAATATACTTCTGACTCTAAGATATGATTCTCAACCGGGATTATGAGAAAAGGGAAGGAGAGTAATAGCCAAAGGACTAGTGTCACAGGCATCTGACCCTTGATTACCAAGAAGAATAGCCCATGACAAAGTTCCCAGATATTCTGTGCTCCAGGTAAGTAACTTTCCTCAAAGCAAATCTGATTGATGTCTCTATACACAGCTCCCCTCTCAGGTCCAGGCTTTGTTCCCTCATCTGGCACTGAAAGAAATGCTTGAACTTTAAATAAAGTAGAAAGAACATGAGATGTCGTCTACTCTTGATTTTACTGTCCTGAACTCCTGCAACAGCAGACATCAAAGATTAAAGACTTTTTACCATGTCAAAGTCTGCCTCTGAATCAGCCTCATCTATTCAACTATTACCTGGGGACACTGTGATAGGCTCATCATTCCAGTATGAACATCTTTGTACAAAGTCTGTTTTCCAGATATTCTGAAACTTCCCCAAGCTCTGCTTATATAAAGTGTGGATGTCCCATATTAACACAGGGTACCCCTGCACTCTGAGCATGGAGTAACTCAAGACCCTGACGAACCTGTATATTTTCCAAAATATGTTTGCAGCAATCCCCTCTTGCCTATAAAATAGCATTAAAGGAAATGCCTCACTCCATAAATATAACTGTCAAGTACTTAAGTGACTTGCACTTCATCATCATCATCACCAAAATCATATTGTGCCTTTTTTGTCCAGGGCTGGGATCACAGTGTACTCTGCATATTCCACAGATATTTGAGAAGCACATGGAGAAGATGCAGCCACTGGGTTTTTATCAGACGTTTTAAAAGGGACCATAACATGCAGTTGTTTCCAGATATAATTTCTGTATTTGAAGTGTGATGGTTATTTTATGTGTCAACTTGACTGGACCACCTGGGATGCCCAGATATTTGGTCAAATGTTATCCAGTGTTTCTGTGAGGGTGTTTTTGAATGAGATTAACATTTAAATTGGTAGACTGCCCTCCATAATGTGAGTGGACCTCATCCAATCAATTAAAGAACTGAATAGAATAAAAAGTGTAACTCTCACTCAAGTGAGGGTTCTTCCTGCCTCATGACCACTGTGCCAGTATATTGACTTTTTCCTGGCTTTGAACTTGAACTGAAATATTGGCCCCTTCTGAATCTTAAGCCTACTGACCTCCATATTGGAACTAAATTATTAGCTCTACTGGGTCTCCAACTTTACCAACTCATCATGCTGATCCTGAAATTTGCTAGCCTCCACAGTTACATGTGCCAATTCCTAACAATAAATCCCTCTTCAAATACACATTCTATTGGTTTTCTTTCTCTTGAGAACACTGACTAATAGAACATGTAAGATCCAACATATTATTCAACACATAATATTCCATCCACTGACAGAGGATTCTGGAAGATGGTAGCATAGGGAGCACCAGGAATCTGTCTTCCCATGCAAACAACTGCAGGGGTAGAATCTCTCTGATGTGACTACTTTGGAACCCTGGAGCCTGTTGAATGCTTGCAATATCCAGTGGAAGCCTTGGATGGCAAACTGCAGTTAATTCTGGTCAATTTCAGCTCTTAGCACAGTAGCAACTATCCTTTCCCCATCCCTAGCCACATGGCAGGCATCTGTGCTTGTGTTCCTGGAGCAGAAGCCAGGATGGGCAAAAAGAGCCCTGTCCTCTAAACACTGTAAATCCGTACATTGTTCACTGATTGATGTTTTGGACCACAGAGGTACAGGCAAAAAGACAAGCAGCCATTACTGTTGTTCCCTCACACATTATTGCAAGCCCCTCCAGCTGAAGTGAATTCCAGGGACTTTAAAGGGCCAGCGTACTGGCCTTCCCAAACATCCTGCCTTTGTTTTTCATTTTTTCCTCTTTCAGAAGCCAGACATCAAAGATTAGGACATTCAAAAAACAAGTGCATATATGGGGAAAAATAGAAAGTGACCATGCATGTCCAGGGAAAGGCTCAGAAAAGACCAAAGAAGACCTTGAGTTTACAACTCAGGTGATCCTGTGCATAGAAATACACTATACAATCAATAGAAACAAAAATTATAACAAAAAGTAGCACACCCTGGGGAAGAAGAATCTGATTTCTTGAGTTAGCACATTATTAGACTCAAATGTCCAGTATGCAACATAAAAGCACAAAGCGTACAATAATAAAGCATGGTTCAATTAAAGGAAAAAACTAAATCAACAGAAACTCTCCCTGTAAAGACCTAATGGCAGACCTCCAAGACAAAGACTTTAAAACAACTATCTCAAAAATGCTCAAAGAATTAAAGGAACAGAAACTCAAGAAAACAATGTGTGTGAATGAAGTGGAGCTATCACTAAATAGACAGAAAATCTAATAAGAAATCAAAAAATATTTTTGAGCTGAAAAGCATAATAACTGAGATAAAAAATCACTACAGGAACTCAAAGGCAAATTTGAGCAGGCTGAAGAAATTATCAGCAAGTTTTAAGACAGGACAATGGAAATAATCAAATACGAGGAACAGAAGAAAAATGATTAATTAAAAGTGAACAGATCCTTCTATACTACTGCAAATGATAAAATTTCACTTTTTATGGCTGAGCAGTACTCCATTGTATACATATACCACACGTTTATCCATTCATCCATCAACAGACATTGAGGTTGTGCTTCCATATCTTGGCTACTGTAACTACTGCTGCAATGAATAGAGGGGTGCAGGTATCTTTTTGAGTTAGTGTTTCCATTTTATTGGAAAATATCCAGAAGTGAATTTCTGAAAAACATGGTAGTTCTATTTTTAACTTTCTGAGAAATCCCCATATAGTTTTCCATATTTGTTGCACTAATTTACATTTCTACCGAGAGTGTCCAACACTTACTTCTTGTGTTTTTTGGAAACAGTTATTCCAACAAGTGTAAGGTGATATTTCCTTGTGGTTTTGATTGGCATTTCCCTGATAATTAGTGATACTGAGCATCTTTTCATGTGCCTGTTGGCCATCTTTTTATCTTCTTTGGTAAACAGGTGAAGAGGATTAACAGGTATAAACTTCTAGGAATAAAATAAATAAATTATAAGGATGTAATGCAGAGAACAGGGAACATAGTCAATACTTTATAATAACTTTGTATGGAGCATAATCTATAAAAATATCAAATTACTACATTTTGCACCTGTTTTGCAAGTAAACTATACTTTGATAAACATAATAATAAAGAACAAAATTAAAATTTAACCCTGATCAATTAAAAGGAAAAAAAGCAAACAGAGCCTAAGGGACCTGTGGGAAACCATAAATCTAGTCCAATAAAACTAGGCTGTGCAAAAGATATATAGTATATTTATTTTTTTATCCTTATAACTCAATCTCTTCCAAATTAAACAAACAACCTATGTCTGATGAATGCCCAGGCTTTCAAACTTCCTTCTTCTCCCTTGCTCCTAAAGGATGTGTCATCTTGGGGCACACAGGCACTACCATGAGTTCATTGTAATAGGGAATGGGACAATGGGGCATCTTAGATCCCATTCACCATCTGAGTTTCTTGCTAGTTCCTGCTGTGGGACTACATATAGGTCCTGAACTGCTATCTGCTAAAGTGAAAATGGATCTATCTTTCTTTTGGGCATTGTGCTAGCATTAACTGCTGAAGTCAATAACAGTAGCCAATTATCTCTGTTCTTAAACTCTTTCATATTCCCCACGATATTCTTTGTCCAATCCCCAGACTGGCACACAATCTAGTCCTACTCCATTACCTCTCTGACCTCTTCCCTTTGCCTAGCTTTCTCTAACACATTAATCTCCTTGCTGTTCCTTAATGCACCTAACATATTTCCATGTCTGGGTCTTTGTATCACCATTCCTTCTGTTTACAAGTCATGCTCCCTCACTGCATTCAGACCTTTGCTCTGATGTCACCTTCTCTATACTCACTCCTTAACCATCTTATTTAAAACTGAGTAACACTCCTGAGCACCCATACGCCCTTCTTGCTTTATTCATTTCCATAACAGTCATCATCATCTGATATATCATATGCTTTACTTATTTGTTTGATTTATTTTCTGTCTCTTTCCTTGAGAACATAGGCTCACCATAGAAATGAGAACTAACAAATAGTGCAGAGGACACAGAATTGATATGGAATCTGCTCCATGACCTTGAGATTCAATGAAGTGCATTGAAGCCTCAAGGATAAGGAATGAATGGTACAATAAGCATCTTACAAGATTTGGGGTGGGGAGTTCCTGTTGTGGCTCAGTGGTTAATGAATCCAACTAGGAACCATAAGGTTGCGGGTTTGATCCCTGGCCTTCCTTGCTCAGTGGGTTAAGGATCCGGCATTGCTGTGAGCTGTGATGTAAGTTGCAGACGTGGCTCAGATCCCGCATTGCTGTGGCTGTGGTGTAGGCCGGCAGCTACAGCTCCTGTTAGACCCCTAGCCTGGGAACCTCCATATGCCGTGAGTGCAGCCCTAGAAAAGGCAAAAAGAAAAAAAAAATTGGGGGGTGGGATCAAGTTAGAATCAGGCCATTCCCCATCCCTTCAAGTCCTCCACTTTTCAGGTATCCATATTTGTCCTCTTCTCAGTCTCCACTGGCTTTTATTTTAAAACTCCAAAGGTACTAACAAATGATGAAGATGTCTTATTTTTTGTCAAAAATTTATTGAGAACCTACTTAAATTTTTTGTATTAGTGAAGGTAACTCTAGCTACTGAAACAAAAACATTTCATCCGAATAGAAACTTATTTCTCACTGAGAGGGTCAGCCCAATGTGGTGTATGCTGCTGGCAGGTAGATTTTCCCACTGAGGGATTTAAGGATCCAGGAATCTTCCATCTTATGGCTCCACCCTTCTTCTGAGTCACTCAGCATCAGTTATAAGAGGAAAGAGTGAGACAGAGCAGTTGCCTAAACATTTTGATCACACATATTACTTCCATAGCATTGCCTGACCTAGATCATGGTAAAACTGCACGCAAGAAGCCTTGGAAACTGCAGTCTCTGCCTGAGCAACTCTTTCGCTATGCCAATTCTATGCCACAGAAGGAAAAGCACAAAGCCTAGGCAGTTAGCTGTTTTTCTATGCATGCTGTTTGCTGTGTAAGCATTCTCATGTACACTGCTTCATTAATTCTTCAACATCCTTATCAGATGTCATTATCATTCCCCTTACACAGAAGAGAAGAATGATACCCAGAGATAAAAACCGACCTTCCAAAGCTTTAGAATGTGACTCGTTTGTGGAGATTTGCATTTCTAATATAGTCTTTTTGTCTTTTTGGGCCCCACCTGCAGCATATGGAAGTTCTCAGTCTAGGGGTCAAATTGGAGCTACAGCTGCCAACCTAAGCCACAGCCACAGCAATGCGGGATCCAAGCTGTATCTGCAACCTATGCCACAGCTGACAGCAAGGCTGGATCCTTAACCCACTGAGTGGGACAGGGATTGAACCCACATGCTTACGGATCCTATGAGCCACAATGGAAACTCCCTCTAATATAGTCTTTATTGCAATACAATGGACAAACCATACTATTCACTAATTTACAATGTACAAATCAATGATTTTTAGTACATTCACAGAGTTGTGCAACCATCACCACGATCAATTTCAGAATATTTTTAATCACCCCAAAAGAAACTTTGTACTCATTAGCATTTTCTTTCCATTTTCTCCTCAGTTCCTTTCAGCCCTAAGCAACCACTAACCCACCTCCTGTCTCTAAAGATTTGCACATTTTGGACATTTAATATAAATGAAATCATATAATATGTGGTCTTTTGTGACTGGCTTCTTTTACTTGGTTTAATATGTTCAAGGTTCAACCATGCTGTAGCATTTATCAGTACTTTCTTTTCATTGCCCAATAATATTTCATTGTAAGGATATACTACAAATTTGTTAACCATTCATTGAGTGATAGACACTCAAACTGTCTCTTCTGGAACAATAACTAGGAACAGAATTACTAGGTCATATGGTAACTTATATACAACCTTTCTGAGGAACTGCCAGGCTGTTTTCCAAAGTGGCTGTGCCATCATGAAAAGATGCTCAACATCACTAATTATTAGAGAAATGCGAATCAAAACTACAGTGAGGTACCACATCACACCAATCAGAATGGCCATCATTTAAAAAGTCTATAGGAGTTTCCACTGTGGTACATTGGGATAAGAATCTCACTAGTAGAGGTGTAGGTATAACTCCTGGCCAGGCAGAGTGGGTTAAAAGAATCCAGCAATGCCACAGCTGTGTCATAGGTTGCAGCTGCACCTTGAATTCACTCCCAGCCCAGGAACTTTCATATACCATGGGTGTGACTATAAAAAAAAAGAGAGAGCACTACAAATAAGAAATGCTGGAGAGGGTGTGGAAAAAAGTGAAGCCCCCTACACTGTTGGTTGGAATATAAACTGGTACAACCACTAAGGAAAACAGTGTGAAGTTTTCTCAGAAAACCAAAAATAGAATTACCATATCATACAGCAACTCTACTCCTGGGCATATATCAGGACAGAACTGTAATTCAAAAAGATACATGCACCCCTATTTTCATAGCATCACTATTCACAATAGCCAAGACATGGAAAAACCTAAATATCTATCAACATTGGATTAAGAAGATGTTGTACATATATACACTGGAATGCTACTCAGCCTTAAAAAAGAATGAAATAATGCCATTCGCAGCAACATGAATGCAACTAGAAATTATGATACTATGTGAAGCAGTCCAGAAAGAGAAAGACATGTACCATATGATACCACTTACATGCAGAATCTACGATACGGCACAAACGAACCTCTACGAAACAGAAACAGACTTGTGGTTGCCAAGGGGGAAAGGGGAGGGCTTGGGACAGACTGGGAGTTTGGGGTTAGTAGATGCAAACTATTGCATTTAGAAAGGATAATCAATGAGACCCTACTGTGTAGCACAGAGAACTATATCCAATCTTCTGGGATAGACCATGAGAGAAAAGAATATTTTAAAAGAGTATATGCAGAGGCACCCCTATAGTGTAGTGGCATAAGGATCAGGCATTGTCACTGCAGCAGCTTGGGTTGCCGCTGTGGTGTGGGTTCAGTCCTTGGCCTGGGGATTTCCACATGACATGTGGGGGGGAAAAAAACTATATATATATATATATGTATGTATGTATGTGTGTGTGTGAAATGAGTCAGTCTGCTGTATAGCAGAAATTGGCACAAAATTGTAAATCAATGATACTTTAAAAATTAATTAACTTAAAACAAAGTGGCTGTGCTATTTTACAATCTCCCCAGCAGTGTAGAGGGTTCCAGTTTCTCCACATCTTCCCCAACACTTTTTACTATTGTCCCTATTTTATAGTTGGGTTTGCATTTTGAAAGATGACTACTTCTATCAACTTCAAGACTTAGAGTTATGATTCAGTTCCCACACTAAGAACCTAGATAGGTAAAGAGAGGTCTATGGAAAATTTTTAAACATTTCTGTCGTCATGCTAGACCCACACACTTTATCCTGCCATCTGATGGACATGAACCTGAAGTGGTGGGACTCCATGAATGCCAACCTTTCTTGGGTTTACCCCATGCTCTAGACTCTTCCTGACCACTCCTTTCCTAACATACCACAATAAAAAACTAGATGCAGAAAGTTTTGAACCTTTTATTTTGACCTATCCACTTTGATCCTGTGTCCTTTCTGATCTGAGAATCTTTTGACCCATGTGATGGAGGGCAAAAAACTTTACATCAAAATTGTGTTTACATAGATAAAAACACTCATTAAGAAAATATTTTCAGAACTAACGTTATTAAGCTACTTTAATTCTTTGATACAATTTTTTATTCTAGGGCATTAAGATACTGCTAATTTTTTTCCATTTTAATTTTTAATTTACTGAAATTCTTTTCATTGGAATCAATTATTTTCCACATAAGGCTTAAATGAAAAAGTTACTCAATGTGGTTTTATTCTCTTTGTTGTTCATATCAAATTTTACTGATTAGAGTTTCGGCAATTGCAAGATTTCTTTTATAGTCATTATTTGTACCAAATCCAATTAACTCAGGTCAAATTATTCATACCTAAACTTAGTCAAAAAATTGGATTCATCTGTCAATTTCTACGCAATAATAAATTTTAACATGTGCCAATGTAGTTGTTGGGAGTTTTATTTAGTGTTGATTACTTCTGCCAAGTCTAATTTGTCCCTGTTTACCATTTGTATGTTTCAATGTGAGCAACAAAGCATGATTCTTCAGTCATATTTTTGTCTCTAAGTAATTTCATCACGTGCAATTTCTTTTTTTTATTAACAATTTTATTTCAGTTATAGATGTACAAAGATCATAAGTCAATACAATAGATTTTGTGTCCCAAACCCACAGTACATCCCCCCACCCCCCAGATTGTCTTATTTGAAAAACCAAGGTTTTCCAAAATCTGTGAGTCATTGTCTGTTCTTCAAAGAAGTTCATTGTGCCTCTTTAGTTTCCACATGTAAGCGGTAGCATTGGGTGTTGCTGTCTAATTGTCTGACTGGTTCCACTTCGTATGATAATTTCTAGGTTCATCCATGTTGCTATAAAAGTTATTCTGTTCCTTTTAATGGCTGAGTAATATTCTGTTGTGTGTATGTACCATATCTTCCCCATCCACTCCTCTGTCGATGGGCATTTAGGTTGTTTCCATGACCTGGCTTCTTCCCTCTCTAGCTGCTTGAGATGTAAAGTTAGATTGTTTATTTGAGCTTTTTCTTGTTTCCTAAGGTTGGCTTGTATTGCTATATACTTTCCTCTTAGCGCTGCTTTTGCTGAATCCCAGAGGTTTTGGAGTGTCGTGTCTTTGTTGTCATTTGCTTCTAGGTATTTTTTAATTTCCTCTTTGATTTCTTCAGTGATCCACTGATTGTTTTCTTGTTTTTGTATCCATTCAGCTAGTCTATGTCTTTTGGTTGGGGCATTCAGGCCATTAACATTTAAGGTAATTACTGATATATATGTTCTTATTGCCATTGTATTAACTGTTTGGGGTTTTTGTGGCTTTTTTTTTTTTTTTTACCCTGAAGTTTTGATATAGGAGTCTATATACAAATGAGATTGTTTTAAGTTGTTGGTTTCTTAATTG
>PVHT021183617.1:10583419-10593534 GCA_004024745.2 Catagonus wagneri
GAGACTGCTTTGCCCCGGGACCCAGTGCACGTGAAAGTCTGTGTGTGCCTTTCAAGGATGGGGTCTCTGTTTCCCCCAGTCCTGTGGAGCTCCTGCACACAAGCCCCGCTGGCCTTCAATGCCAGATGCTCCGGGGGCTCTTTCTCCCTGTGCCCGATCCCCAGGCGTGGGGTTCTGACGTGGGGCTCAGAACTCTCAGTCCTGTAGCTAAGTCTCTGTGCTGCAGTTAGTTTCCAGTCTGTGGGGCTTCCCACCCGGGAGGTATGGGGTTGCTTCTATCGCGTAATCGCTCCTCCTACCTCTTGATGTGGTCTCCTCTTTGTCTTCTGGAGTAGAATATCTTTTTTGGAAGTTTACAGTCCATTTGGTTGAACGTTGCTCGGCATTTGGTTTTAGTTTTGCTGTTTTTCGGGAGAGAAGTTGAGCTCCAGTCCTTCTATTCCGCCATCTTAATCCAGTCTCTCACGTGCAGTTTCAGTTGCTGTCATTTTCCTTTGTACTGACCATTCCTACTAATAATATTTAATACAAAATGGATAAAGGACTGATAGCTTGAATTTTTTTTTTCCTTTTTAGCTACTTCATGAGAAAACTGAGAAGTTTCCCTCAGCTATGTCAAAGTTGTTCCGCTATCTAGAATTTCTCTGTATTGATGACAATTCTTTAACATACTGCCAATCAGACTGTGTACTCTGTACTAACCACTCATATACTGATGACAGAGCAATGAGCAAAGGGTGGGATTATAATATCCTTGGGCCAAATGTTCCTGAATCAATATAATTCAGTATCACAAAATTAATCTGCTCAGTGTGTTCTATACCTGATTCATCATTGGAATCACCTGGAGAACTTTTAAACATACACATTCCCAACTTACATCTTCCCATATCCCTATCTGTCAGGGATGAAAATCAGTTCACCAGTCCGAAATAGGCTCCCAGCATCTGTAATTTTTCTTTAAGTTCCTTTAGTGATTCTCATGTCTATCCATGGGACTCTTCTGGGCTAAGCCATACCCGTAACGGGACTATCCACATAAGCATGTTAGAATACTTTTACAACTTACCAAAAAAGAGAAATAGGACATTAAGGAGGAAAAGAAAACCTGCTGGTGGCTAAGAAACAGTGGATGGGTGTGCTAAATGGAAGGGCCTGGTGAATATATATGGCACGCAGGCAGTGGTTATCCATTAGGAAGTCAGGAGAAGGAGGTGAAAATGAAGCAGCACCATTCAGCATCGAAGTTTTCAAACTTTAGGCACTATTGGGTCTTTCCTCTTCTATGGCCCTTGTTCTGCTTTGCCTGGGAGCCTTTTAAGGCTGGACAAGACTGTGCCCTGCAGTGACTAAACTGTCAGGTAACCTAACATAGCAAATGTGAATCTCAGTCTACAACTCAAAAGTAGGAAAGAAAGAGAATTTCATTTTCTGTGATTCAACTTATTTCCTATTTTTGAGATGCCCATTTACTGTAGAAAGGAAAATGAATTCAGTCACTTCAAGGTTTTCCTTCTCTTGCCCCAAGGTGGGTCCGAGGTAGGGTGGTGGAACAGTGGTTTTAGTGCCAAGGTGTTTTGAATGGAATGCTATTATGTCACCTGCAGAGGCAGATGAATCCCCACCTAAAGTCTGGTTCCAATATTGGTAATGATGTCACCACATATGTACACCAAAAGGGTTTATAAAAAGCCTTTTTACTTACATAATTGAGGTGTCCGGGGAGAGCAGGACAGACTTCTCAAACAAATCTGAAATAAAAAATAAAAAAGCAAGAATGGCTTTCTCTTGTGGTGCAGCAGGTTAAGGATCCAGTGTTGTCTTGTCAAGGGTCACTGCTAAGGCACAAGTTCTATCCCTAGCCCTGAAAATTTCCCCACACCATGGTCACATCCAAAAATGAAAAAAAAAAAAAGAAAAAAGAAAAAGAAAGTCTCTCAATTATTAAAAAAAAAAGGCAAGGAAATCAGAAGGGGTTCTTATTGTGGTTAGGGATTAGGAGTGGACATGAGAGTCCCTCCTAGCAAGGGCTTGTGGTTTAGCTGGCACCAAATTGGTGATCACCCAGGGTTTCTTATCAGTTTGTCCAGATCTGGGGCATAAGGGGAATGGGAAGAGGTAAGGCTTAGCTAGAGGCTGTCAGCAATCGAATATCAAACTACCAAGCCAGATTCTTCATCAGAAGGGCCTTTGTTTTTGATCTCATGTGTCCACACAGTAATCCTCTAAAGCAACAAGCATCTTGTCTGATCCTTGATATTTAAGAGAAATTATTACTAAGGTTATATTGATTGATTTAGACAAAGTCCTGAGTTCCGAGCTCCAGCAGAGGGCACGGTGAGAAGCGGCCGGGCCTTCTGCCCCGAGGCCCTCAGGGCCCCGGGGGCAGGCGCGTGAGCTGCCCACCCCCGACCCCACCCCGGGACCGGCTGAGCTGCAGCCCGCAGAGCCCAGAGCGGTCGCCCACCACGGGCTCGGGGCGTTGGAGCAGCAGCCTCTCCCCCAACCCAACCTCAGCTACCAAATAGCGGTGGCCGGTGGAACCAGGACCTTGCCGACTGCCTCTTCTCGTGGCTAAACGCTGCAGAGCGCAGGCGAAGCCTGGGCCCAGCTGCCAAGGAGGTGGTGCCTTGGGGCAAAAAGAATGGCGGCCGCTCCAGCCGTTAGAGCCTCAAGGGCAGGAGAAGGCGGATCGATGTGGACGCCACCTCGGCCACCCTCACACCTTGGAGCCTCACGGACCAGGGGTGACCACTCTGTCCCACTTGGACTAGATCTCACCTTCTCGCGAAGACGACGGACAAAGGCCTTAAAAGGCCCTAAGGGTGACCGGAGCCTCCATCGACCACGCGCCATCTGGCGGTTGGCTGCTGTTCCACTAAGACCTTGAAGAGAGAAATAGTAGATAACGCGCCTCAAGTGGCCAATGGGAAGAGCGCACCACCCTTTGGGAAGATTGACGGGCCGGTTCTAGGTGGCCTGTGTATACGAAAAAGCTGCTCTCAACCCCCGCCCCCCCACCGCCTCCCTGCAACCTTTCAAAAGCAAACTTTCGCTACATCAAGGCCTTTTAGATGTAAAGAAGTTGCCAGCAACGCATGATACAGTTAGAAAGTCTTGGCTTGTAAAAATGCCCATTAAAAAAAAAAAAAGTATAAAAGAAATGCCTTCTGGGAGTTCCTGTCGAGGCTCAGCAGTAATCAACCCGACTAGTATCTGTGAGGACGTGGATTCCACCCACGGGGATCCCACTGAGCTGAGGTGTAGGACGGCAGCTGCAGCCTCCATTCAATCCCTGGCCTGGGAACTTCCATGTGCCCCCAGTGTGACCTTAAAAAGACAAAAAGGAGGGGAAAAAAAAGAAATGCCTTCTGAAATGGAATGTTTGACCAGCTCTAGAAAAGACATCAGGAGAGACAGAGGTCGACAGAGTGGGTTAGTGGACTTGGAGTGGAAGACCTTGAGGAGGAAGAAAAGAAGTTTCTTCGCCAAACTGGTCCTACTTAGAAGACATTTCTGTATTATAACCATTGTTTTTGTGTGTGTGTTTTATATATATATATTTTATATATATAGTAGTACATATATATATAGTACATACATAGTATATATATAGTATATACATAGTACTTTTTTATATATAGTACTTATATATATAGCATAGTATATGTATAGTAGTCCTTTATATATAATACCTTTACATAGATAGTATATATATTTTACATATGTAAGTACTTTTTTGAAATATCTACTCTTTATATATATATTCCGAAGTGTCTTATATATGTTAAAAGTAGAGATAGTAAAAGGACATTTTGTAAATATCTTTTTGTTAAAATTCATATGAAATATTGTTTATTGGGGGGAAGGAGGGTTGGCCGAACCACCTCTTTAAACTGTGCACATTGTGTTTGTGCACTGGTTCAAGGTCAAGGAGGAGGAGGAGAAGGAAGTGCAGAGAACTCTATGCCAGTGTGTTTATAGTAAGGCAGGATTAACCATTGTCCTTTTTATGTGCATTTTGTTTTGCTTTGCTGTGTACATAGTATATAATGGACAAACAAGAGTCCTAATTTTCAAGATCTGGTCTTTCTAGATGTTAAAGAGGTTGCAAGCATATAACAAAAATAGTAAACTAGTATATTTTGTACATTTTATGTTAAAATTCCTAGGAAAGATTGTCTTCCGAAAATGTGAGCATTATAGTCCTCTGGGTTAGTGGAGAGGGGAGAATAGGGAAGGGGACTGGTCGTAAACTAGAATGCTCATATTTCAAAGACACTTTCAGAATATAGCTGTTATATGTGTGCAATTTATTCAGGACTGCTCGGTATATAGTGGACAAATTAAATACTTATTTGAAACATCTAGTCTGTCTAGACATTTAGAAGTGCCCGACATATATAAAATGTAGAAGTAGTAAAATATCACCTTGTAAATATCTTTTTGCTAAAATTCATTGGAAATATTGTCTTTCGGAAAAGGGACTGTTAAACCACCTCTGTGAGCAGTATATTATTGTCTATATCTGTTCAGTGGTTTGGAAGAGGTGGGAGAGAAAGAATTTCAAGAAGTAAATATGCTAGTGTGTTCATAATATGATAGTGTGTTTGTACCTGGACATTTTCAGACAAAACCATTTTTTTATGTTAGGAGAATTTTGTTTTGCTGTGTATATAGAATATATAATCGACAAATGAATCCTAATTTTGCAACAGCTAGTCTCTTGAGGTTAAAGAGGTTGTCAGTGTATGACAAAGTAGCAAAATTTGCACATTTCATACACTTTGTGTTGAAATTCATAGGAAAGCTTGTCTTTTGTAAGTAACTTTGGATATGAATTTGTTCAACCACCTCTACACATTACACATGTCTGTACTTGTCCACTGGATTGGTTGTGGAGAGAAGGAAGTAAGGGGAGAGCGTGGTTCAGACCAAAATAGTCATATTTAGAATACACTTCAAATTATAACCATCGTTACATGTGTGGAATTTTATTTAACAGTGCTGTATGCATATCTGACAAATGGGTTCTTATGTGAAATATCTAGTCTTAGATATTTAGAAGTGCTTGATGTATTTAAAAGTAGAATAGAAGTAGCTCTTCTTGTAAAGAGGTTTTAAAAACTGATGAGAATGGAGTCCCTTGTGGCAAAGCAAGTTAAGAATGTGATATTGTCCTGCAGTAGCTTGGGTCGCTGCTGTGGTACAGGTTCAGACCCTAGCCCGGGAACTTCCATATGCTGGGGGTAGAAACAAAACAAAACAAAACAAATGATGGGAAATACTGTCTCTAGAAATGGAATTGGTAAACGTCCTCTCTGAACAGTGTACTCTGTGCTTGTTCATTGGATTAAGGGAGGTAGGAGGGAAGACTGCAAAAGATGTTTTGCTAGTGTGTATTTTGCTAGTGTTTACCAAAAAATTTCAATTTATCCATTGCTCTATGTTACATGCATTTTAATTTTACCGTGTATGTTATGAATATACTTGACAAATGGGTCCCACTTTTATAATATCTAGTCTCTAGATTTTGAAGAGTTTGCCATTTTATGACAAAAGTAAAGTTAGTAACCTAACACATTTTGTACAAAAAAAAAAAAAAAAAAACTCCCAGAACGTGTTGTGTTTTACATGTATAATTCATTTAATCCTGACTGCAGGTACTATTATTATCCCACCTTATACATGAGGACGGTGAAGCACAGAAGTAATGGCATCTGCCCGCTACCGGAAAGAGTAAGGTTTCTGACTCAGGCTATATGGCTTCAGATTCTGTGCTCTAACCTCTACCACATACCTCTCTTTCCTGTCTTCCTGGTCCTTCTCATCCTATCACTACATGATAAAGCTGAGCTGCTTTGATGCCGAGGAAGTTCCATGAAGATATCTCTACTTCTAGGGCTCGCTGCTTCCATGTAACTCTGATCCTGGAAACAGGGCTCTCATCCCATTCTCCAGAAATAGACCAGCCAGAAATCAAATGGCATTTTCAAATTGGGTCATTTAAGGAGAACCCATAAAGGAACTGTTTACTAAACTGTGGGCAGAGTTTACGAAAAGCAATGACTGATGGGACAGCAGTCCGTCATTACCCAGCACCCCAGCCTGAATGGATGAGGGGAGGAAGTGGTTTCAGGAACCAAGAGAGTTGTGTGGAGAGGGCCATCTGTGAGGAGCCGTGGCCTTTAGTTGAGGAGCACAACTGGGAAGGCGAGGGAATAAATATCTTGACCTTACTTTCCTCCTGCTCTCCAGATCTCTTGCCAATGCCTTCTCTTAGCCAAACCCAGTGGAAGAATGGAAGGAAAGGAAACTGTTGATGCAGTCCATATGGATAGGCACCCAGCACACCAGGCCACAAGATGTGAAGTGGATCTGTGAGGTAAATGGAAAATGTCCACCATAGGCTATGCTTTTATCATTCCTCCTGCCTCCTCTTCTGTCCCCAAAATATATATATGTCAGAAACATGGCCAAACCTCAACTGTTATGAGAAAGGTTTAAGAACTTCTTTTGAGGTCTCTAAGTCACAGCCTCATATACTTCGGTTCCAAATGTGATTCTCTAGGATGGCTACCACCTCATGCAAAGCTGTGCCTGGGCTTATTTGTGATATTTTCCCAGGTTCCCCAAATCAGTGGTTGAATTCTTTCCCCCTTGTTTGCTTATCACTACTTATTTTCCCAGGACATTCTTCCTTTCCCAAGCACTGTTCCATCCTTCTCACTCCCCCATCTCAGAGTTCAGATGTGGAAAGGCACTTATTCTTGTGGATCAGCAGCCAGTCTTTGGGCAGTCTGGCTGTTCTCAAGAAGATGAAGATAAACGGGAGCTAAAGTCATGTGCAAGAGTGGTATGGAGGAACAGCCGAAGGAGACAGGACATGAGAAGGCCACAGTGGAAAATTCTCATAGTCCTTCCTATAGGTCAGTGGGGAGATTGAGTCTCGTTTAACCAAATCTTGATTTCTTCAGTTCTCCAAATCTTTATCACTTGAGTCAGTTATAGTCACAGGCTCATTGGTAATGATGCCACGGTGGGCTTTCTGTAACATTGCACCTCTTTTTCCTGTTCTTCTGGTGAATTTTGCCTTTGTAATTGAATTTTAATCATTTGTCAAGTGAGTGTCTGAAGTATTTAAAATTCTAGAGCAAGTATATCAAATGACTGTGGAGACAAGTATTGACATGAGAATTATTAGAAGTCCTTGGACAATGCCTCTTAGCCAAGATCCTGCCCCATCTGGGATTATCCCAGAAAACAAATCCCATCTCCACCCTGAGTCTATAGAAAAGGGAAATTTGACCTCAGTATGCTTGTATAATGCTTGTCCATCCTCCTGATTTACCCAGAGTGACAAAACTGTGGAAAGAAACTTTAAGAATCTCAAAATGGCTTTGAAAAAATAGGAGAAAGAGATGAAGAATGTGGTAGTTCATAACTCGTAAGGTTCAGGCAGTCTTGAACTGAAGATCTTGGGTGGAAGCTGTCCACTCCTAGAAGCCTGCTGCTTGCTCCAAAGATCTTGGAAATGCTATCACCTTCGTGATGTCATATTCTGGAATATTCCAAGGGATCCTCAGATTTGGATTTCCTGTTAATATAGAAGGCCAGGAGATAAATGTATGATAATGTTTTAACTGGAGACAGGGATCCAATGGTTGATTCCTTGAAGGTTCACTGCAGTACTATGGTTAACAACACCTGGTATGGTCCTTTCCAATTAAGTCTGAGAATAGTCTTGTGTTGTTGTTGTTTTCATTAATCCAAGACTTAAGGCTGAAGGTCATGCAGGATTTCCTGTGCTCTATTATGTGGAGAAGCTGCTTGGACTTGTTGCTTATGAACTTAAGTCTGCTGCATTCATCCTCTACAGTATTTTTACATGTTGTACTATGAAAGAGCAGTGAAGATAGGGGGTGAAATCCCTCCATGCAATGAGCATCCAGTGACAAGTTCATATGGGGATAGTCTATGAGTTCCTCTTAGACTGGCCCTAATGGCCATGAGAAATAAGGGGAGAGCCTTTGGCCTTGGCAACTAAAGTTCAGATAGTTTTACGTGTCACAGTTGGTACCTCGATCACTAGACAAATAGGTAGATGTTGCCAAGTGGAAAACACAAAGTCTAAACATTTCTTTGCTACTATCAAAGGAGTCACTTTATGGCAATGAAAGTCTTCTAGAAGACCAGGAAACACAAACACATTAGTAAGGACATATTCAAAACTACATGAAATGAGTAACTGAGTGAAATCCATTTGTAGATAAATGTTCAAAAGGTCCTAAAGGTTTTGTCTTATGTTTATGCTGCAGCTTTACAATTTTTTCAAGGTGGTAGGTTTGACAGATGAGAAATACACCAGAAATATACTGTGAAATCTTATTGCCACCAATGTTTATTTTCGATGGTTTTAAAACCTTCCTTTCCATAGTGGGTCACAGCATGTAATATTTTGAGAAGATCCATTTCAAATCTTGGGGCAGACCAAGAGATCATCTTGGTGCTACCATATCTTTCTGAGAGAAGCAAAAAATTTGCTTTTTTTCAGTACACTTCTTCAGAATCAAATACTTGATCCTGGAGTTAACTCAATTCCTGATGCCAATAGCTAGGAGTTAGTTTTGGCTTTGATCCTTGGACTTGTTGAACAGCCTGGAGGTGTTAAAATAGCTCATTGAGTATAGTAATCTGCTAAAGCATTACCCTTTACCCCTTGAGTCTGCTTTTTACTGTAGGGCTCAACCATAATACAGCCAATTCCTCTGGCAAAACAAGTCATCTAATAGGACTTTTATGTGACTGCCATGTTTAAATGGAAAACCAGATGCATTTAAGAAGCCACACTTCATCCAAAGCACATCAAAGTCATGAAATACCCTCAAAGCATCTTTGCTATATGTATAGATATTTGCTATCTCATCTCTACCTAACTGGCAGGCTGTAGTAAGTGCTGCAGTTTCAGCAATTTGTATAGATTTTGCCTCTGGGAAAAGATAATATTCAAATTAGTCTAAGGGAGTTGCAATCACTTACTGAGCTTGATAGCCTCCTTGTTCAGTTCTCAGATAGGCTCCTTCTATAAACAGTTCTAAATCTGGGTTGTCTAAAAGGGTTTCAAAGAGATCAAAGTGAGAGGCAAGGAAAATTCCTGAATAAATGCATGACAATGGTGACCTTTTCCTTCCTTTGAGAAAGGGAGAAAGTTGGAGGGCTTTTGGGACTATAGCAATGGATAGAAACGTGTGAGAAGAGAAGGATTTCATAGAAGGTCAGTGTAGAAGCAGAAAAAGGTATTGTTTTCAGTGAAGAGTAAGATATGAATGACATGAGGGACCAAAAGGTGAAGTGTAAATTCTAAGAATAAGTCAGTAGAAGCCTCAGTTAACTTTGCTGCTGTTGCTGCAGGATAAAGTGAGAGGCTATTATAAGTGATGGGTGTGTGAAGCCCATTGTGCTGTTGAGTTAGAACCCTCAAAGCTTGTCTTTGGATCTTTCGACTACAAGCAGAATGGTCTACGGTAATTGGGGAATAAAAGCATAGGACTTTTGAAAGGCATTTTTTAAATTACAGAAAACTCTAGGTGAGTCTGTCCCAGGCAGGAGCACAAGTACTAGAAAATCAGTTTGGACCAACATCAAATAATTCTCCTCATCTCTAGAGTTCCAGAAAGGCAGGGCCCAGCCACATTTAAGAGTGGCACCCCATTTGCAAAGCAGTTCTCACTCCAACAGATTCACCAGAGTGGAATCACCATGCACAAGAGCATGCTCATCAGTGAGAGGAGTATCTGAGATTCCTACCATTGACATGTTTTGGATATTCCAAGGAAGGAATGATGGAAAGCTGGGTCTATGGTAGAATGTGTAGGTCTAGGAGTTCCCGTCATGGCGCAGTGGTTAACGAATCCGACTAGGAACCATGAGGTTGCGGGTTCGATCCCTGCCCTTGCTCAGTGGGTTAACGATCTGGCGTTGCCGTGAGCTGTGGTGTAGGTTGCAGACGCGGCTCGGATCCTGCGTTGCTGTGGCTGCGGCGCAGGCCAGTGGCTACAGCTCCGATTAGACCCCTAGCCTGGGAACCTCCACATGCCGCGGGTGCGGCCATAAAA
>PVHT021183617.1:10594534-10623014 GCA_004024745.2 Catagonus wagneri
CTAGGAACCATGAGGTTGCGGGTTCGATCCCTGCCCTTGCTCAGTGGGTTAACGATCTGGCGTTGCCGTGAGCTGTGGTGTAGGTTGCAGACGCGGCTCGGATCCTGCGTTGCTGTGGCTGCGGCGCAGGCCAGTGGCTACAGCTCCGATTAGACCCCTAGCCTGGGAACCTCCACATGCCGCGGGTGCGGCCATAAAAATGACAAAAGGCAAAAAAAAAAGAATGTGTAGGTCTAGTATTTAAAAAGGAAGATTCTAGATTTGTTTTTTTACAATTGCATGAAAAATTCTCTTTTTGTTTTAAGGGCAATTTTGGAAAACCAGAGGATTTACTTACTCAAAAGGGAGTCAAAGTTTGTCCTTTATTAATTTGGATTCTGTCTTTCAAGTTAAGGCAGAGGAAGGGATTTCCAGTGTCTTTTCCCTTCTAATATCCACAGATATCTTTGTCTACACTAGCCATAGAGATGTGTTTATTACTGTTTATTTAATTGCTTAATCTCAGAAGTTATTAAGTTAATCTGTAATTTTGTTTTTCTGAGCCAAAATATCTTCAAAGTGCTCACGAAGCTCTGGAATTCAGAGAGAAAGCAGTCTACCATCCTATATTCTGTTTTCTAACTAAATCTGTCACTTCAGGTTTAAGAACATTAACGAAGAAAGTAGTTAGTGTGATTGTGATATCTTCATTCCTACTGAGAAAAGAATATTCTGGAAGATGGTAGTTAAGCTATTTCTGAAATCAAGGCTGGATCTATTTTTTTTACCCCCTTACATAACTGGATTTTTGACCAATGAATTTTGACAAGAAAGACCTCAGGAATAGCTGCTAAGAAATCTTATCCTATTTTTATACTTTTTATATCCACCTACAGTTAAATTCTGTCCCGTTTTTTTAAAATGTCATTTTGGTAATCAATCCATCCTGCTTTTCAAACCAATTTCTAGCATCTCTGGTTCTCACACAGAAAGGATCTAATTGATAGCGATCAGGGAGGCCCAGACTATAAATTCCTAAGACAATCCTTAAAGTCTTCAACTAACTTCTGTTTTTCCCTAGGAAGGATCAGAAAGTTCTTTGCTACATTGTGAAAATCTGATCTTGACCAGATTTAAAGCTGTAGAATCATTTCCATCTACTTTTAAAAGATATTATGAGGGGATATTCTCCAGTGAGAGGACTGCATTTAGGAATGGGCAGTGGAAGATAGGGAAGGAAGGGGTCAAGAGATGGTGCAGGAGGAGGAGGAGGAGAAGCAGGGCAGGGAAAGGAGGAAGCTGAGATACAGAGGGCCAGGAGGAAAGCCAATTCAAAGATGGTACAGCAGTGAAAAAAGAGAGACTGAGTTTGGATTTTTAGGTCCTCCACATTTTTATTAGCTTTTCCTAAGGCGTTTTCAAGAGAAGTCATTGTATGATTGTGCTGTCTTTCATAGGATTTTTTCTTTTTCTTCAAGTGGCTTCTTCATACTAATTAAAAACTTGTTGACCCCATTGAATATTTGGGATCTTTGAATCTTTTCATGTTAAGGTACCATATAAAGACCTGTCTTACCCATGTCCCAAGTTCCACAGGGTGGCCACTGAAGTTTTAAAATGCTCCCAAAGCTTCCAATGTTTAGTGCTATTGGCTTTATAACATTAAACCTATATTTAGGTGGCTCGAACAAACTAACAAACCTCCTTGGCACTATGGCCCTACCATGACTATGAGAATCTCTGTTAGTAGAATAAATCAAACCAAGAGATGTTTATCAAAGATAATAAAGAAGAATAGAAGTGTAGGAAGTGCTTCAAGACTAAGAGAGGTGGATACTGATGTGGTCCACAGACTTGCTTCTCTGTGACATGGCCTGGACTGAGCAACAAAGGGGCTAATCCTGCCCGAACCTCAGCAGCAAAACTTTGGAAGAAATCAACTAGAGATCCATTAACATAAAGCTCTGAATGAAGACTCCATATGAGCATTCTGCTTGGAGAAAGACAGTGGAAAATTTTGCATGGCTTTAGCAGGAGGGTATTGGCCGAAGTTCAGCTAGACTTAGCAGAATAGGGTTGGCTGAAGTCCAACTAGTTTCAGAAATGGGAATAGAGGGATTGTTCTTACAGAATAAGGGTCATTTTTTTGGGGCAGTCTGGATTTATTGAGCAAGATGAAGAGTAAGAATTAGGGGTTAAGGTCACATGTAAGAGGGAACGGGAATGATCAGCTGTGAGTGAGACGGGGTACAAAGACTTGTAGAGTCCACAGTGGAAAATTCACCAGTTTTAAACTGTTTGGGGTCTCTCAAATACAAAAGCAATAAAATTTGTTTTCACAGAGGCCTTCAATGCCTTAATTCAAAGTGATTTCCAACAACATGACCATGTCAGTGGGGACAATATCTTAGAGCAGAACTCCCTTGACTGTCTCGTTAAGCTTCTGGATTAGGCTATTGATTGGGGGATTCTGGGAAAATAAGAGGAATACTTCCTTTGATTGCCTCTTCTTTTTACAGGGGATAATTCAGATTTGTCAGGAATTTTGCAGGGTAAGATTCAAGTAGAAAAAAGGAAAATCCAATGGATAAATTCCTCCATATTACTGCATATCCAGATAAATGTTAAAACTTTTTAGAATTCAGCAGTGCTCTTTTATTCTGTCAAGATCCCAGGATAATGAAACATAATTTTGAGGAAGAGAATTCAGAGTACTTGGATGTTTGCTTATTTTGGTTCAGGGGAATGCTGGCATCCTTAGAAGACCAGCCCTTAAGTATGCGACATTGGAATGAAAGTCAAGTAGGAAAAAGCACTGGTTTTTCTTACATAAACTTCAGCTGAATATAACTTTGTCATGACATTTCAGCCCCCCCCCCCAAATCTTGGATAGAAATAAGTGAAAAGATAGGACCAAAAGAAAGGACGATATTAAAAAAGATTTCCAGATTCTTTAAAACCTTGGAAAGCATTCAATCCTGGTTTGATGTGAGATATAAGTTAGTCCACTTAGTTTTTTTTCTCTGAATCATACAGCTGGTTCCTGAACTGTTCATCCATGCCCTTGTGAACAAGTTCCACCACAGTCAGAGGTGAAAATATTGGAGTGGCTTCCACAAATCTGAGTCACTGAGGGGAAATCGTGTTACTTTGGTCCTTTTCCCCTCTTCGTGATTAAAAAATTGTAATAAAAGCATTGTTTTCACCATAATATCAAAGAAGGTCATAACATTGATGGATCTTGGCAGAAATGGGTCATTTAAGTAACTATTTGTCACAGACGTAGAGTAACACACTGTAGGTGTTAACTGCCTGTACTTAAATCTCATGAAATAGAAAACCTACTCATTATTAAATTTAAGTATTGTTTGAGGTTTATTTGAACTTGTTTTTTCAATGTACATGGAATGTATAAAAATTGACTTTGTCCAAACCACTCATTTAATTGCTTTTGACTGCTTGGTGAGTGTGCCAAATACCAGGCATGACAGCATTTTGTGTTAAGAAAATGTAGTTCTGAAATAGCAGAAAAACCAAGATACTGTTGTCATAATTTCACACAAAACTCATCAGGGCTGGGACACTGACGTTCATCATTTCATTCATGTATCCCTGAAAAGGCTTAAGGATGAATCTGCACCAGCTGGTTCTTTCAGAATATGTCTTCTCTTCTCTTCCATTTGCCATTCAACTACTATATTCCACTAAGGGCAGTATCTAGAACATCTTTCAGTTGTTTCAAGAACATAAACTACAGAAATTCTATAACTTTTAGTGCCACACTTTAAATATTATAGGAGAAAGATACCTTATTTCCTGTACCTGAAAAGAAGGGTCTGCTTAAGGGAATTCAATTTAACTACTTTATTGCAAATTAAGTGACTGGCATTGTGGTAAATTCTATAGATATACTTCTTTTCAAAGAGAAGATCAGTGTATTTGTTTATGAGTACAGGGGTATTTAGAAAAAAAAAGGTATATAAGAATGTAGAAAACAAAATAAGACTTTACAAATGTGTCAAATTGAAGGTTCAGGTAAATCTTTTGATAAAATTGTTACACGGGTAAATTTTATCTTCCTTTGCTCTCCTTATCTTTTTAATATTATTTTCTCTCAGTTGTGGATGCCTTATTCAATCAGTTGTATAGACTAATTCACACAAGGGTAGTTTTGATTGAAATCACTAAATGTTGCTGAACCTCTTCCTATGGATCAAACTCTGTAGTTGGGACTATAGGCTTGCTTTCTTTCATCTTCAAACTATCCCTCAAAATATCAGCATTAGCTGGAAGCCTGTTAGAAATGCAAAATCTAAGACCAACTAAATTGGTAACTGCATTTAACATAATCCCCAAGTGGTTTGTAAACACATTAAAATTTGAGAGACAATGGTCCAGAGCAAAGATTCTCAAACTTTAGCTTAATCACATCCATCTGGGAAGTTTGTTATGGGGTCTGCTTTTGAAAAACCTCTGGTTTAGAGGATACAAAAGAGATCTTTGCCTTTGAGCATTTTATAACATATCTGGAAAGCAAATTGATCATGCATTGGATCATTAGAGAAGAGTTGAGTGCTAATCTGTGTGAGTTCAAGTTCAAGGCAGTGGAGTGTTGAGAAGGGAAAGATTAATGTGGAGTTGAGTTGTCAGGAAAAGAAATTGCCTGGGAGAGGTGGTACCACTGATAAAACTGAGAAAGGTGGAAAATATAACCAATTTTTAAGAAAAGATAATATGTTTCATCACAGATACAGTGAGCTATAGAGACTGATGGACCAAAAGAAGACTCATACTACTCATGCTGGAAATGCATGATTCTCATGCAGATCAAGCTGAGAATTAAAAGACTGTTTGTTTCTTGAGGGCAGGAAGCTTACCGTATTCTTCCATCCCCAGTGCTAGTGGTATGTCTGGCACACAACTTTTTGCTGACTAAATGAATAAATGAATATAGATGTGCTCCTGAAAGCCATGATGACCATTCACAAATTTTCCCATTAGATGCATTTAGTCTTTGAAAGGAGACAACAGGAATAATCAGAAAGCTTAAACCAAAAATATAAATCTTTAATAGTGGATTTTCCAGCCCAGAGGAAGCCAGAAGAAAAATAGTTTTGGTGGGAAACATTTAACTTCCTCCATTACCTATGAATAAGGCTATTATATAGGGAACTCTATATACATTCATTCTATTTTTTTAATGTTTGTCATGTGTTTTGCCAGGAGAGAAATTGTTAGCAATCTTAAACACTCCCAGAAAAGCTTTTAAAATGAATTTGAACCTTATGATTTTCCCATTACCGTTACTGAAAAGCATTGGGTGCTACTGCCTAGAAAGTCTCCTTCTCCCAGCCAAGAAAAACCTGCATATTATGGGAAGTTTTATAGAGAGAAATGTGGTTTCTAGCCAATTCTTCTATAACCATCCATCACGTCTTTTGATTTCCAGTCTTCTCCTTGGAGCCTAGTTTATATAAACAAGGTTGAGTTTGCTTTACTGCTACTATGCTGAAGTTTGTGTCAAAGTCAGTATGTTCCATTGCTGTTAAACTAATTCTTTGATCTTAAGGTAATATTTACTGACTTGGGGATCTTGGGATGTGACACGACCTTATATCAGACATTCAAAGTAACAAAAAGATGATTAAATATGTGATCCAGGTTTCAATAGAATAGTAAATGGGGTAGAGGAAAGAGATAACCATAGCACCTTTTCCCCCACTGAAACATGATGGATAAATTGTACATACAAAGAGCCAGCTTTTATGTTGAACTTCAGTCAAATTTATCATGCCTAATTATTTCATAGTATATAAAATACTTATGTAAAAAATCAATTCAACTTAAACCTCTTTGCAGGGGTTTCTGACTTGGTGAACAGTTTTCCTCTTTACTCTTGTTATGATCATACAGTTTTCATACTTATAAACGCATAGTATATACTCCACCCATACCTAGAAATGTCCATTCCTCCTATTTCCTACATTCTGAACTAGAATCCTCCACTCCTATTGTTTTGGGAGTCGCTGGAAAAAAAAGCAATGACTTTCAAATACCTTATAGGTAAAAGGTGGGAAAAAAATAAATAAAACCAGCTTAGAGGAGCTGACCCTAACTGTTTTCCTCATCAGAATTACACTAATCCTAGATTCATTTAGGTTAGAAAAGCATCTTCTCTTTAAAGTGTGAATACCAGGGGAGTTCCTGTTGTGGTGCAGCAGAAACAAATCCGACTAGGAACCATGAGGTTGCGTGTTTGATCCCTGGCCTTGCTCAGTGAGTTGAGGATCTGGCGTTGCCATGAGCTGTGGTGTAGGTTGCAGACGCGGCTTGGATCTTGTGTTGCTGTGGCTCTGGCATGGACTGGCAGCTACAGCTCCAATTAGACCCCTAGTCTGGGAACATCCATATGCCGCAGGTACATTTAGGCTCATTTGCTTGACCCAATTGCTTTCTTCTTAATGATGGCTTGAATGAATTGCACTCAAGATTGGGAGTTTTGACCAGGTTAAGGGAGGCAGATAACCACGGATGATACATACAGCCATTGGTTGTGGTGGTGGTGTAACAGATATTAATAGCATGCCGCAGTGGTACATTGAGGGTAACATAGAAGTTCTAGGGATTGAGGCTAAGTGGCAGGAAAGAAATATAGAAAGCAAGGTAAGGAGGTAATTTCAAAATTAAATTTCAAGTTGTTTTGCTAATACAAATATAGAAAACAAATATTTTTGTCCTTCTTCACATACCCCAAATGTCCTTTTTCAGAATGCTGGTTAATGTTCATTAATAAAAATTATTGTTTTGCCTGTCTTTGGTTGGTAAGTTCTTAGGTGCACAAACAAGCATTTCAAGTTTGTGTTTCACAACAACATGCCTATTCCCAATATAAACTACCTTAGGTGCAAAAAGGTACCTTTCCACAGTATTTACAGCCCATGGGATTATGAAATCATACACATAAAAGTAGGGAAGACAATTGTTTGGATGCAAACACAGACTTAGAAACCTCAAACCATCAATCATACCATCACATTTCTGATAACTAAGTTGGTGAGACTGGATTCTACTGTGAGCTTTCCATCACTTTCCAGAAGGTCGCCAAAATAGCTGAAGCACTGAAGTCATGTAAAGTTACAAAATTACAAGAAAGATTAAAGTGGTTGCAGTGTTAAATTGAAAACTAATTCAAGGGAGCCAAGTGTACATGAGACAAATTTCCTCCCCACCACTCTGTCTCACCCCAATCCTTGAAACATACTGAACAAATCATTTGGCTCAAGAAGTCGTGGTGCTACTCACAATTGCCTTATCACCAGGAAAAAACTAGGGACAAACTTTGTTCTTCTAAAAATCAAAAGACATTTTGTACCGTGTTCCAAGTCCTCACTAAACCCTGCAGAATGAATTGCCTGTGGCTTACCATCTATTGCCCATTGAGCTGAGTTAAATTGAAAAAACTGGGAAAGCCCATTGTTGTACTGTTGTTTTTTTTTTTTTTTTTTTTTGTCTTTTTGCCTTTATGTAGAGCCGCACCCGCGGCATATGGAGGTTCCCAGGCTAGGGGTCTAACAGGAGCTGTAGAGGCTGGCCTTCCCACAGCCACAGCAACGCGGGATCCGAGCCACATCTGCAACCTACACCACAGCTCACGGCAACGCCGGATCCTTAACCCACTGAGCAAGGCCAGGGATCGAACCCACAACCTCATGGTTCTTAGTCGGATTTGTTAACCACTGAGCCACAAAGGGAACTCCGTGTTGTACTGTTTTAAACAGAAAGCAAACTAGGGAGCTTCAGTTCAAAGTCTTGGTGTTCAGAAAATTAGCTGAGATATACATATTATGAATATGTATTCATATATATTATGTACCTCTATAATGTATAATGTATGAATATAATATGTATTATCAAATCAGGCTAATAAATACAACTTTTAATTACCTTCTTAGAGACATAGTTCTGGTTTGATCCAGCAGCCTTCAAGCCAGATGTATTAGTCACATAATTACTTCAGCCAGAGCCATTTGGGCTGTCCTTGTGATGGAAAACAAATGCTTTGTATGTGAGTCTTTTCTAGTTTTGACAGAATAGACCAAATAATTTTTTTTGATAAATGTTTCATTGTGGGCTAAGGTTAGGCAATAAGAACCTTGCCAGTTACACACATTCACTGGCATGCTCTTTGCCCTTTCCAAAGCCATTTGCTTGCTTTCGTGAATGCATAGACTGAAAACAGATTGAACACTAAATCCAGAAAATATTAAATTATTATTTAGTGACGATGTTTGCGGGACACAAAATTAAACTGTAGCAATATTCTCCAAGACGATATGATTACAGAGAGAGAGAGAATGATGGAGTTATTTTAACACTCTTGGGATTTAAAGTTATCATAACCAGTTTCAGAAGCATACATTATGCTTGAGTGTCTAGTGTACCTGAGAACATGATATTCCCAACAGGCATTTATTTAGCTTCCAAACGATACATTAAGAAAGTTATAAAGTACAAGAAATGTCCCCAACTACTGTCTAGCAAACAATTTTTTTAGTACTTGTAGGTAAGCCCAAAAGACACTAGTGTATAACTATAATAAAAGTTTTGTGTTCCAGGACTTTTTCCAAGATCATTTATATCTTGTTTTGTTAACTGTACTTTTCAGAATTGCCCAGGTTCTCTGCTTTCTGCACCAACTTTCCCCTCCAAAAATGGAGAGAAACATCCCCTCCAAGAAAGCTTTCTCTGCTCCAACAAAGAGGTTAATGTCTTGTGCATAGGTATATTCCCTTTTGCCTAATTCTAAAGATGTATAAGAAGAGACCGCAAATTCATTTACTTGCTAGAAGCCACTGTATGTAAAAGAAAGTAAAGACGGTTCAAACTGGCAACATTTTAACTCATCTCTGGATCATTTTTATGTGCTTTCCTTGGAAATAATAAGTAATTGTTCTTTTAAAACATCTTTGTCATGATTATCAACTAAGACTTGAACATCATTTTAGGGTTGTTAGAAGCACATAATTAGACCCAACAGTTTCTAATCAGTCTGGGAAATCCCAAAGGCTAAGTTAACTTCCTGTTATTTAGACCAACCAAAAGTTCCCTCCTAAAGCAAATCACAAGTCTCCATTTAACTAAGACGAAATGAAATTCAAAATTTTACTTAAAAAGACAGCAATGAATGACTTAGTATTACATAATAGCAAATTGCCAAGAATGTTATTATATGCATATATGGCTTTTAAAAATCCATAGCTGATTCCTTCCTACCAATTGTTTCTGCAAAAAAATGGCACCCTCACTTTAGGTACTCAAATCAGAAGCCTAGGAATCTGCTGTCTCCCTTTGCCGCCCACATGTCATCCCCAGGTCTTTTGGAATCTATCCCCTAAATATTTCTGGAATGTGTCCACAGATATCAATGTCCATTCAGGCCATTACTGGCTCTTACTTGGGTTATTCCACCAGGTCTGTCTCCAGGCTTGATCTCCTTTTAGTCATTCTTCACACAGCAGACAGAATAATCTTTATAAAATAAGGATCATCATGCTTCTCTTCTATTAAACAATCATTAAATTACTTCCCATAGTCCTTATAATAAAAAACAAACTCCTTAACAAGGCTCGAATCCCTCCACCCTTGCCTTCCTCTGCCCTCTCCAGGTTCATTTGCTGGCTCCATTCTTCCATTTCCACCTCTTTATTCAAATGCGATTCTTTGATCTCTCTAAGCTGAATTGGATGGCCTGTAAAGCATGTCAGTAGCTTCCTCTTACCTGGTTCCCTAATCTATTATGTTTTTGATAACTGCTTGTTTAATTTTCTGTTACCCCTGATATGCTGTAGAAACTATAAGTGAACATGGATTGTGTCTGTCTTTGTTTGAAATTAAATCTTCAGCTTCCAGTACTGAGCCTGACAAAACATAAGTGCTCAGTAGATGTTAATTGGACATTAAGAACAAATAAGGCAAAACAAACCAAAAAAAAAATAGAAAAGAGGGTACAACTAGTTGGAGAGAAATATTTGATGCCAATATTGTAGCTCAAGAGTAATTTCTTTATTAGCTAAAGACTCATACAAATAAGGAAAATATTAAATATATGAATGTATAATAGTTCACAAAAGTATAAATAGTACTCGATAATAAACATATGGGCAACTATTTAGCCACACATCAGTGAAATATTCTCTTTTCCATGCAAAATAACTTGGAGATTTTGGTTTCTAATGACAGCATTTTAGTAAAGGTGTGATGAAAGGAATAATCTCATATAATTGCTCCAGCAGGTGTAAATTGATCCAAATGTTTTTGAAACAAATCAGTTAACATGTAACTTTAATGGGTATACCCTTAGGAAGTCATCCTAAACAATTATTAATATGAGAGATTTATATAACTACACAGAGCAGCATTATTTTCAGCAGCAAAAAAATCAGAAGCAATTTAAATATTCAATAAAATAGGCTATGTAAGACGTGATGTATCCTCTAGTTAGATTATTACATACTTTTTGTGAGAATGATTAAGAAGTAATAGAAAAATGGGCTATGATAGAAGTGAAATAATAAAAAACATACAATTTTAAGTACAGTATGATTAAGTACATTAAAAACTATGCATAAGAAAAGGGCTAAAACTATTTTAATTAACAGTCATAATTATGCTAATTTAGTAAAAACAGAAGATGTGCTTGAATTATTCTTCAGTTTCCTCTTTACTTTGTTCATATGAGCTGGTCTAATAATTGTGTCTTTTTTATAAAGAAATAAAAATACTTTCCATTGGCTTTGATTTTGCTTTTTTGATGAATGTTTGGGGAGGATTAAGAGAAAGGAATAGTCACAATGACTCGAAACCATGCCATATATGCATGTTTCCTTTGTTTGCATGTTATCATTATTCTTAAGAGGATAGTTACTCAAGTTCTTTTGAAATAGTATCGTGAAAAGCATCAGATGTGTTCCTTGCAAACCATTCCTATAATTCTCAAAGAAAAAAATTTAATAGCTGAAAATGTCTGTATTCGTATGTGGTATAAAATAGATTATTGTTTATGCCCATGTACATGGATACTGCAGATTGATAGGAAACCTAGCACCAAATTACAAAACCACGATGCAAAATCTCAAAATGCAGTCTCAAAGGATTGTTTTTCAAAAAGGTATTGGGTAAAAGCAAATGTCAAAATGGGATTCGTTTTGCAAAAGATTTAATGGAAGAAATATCTATGAGGGAAATGATGAAGGGCTCCAGGGGAGGCTCAGAGAACTGTGAGACCATGATGCAAATCTGATGCCTATGAAGGAAAAAGGGAAGGATGTGGAGCTGGGTAAGAAGCACCTGATACTGAAGTACAATTTTAAGGAAGTTCAGCAAGAGGAAGTTCAGCTAGGAAGTCCTTGAGACAAAGTCTCCCATCAGAGGAGTCCTTTCTCTTTATTCAACTTTGATCTAAGCTGAATTGGATGGCCTATAAATCATGTCAGTAGCTTCCTCTTACCTGGTTCCCTAATCTATTATATTTTTGATAACTGCTTGTTTAATTTTCTGTTACCCCTCTTCTAGGACCCCTGCCCTAGTAATTCTACTATGTTCCTTCACAGACTTGAAGAAGCTCCTTGTAATTGTGGCTTCCACGTGAAAGGTGAAAGCAGTGGTGGATGTTGGGAGTGGCAGCTGGGATCATGTGTTAATGATCCATCTGCAGTAGGAGCTCTGAGGAGCTCTTTTTCATACTACCACAGGCAATATTTAATAGAGTATCTTATTTTATAATAGAGCATCTATTTCAATGTTTGCTCAAAGTAACCGCCTAGTCATTTGGTGGCAATTTTTGATGTAAAATGACCATGAGTTTCTCATGACAACAGCCTGGGCAATGATTAGGAAATTATATAATGGAGAAAGTGCCATTGTTTTGGTGAGGAAATGGAGGCCCAGAGAAGTGAAAGGACTTATCAAAGTTAAAAATAAGTAATAAAGCAAAACCCAAAGCACTGTTTTTTTAATATAAGAAGTGTCCTTCTCTTTTATATTCATATATGTGGAAATATAATAAAATTTTCAGGATGTTAGCATAGATAACATGTAAACCAAGGCCAAATGGCTCACTAGTTCGCTGTTATGTAATAAATGAGATTTCACAGTTAAGGTCATTTATTTCATAATGAAACCAAATGGCCCAATGTCTATTCATAAACTTTCCTGAGAGAATTGATTTTTCACCTATTATTTCATTTTCTGACTCAGCAAATTAGGGAGAAATATTAAGATTTTCTTCAGTAAGTCTTGAGAGTACATACTCAATTCTGAAATTCAACCAAAGAAAAAGAACTTAACATGTCCTTCTGGCCATTGGGCACGAAGTTATTTAAGGCCTTTAAGACAACTCCTAGCTCCAAATATTCTGATCTAATCCACGTAGAAAACACTTTTCTCATTTAATTCTATACATGTAATGATATATTTTAAGATAATTTGGGTATTATAGAGATCCAAATTTACCTTAAAAATGAAGGTTTTACTCCGTTGTGAGAATGGTCCCTTGTACTTTATTAAGCCAAATTTAGAAATGAGCAAACCAAGGACACTTGAACACTGAATTAAATCAGTAATGCCAAAATATCTATACCTTTCTTTATAATGGTCTTTTTGTCAAAAATAATTTGTTTATGCTCAAGGAGTAGTTTATTGATGTGAGATGCGTATATCACTTCAAATCTTGTAAACATCATGAAGAAAGAATTTTCTTTTCCAATATCAAGGACGTATCTTGAGTTATACCCAACATATGAGTCCTATCAGAACCAGCACTAATTTTATCATCCCTCTTGGTAGCTGCTCTTAGTTCCAAATATCAGGATTTAAAATTTTCCCAAGATTTTCTAAATATTGAATAGCAGGTTTGGGGAAAAAGAGTGGAATGTTTGTTAAACTTACTAAAGAGGTCATTTCCAAGGCATCACTTGCATGACATCCAAGGTTGGTTTGTCTTAGATTTTTTTTCTTATCTTGAACAATCCATAAGTTTTGTTAGGCAAATACGTGTATTCAAAATGATGGGCTGCGTTAGTAATCTTCACTCAGGTACATTATTTTTTAAATAAAAGTCATTGCCATAGAAATTTTATGTTTTCTCAGACTTTGAAAAATGAAATACTCTGCTTATTTATAACAACAGTTATAGCAGTCCAAGTTTTAGGGATCATCATTGCCAGATTTTAAATTGAGCCTGAAACAGCCTACCTCAAAGACCTCTCTTGGGCATCTTAGTAACTTTATCTCTTTCTACTCTAGCCATCTACGTAGTTAAACAGAGCAAACTCACTTCATTTATTTTGCACATCTGACTCCACTCCTTTGGTGTAAATTCATTCTCTGGACAAAATGGAACTGCAAAGGGTGTCCGTAACACTTCATCATTTGAAATAAAATAGAACATATACTCCCTGATCAATATACATGAGGTCATTGGCATTTTTACATAATGATTTCATAAAAATATGACCATGTACATGATTGAAAATAAATTTATTTAAATTCCACTCAGTTAAAATAAAAGCACTCAAGGAAGTAATTCAACAAGTTCAAAACAATAATTTCTCTTTTTTCAATCAAAGGTACTCAAACACATTCAAATTCAAAATCAAAATTTGAAATTCAAAGTTTTACAAGGGGTAAAATCGTCAGAGAATTTTGGAGCTTGAAAGACCTAAGAGTTTGTTTTAATTCAGATACAACTTTACATGTGTGTAATAGAGACCACCCCCCCACCCCCGTTTTAACAATGGGGGAGTTAGTTTTTCTCCCATGCAACACTGCAGAAGCAGGCAAACTGCCAGTAGGAATACTCTGCTCTATAAAGTCATTTAGGGACCCAGGATTTTCCATCATGTTGCTCTGCCTTTTCTAATGTGATATCTTTGTCCACAAGGCCCTGGATTGCTCATCATTAAACTCCTATTGCAGGCACAAGCTGAATTTTGTAGATATCACACTGCTCCTATCCCACTGGCCAGAAATCAGTCACATGGCCGAACCGAGATGCAAAGGAGACTGGGAGGTGTAGTGTTTGTTCTTTGAATTCACATGTCCAGCTAAAATTCAATAACTATGGCAGAAGGACAGAAAATATTTTAGATTAACTAAACTTCTGTGCCCCAGAAGTCATTTTAGATCCTAATATATAAAATAAATGAAAACTGAACTCTTTGATTAAAGCTCAAGTATGGTGAAAGCTGGACCCCTGTCCCTAATCTCTTGATTCCTCATGAGGGTCCTTTAATAACTAAGGCTCTGAAAGACACATTTAGAAACCACTGCTGTAGATAAAGGATGGAAAACTAAAATATCTACAAAGGTCAGGCAGGTAAAGTAAATAAAGGTAGTGAGTTGAATGGGTACATTGGCTGCAACTGGATATCCAAAAGAGATCATTCCCAGTGAGAACAAAAGGTACTTGTGGCACTCAGTACCAGCATTCTGTTGCTTTGCAAAACTGTGGGTCCTGAGTTAACCAGGTCTTCCAATTTTTCATAAGAAGCCACGAATCTATATTTTGGTGAAATACCCTGCTTTTTTAATGTTGGTTACTAGTTAATACATCTTATAATATCGCAGAAGCCAAAAACACATTGTCAAACCAGATTTATTCAAAGGTCACTTGATACAATTTATCATTATCTAGTCCAATGCCATCATTTTCTAGACAAGGAAACAGAGACTTCAAGTGGTTAAGCGACTAGCCCACTGTCATGTAGCTAGCCGCACCTGGTCAGGCTTTTTTGTCTTTGAACTTAGTGCTCGTTACACTCCAGCATCCTAAAATGCCGCTGTGAAGTTCAGAAGAAGCAAATAAGAAAAAAAAAATGGGAAAAGAAACTCTTTAAAAGTCATCTAATTCATGCTACAATTTAGTGTTCAGCTTTGAAATAAAATATTTGACAGCAGATCAAATGTGTGTTCTGTGTCCCATTCCCTCTGAACCTCGTAATTGAAAGTAAAATCTGGTTTGTTTTCTACCTTCCTGGCCTGGATTTGCCAGAGCCCTGGCTGCTCTATCAGGATCACAGGAGGCCAAGAAAGGGTATCACTGGCACCCGCCCAGTAGCCAATCTCCTCTCTCCAGCATGGCCCATTTAATTGCACACTCATATCATATCAGTGGCAGATTCATTGCAAAACACATTTTTCACTTTTATGCATATTTTTTTTTTCTGTATCCTGTAAAGTTATATGGTTAAATTATTTGGGGCTGAAAATTTTAAATATATGGAAATGGATAACACTGACCTTCTAAATGCTTGAGTGGAACTAAATGGCTCATGGATTAGTTATATGGTACTTGCATAAGCTGTTTTATGAATATTTCTATTCTTTAGAAGCCTCTTACAAAAGAAACTTATACTAAAAGTGTGTGTCAAACATGAAAATAATGCATGAAAATAATGTATCTCACACATTATTTCTACCTTAGGGTAGGGTCTTTTGAGTCTAAAACTTAGATAAAGGGATGCGTTTATTTTCTGCTCTTGTTCCTAGAACTTTTGATTTGGGGGGGGTCAGGTGAATGTTATCTTAAATGTATAATAAGAGGAAAGGTTAGAAACATAAGTAATCTATACCCCATAATAATCCAAAAAGATGTTTAGTTCTCAAATTTGAATTTTCTTTAATTTAAAATCATTAGGGCTCTTTTTTTTTTTAACCTGAGGTTTTAGTGGTTTCTGTGATACGAGCAGTTGGCAAAAGTAATATCTATAGGGGGCCAACCTCAGTAAATAAGAGCTAAGGGGGTGGGTTTGGTTTGGCTGGGAAAGTGTACTATTTTTCCATTCCCTTTTTCTAATGACTTAAATCATCAGATTTTATTAATAGAATAAATTAAACCACATGGAGCAATTCCAACACCACTATTAGAAAAACAGACACAAATGTATAAACAAAGTTGCTCTATTTCCTGGTCACTTTCTGCAGTCTTACCTTCTTTTTCATCTGCTATCTTTCCTTCTTTTTTCTTTTTTATGGCTTCACCCGCAGCATTTGGAAGTTCCCAGGTTAGGGATCCAATCGGAGCTACAGCCACTAGCCTACATCACAGCCACAGCAATGCAGAGTCCCAGCCACATCTGGGACCTACACCACAGCTCACAGCAAGGCTGGAGCCTTAACCTAGTGAGAGAGGCCAGGGATCGAACCCCCATCCTCATGGATACTACTCAGGTTTGTTGCCACTGAGCCACAATGGGAACTCCTGCTATCTTTATTCTTCATTTTCTTTCCCTCTTCTGTTTATTTTCATTATACTTCATGTTTCTCTTTGAACATTCCCTCAACATTTTGTCTAGTCTTGCTTCGTTATTGTGTCTTCCTAAAAAAGATTAGTATACAAATTTTATTTTCTTATTGATTTACCTAATACATTTATAAATGTGCCCCCCCAAAACTGATATAAGTACTGTTATGGACTGAACTGGGTTCTCCCCAAATTTATATGTTGAAAGCCCTAACCCCCGAAACCTCAGAATGTGACTACATTTGGACAAAGGGTCTTAAAGAGATAATTAAGGTTAAATGAAGTCATTAGGATGGATATTCTAACCCAATACGACCTATGTCTTTATTAGAAGAGGAGATTGGGACATAGATATACACAGAGGGAAGACCATCTGAAGACACAGGGAGAAGACGGTTTTCTTCAAGTCAAGAAGAGAGACCTCAGAAGAAATCAACCTTGCCAACACCTTGAACTTGGACTTCCAGCCCCCAGAACTGTGATATAATAAACTACTGTTGTTTAAGCTACCCAGTTTGTACTTTGTTATGAAAGGCAACTATCATTTAAAAATCTCATTTAAGATAATAGAACTTTGGAGTTCCCGTCGTGGCGCAGGGGTTAAGGACTCCGACTAGGAACCATGAGGTTGCGGGTTCGATCTCTGGCCTTGCTCAGTGGGTTAAGGATCCGGCGTTGCCGTGAGCTGTGGTGTAGGTCGCAGATGCGGCTCAGATCCTGCGTTGCTGTGGCTGCGGCATAGGCTGGTGGCTACAGCTCCGATTAGACCCCTAGCCTGGGAACCTCCACATGCTGCGGGTGTGGCTCTAAAAGGACAAAAAAGGCAAAAAAAAAAGATAATAGAACTTTGCAATTTATATGCTTTTGAAGCTTATCTCCTAATATATCATTCATAATAGCCAAAAATGAAATGCAGTATTGATAATATAAAAGATTATACTTTCTGATACATAAAAGAGAGTAATTTTCTCAGCTTATAGTAATTCATTTATATTTCCTTTCCTTTGGCTCTTTTATCTGTCAAATGAAAAAACATTAAAAAAATCTTTTCTTAAGATTCTCTAGCTCTAAAGAGCTGATTCTGTATATTTGTCTTGTCTTGAGCATTGTTTTTGAGCACCCAGCACCCACACACAAAGATGCATTAAAATATAGTAAACTTTTTCAGTTGCTGATCTTTTCCCAGACACCTTTAACTTCGACCTAAATATTAAAACATTACATTTTCAATACACTTAGGGTAAAAGCTTGTTGTCTTTTCAAATACTGGACTCTTCCTTCGTGTGCTAAAGAGAACAACCCAGCTAGCATACAGGTGGCAGCTTTCGTTATGTTAAATTGAGAGCAAAGGTAGGAATGTGTTAGAAAGAAAATATCCCAAGTGATGGGCGTCAGAGAGGAGAGTTTACTTAGCAATGAGGCAAGAAGGAGGATGATTCCAGAAGCACAGTGAAGGACAAAAGTGACTTTAAAGTGGTTCATTATGAATCACTTCATACACATGACATTGAATCAGTTATAAGTTAATGGGTTTAAATAAATCATTGGTGATTGAGCAGTCACCAAATGAAGTGGGTCTTTGCTTGCCTCAATGTCATTTACCACCCTCCTCAGTGACAAGTAGGGTGCCAAACGTAAGAAGGAGATGAATAGAACTTATCAACAAGTCCACAACTCAGCAAAGACTCTTCTGGTTTGAGCTTGCTTGTCTTATTGCAGTACTCTTCCTTTTTTAAGAATACAGATAAATTGAGGTAGTTATATTTAGGAGAATGAAGCAAAGGAAATAATATTGAGAATAGTTGCAAGGGTGGAGTTGGGCAAGGGAAACAAACAAAAAAAAAAGATGGGAAGAGATTCTTCCTCTGTCTCTCTGTCTCTCCCCATTTTCTCCTGCCTCTCTCCCTCTCCTCCCTCTTTCCTATCTCTTCCTCCCACTGCTCTCTCCCTCTATTTTTACCTCCCTCCTTCCCTTTCTCTCATCTTCTCTTTGCTTGATCGCCTCCTTGCCTCCTTTGACATTTCCAAGCTGTCTCTCCTCTACTTAATAATCTAGATCCTTAGGGTGTTCTTATTCTTCTGCTTTCACTCTTTACTTAGGCTCTTGCCTCTGACTCAAGAACCTAAGTAAAGACTTTGGATCTAAGGAAGGATGATGGATAGTCTGGATCTAAGGGAGAACAATGGATAGTTTTTCAAAACCATAACATCTCATCTAAATTTCTGTAATTCCTAACTGACTTCTCTGCCACCAAGCAGGTCTCTCATTAATCTCTGCCAGGATGACATCATTACTACACTGGGAAATCTCTTCAAATGATTCCTAAAATTGTACAGGATACTGTCACCTTAATCAACTGGGCACAAAGACCATGGCTTCACCTCCAACTGTCCCCAAATACCTATAATTCCCCAAACATGTCATGCAGGGTTTTGTGCCTGGTGTCTCTGCACACAGATCCCTTAGCTTTTGGTTATTTCCTTTCCATCCTTAAAAATTCACCTTGAGCCAACCTCCCACAGGAATTTTTCCCTTACCCACACGATTTAGTTATCTCTACTCTGCATGTGTCATAGCCAATTTTATATGGAATTACAACTGTCTTTTTTTTTTGTCTTTTTGCCTTATCTAGGGCCGCACAAGCGGCATATGGAGGTTCCCAGGCTAGGGGTCTAACAGGAGCTGTAGCCTCTGGCCTTTGCCACAGCCACAGCAACGCGGGATCCGAGCCGCGTCTGCAACCTTCACCACAGCTAACGGCAACGCCAGATCCTTAACCCACTGAGCAAGGCCAGGGATCGAACCCACAACCTCATAGTTCTTAGTCGGATTCATTAACCACTGAGCCACAATGGGAACTCCACAACTGTCTTGAGGTGTCTGTCCTCTGCTCTACAAGACTCTAAGCAAGGAGGCAAAGTGTCGGCTATAAGGAAGGCTTCTTTAGTGGGAGGTGCTCCCACAGGGCATGAAAGAGTAGCAGCTCCAAAGTCACCACAAACAAGTTCTAAGCAGTTGTAAGTCCAGTGGTGGCATCATTTACCTCCTGAATTGACTTTGTCATTGGTAAAGTTGGAAAAGCCTGATTAATAGTTAATACTCCAAAATGTTATGATGGTTTTGAGTATCTCTACTTGTATCTATCTAGTATATATCTCTGTCTATAGCCACACATAAATCTATGTATCTGCCTAGGGTAGAACAGAGCCTAAATCCTGTGGTCACTCTTCCTGCCCGCCTGTCTATACACAGATTCTCTTGCAAAGAATGGATTCTCTTAGAAATGTGCTCTAGGAACCAGTATTAGAGAAATGTATCAAATACTCTTAAGACTAAAGATGTCCAATGGATAATAAAATGTTACAGATTTGAAAAATACTCCAAGCCACGGGGTGTGGAGAAAAGGGAACCCTGCTGCACTATTGGTGGGAATGTAAGCTGGTACAACCACTATGGAAAAACAGTATGGAGGTGCCTTAGAAAACTATACATAGAACTGCCATATGACCCAGCAATCCCCTCTTGGGCATATATCCAGATAAAACTTTCCTTGAAAAGGCACTTGCACACGCATGTTCATTGCAGCACTATTCACGATAGCCAAGACATGGAAACAACCCAAATGTCCATCGAAGGATGACTGGATTAGGAAGATGTGAGATATATATAGTATATAATGGATATATATATATAGTATATATATATATATATACTATAATGGATATATAGTATATATATATAGTATATACTATATACACTATATATATACTATATATACTATATATATATAATATATATACAATATATAATATATATACTATATATATATATATATATAACGGAATACCACTTAGCCATAAAAAAGAATAAAATAATGCCATTCGCAGCAACATGGATGGAATTAGAGACCCTCATACTGAGTGAAGTAAGTCAGAAAGAGAAAGACAAATACCGTATGATATTGCTTATATCTGGAATCTAATATACCGCACAAATGAAACTTTCTACAGAAAAGAAAATCAAAGACTTGGAGAACAGACTTGTGGTTGCCAAGAGGGTGGGGGAGGGAGTGGGAGGGAATGGGAGTCTGGGGTTAATAGTTGTAGACTATTGCCTTTGGGATGGAAAAGCAAGGAGATCCTGCTGTATAGCACTGGGAACTATGTCTAATCACTTGTGACCAATCTATATATGTATGCGTAACAGGTCACCATGCTGTACAGTTGAAAAACTGACAGAAAACTGTAAACCAGCTATAAAGGAAAAATTAAAAAAGGAAAAATACTCCAAGCCAAACTTTTAATTTTATTTAGCCCATACACACCAGTAGAGTCTTACTGTTTATTTAAGACTAGAGTGACCATCATACACGCAGGTTTGCTTGGACTGGCCCAGTTGACACCTCTCATTCTGGCATAACTTTTCGGAATGCCTCATTTCACTCTCCAAAATGTCCTGATTTGGACAATTATTCATATGGACACTCTACTCATGGCTAATGAGCATTCTGGTTGATTACAGTGTTTTTTCTAACTGGCCAGTGCCCATGCCATACCAGCTGTTAAATAGTTTTTCTAGGAGATATGCCTATGAGGTAATTGAAGCATAGAACAGTGACATGATTTCTTCTCCTTTAAATCAAATTAAATACAAACACATTAAGTCCCCAGAATAAGAAAAATAAGAAGAAAGACAAGACAGGAGAGTACCTGATTCACTCCTCAATGACTGACCTAAAATGGAGAGGAAACCTGAGCAATCCTAAGACCCACTGGTGATGCTTTCCTGAGCTCCCCTCTCTCCAACTCCTCTCTCCCATCTGGACCTTCTCTCTCTCTCCTGGTTTCCTCTTTTTTTCTAGTTTCAGTCACTGTTGGTCCTTACTTTCTTCCCCTTCTAATCCCATAGGAATTTAAGATTCTAACCTGGTCATGCCCAGTTGTCATAAACCATTTTTGTTCAAAAGTGGAAATTCTAGCTATTGTCCCTCCTTAAATGAGCACCCTCCACTGATCTGCAGATGACTTAGCCAGATATGTCTTCTATATGGCCAGTCATAGAGTTTTTCAAAGAGTGCATTTCCTTGAAAGACAAGCTAGAAAAATCAAGTTTTGTAGTTAGGAAAGCATATGCCTTGCCATATCCATAAGGCTGACCTTCTTAGGCTAAAAATACATTGAGAATTGTATCATTCAGTCATTTGGCAAGGAGAAAGGTTTTTTACCACAAAATTTCTATTGGAATTAATGCCAATTGAATTCGTATGCTAAGAAAAGCTGTGCATGGTCAGAATAAAGTGCTTCCCAAGAATAATATGATCTTGAAGTAGAGTATTTTTTTTACTTAAAGAGTTATAGTACCTAAAGAATGTGTTTGTGTGTGTGTGTGTGTGTGTGTGTGTGTATCACATACATACATACATATATATACATATATATGTGACAGTAATTTTGCTGTATAGCAGAAATTGGCACACTATTGTAAATCAACTATACTTTAAAATTTTTTAATTAAAAAAAGGTTATGGGATCTAGAGAAGTGAGTAGCTATTGGTGTTTATTCCATGATTTTCTACAGATAAAGATAGAACTGTATTGGTTCAGGTCGGGGCTTAAGTAATTGCAGCACTAATAAAGACTGTTTTTAAAAGTTTACTCAGTTCCATCTATTTATTGCCATCGATACAAAATACATACCTATAAACACAGTGGGATCTGGGGGTTGGGAGTTGAGTGGTGATGAGCTCACCCAAGTTCAAATGAGAATAATAGCTACCATATATTTAGCACTTACTATGTGGACTGGCAAACCATGTAATTCAATCTCCACTCTGAAACTGATGCAGAATCTATGCATAAAACAGTTGCTTCATGGTATAGCAAAGTTTGGTGTCAGACAAATGGCATGCTAAGAAGCATGTAATGAAGGGTTTTTATTTTGCTTTCAAGTAAACAAAATGTCAGGCACCACTGTGATTCCAAAAGTCTGTGAAACAAAAGCATGTGTGATAATTTTTCACTCTCATGCTTCCAAAATTAGGATAGTGAGGAAGTGAAGGAATTCCTTAAAAGAGGATTTTTCAGGACTTCACCAGTGGCCTAGTGGATTAAGGATCTGGTGTTGTCACTGCTGTGACTTGGGTGATTACTGTGGCATGGGTTCGATCCCTGGCCAGGGAACTTCCACATGCCCTGGGTGTGCCAAAAAAAAAAAAAAAAAAATCTAATAGCCTCAGTCCATAATCTCAAGTTTAAATGTCAATATGCAATCAGCAGTTAAACGAAAGAATTTTCGCTTATCTCCCAGTGCAACTGTCTCAAAAGTACACTCTGGGGATATATCTTAGATCAGCGCTACTTGAGGTGCCTGCATGCAAACTCCCTGCTACTAGTCCATTATGAGATAAAGAGCTCACAGCATAACATAAATCATCATGTTTCTTTCTTCACTGAGAACATCTTGCAACCACCACCCCCGCCCCCCGCAAAAAAAATCACTTGAACAGTATATTTACTGAAGTAATTGGTCTATCCTGGTGCTACCTTCTCATTTTATTGCCACTGTTAGCAAAGTCTGGGACTGACAGGAACTTACACAATGCAGTTTGAATATCATGTTGTGAGATAAAGTTTTGTGTCAGTTAGAAATTGTGTTCAGCTACAAATAGGAGACCCGCGTTATAGACACAAGTGGATTAAGAGATTCTTCTCTCAAAGAAAAAAAATGTGACAGACTGTCATGGGACCGTGTCCATCACAAGCTGAGCCCTACCAGACCCACCAAATCATAAGGTTGGGTAGGCCCAGCAGCTTTCTGTAAGATGAAAATGGTACATTTGGGATCAGGTGCAAATAAACTGCACAGCAGCTGCCCCAGCCCTCATGTTATCTATCACTGTCACACCAGTACCCTTGTCTCAGCTCATAGGTATGGCTCCATAGGGAGTTCATTATGATCAATTAATGGAGGAGGAAAATGGCCAAGTTTGTTTCATAGAATGATCAACTCCGTATGAGAGAATAAGCCAAAAATGGGTGGTTGCCACTCTACATACCGATTCAGAGCAGGAATATGGGAGGAAATCTTTCCAACAGGGCTTTAGGCAGTGCACCTGGTCATCCACCCTGTGTGGGAAGAGAAGGGCTTGAGGAAAGAAAAACGGCATAAAGAATAAACAGTAAGACTAAAGACACAGAGGTCTGGGAATGAGTATGTGGATACACCTAAGGAAGTGAGAAAAAATACTGCCTTTTATCCATCAGAGAGCACCGACCACAAAGAAGATGGTAAACAAAGAAGCAGACAGAATGACTGCCAATGGCCATCAGCAGCTTCTGTTTTTGACCACTCCTGGTCAAGGTCTTGGCACAGTGTTCACAAGAACAGGACAGCCATGGTAATCAGGATGGAGGCATGAGCCTAACTGCATGGGTTTCCACTCACCAAGTCTGGTTTAAATTTTGCCTCAGCTGAAAGACCAAACCTGCCATCAACAGAGAAAAACTCTGAGCCTCCACTATGGCACCACCTCTCCAGACAAACTCGGTGACAAGCTGATTACATTAGACTCCTTTCCCCCTGGACAATGCAGTAATTTGTCTTAACTACAATCAACACATACTCCTAATATGATTGCCTTTCTTGCCTGCAAGACCTCAGCCACCACTATTCTCCACGTGCTTACAGATTGTGTGACCTACTGAATTGGGATCCCACATAACATTGCCTGGGACAAAGGGGTCCACTTAAAGTAAAGGAAGTTAGACAGGGCACACGGTCATGGGATCTCCACAGCCCACTGGACCAATACACGTCGGGCTATCAAATAGGACTTGACCCAGTGAGGTCTCCATGAATTCTCTAGTTTTCTAAAGCTTTTCTCTGAGGATTTGGGCCTCAGACAGAGTGCTTCACTTCACTTTCATTGTCTTCCTCTAAACATAGTTAAGGTGTCCGTTTTCATTATTCCTCTCTTCTTTTCATATCTTACCTGACTTTCATGGTATCTTGCCTTTACTATATATAATACTGTTCTCAGAATCCATGTCCCAACATAATGTTGCCAGCAGTTCTTTTTTTCTATCATTTAAATTTTTAAAATTTTTATTAAAGTATAGTTGATTTACACCATTGTGCCACTGAATTATAGCAATGTCCCCTTGGTTATTCTAACAGCTGAAAATAAAATTAAAAATTAAAAGCATGTTAAGCAGACAGTACTTTCAAACAGGTAAGTATTCAGTAAGTTATTCAGAATAAGAATATGAATAAGTTGCTCAGAATAAGAATCAGGTTGATGCATCATACTGGGAATTTTTTTCCCATACCTTCTGTTCTCCAGTTCCTCTGAATAACTATCCTCTCCTTAATTCATAAAAATATTTTATTTTCCCTTCCAGAAATCTTTTCTCTTCTATAAAATATCAGCAGGATCAAATTTGGTTACCTCTGTTTTTTTTTTTTTTCATCTTCTCTTTAGCCTATGTTTTCTATTTAAATATGTTAAAAGCCTAGAATAAATAGGCTCCCCCTCAAACTAAGATTTTTATCCCTTCATTAAATGCAACCTTTTATTTGTGTCTTTTTAGGGTCACACCTGTGGGATATGGAGGTTCCCAGGTTAGGGGTCTAACCGAGCTGTAGCCGCCAGCCTACATCACAGATGCAGCAACACGGGATCTGAGCCATGTCTGCTACCTACACCAAAACTCCCAGCAATAGCAGATCCTGAACACACTGAGAGAGGCCAGGGATCAAACCTGCGTCCTCATGGATGCCAGTCAGATTTGTATCCGCTGAGCCACGCACGATGGGAACTCCCTTCGTTAAATGCAACTTTCCCAATATTCTAGTCTGTTCCTCAATAGTCACACATCTACTCATAAAGCAAGTTCACAGTGGTTTCATTTATCAACATTATTCTATCTGCTCCCAGAAAAGAATTTTCTACATCTGGCTTTTTCTAGCCCCCATGTCAGTGCCTCGTATTCATCTTTCCATTGCCATCTTCTATCTTATTCAGCCAGCTTAAAACATCACAGTGTCTTTTTACCATTGTCTTCTCATTTTTGTAATATGCACTTTTTCTATTTTAATAAAATCTTGGCCTGTTTAGTTGTATTCCTGGAACACCAAGCCAGAAGTTCATGTTATTTTTTTCCAGTTATTTCTTCCAAAATATATCCCATGTTACTTTTCTCTTGAAGCTTACCCTCCTTCATTCCTAGCAAGGAATGACAATAAATATACCGCTTGGAGTAATTCTTAGTTATTTGATAATCAAAATTCCCATAACATAATTTCCAGGCAGCCCATACTGATTTTATCTTTTAAATCATTTTCTGACAATAAAACATCGCTGAAACAATTCAGTGATGTCTGTGTTTCACGGCATAAATAGATTTCCCATTTGGGCTTCCACTTTCTCTACTTAGGTCTCAAGAGGAACAGGAGGGATCTGAAAGAAAACAAACCCTTGTGTCCCAATAACCAATGAACCTTAAATAGTCCTCTTTGCCCATCAATGACTCTATTCTTTTCTTTCCCATTTTTCAAGCATCATCATCCCACTTTCCTGGATTGTTTTAGTGAATGTGAAGTCTTCCCTTGCTAATGAGTCATCCCTCTGTTTTGAAGTCTAGCATTTACGGAGATTGGATTAAGATGGTGGAATAGAAGGACTGGAACTCAACTTCTCTCCCAAAAAACAGCAAAACTACAACCAAATGCCGAGCAACCTTCAACCAAATGGACTGTAAACTTCCGAAAAAGATACTCTGCTCCAGAAGACACACATCAAGAGGTAAGAGGGGCGATTACGCACATCAAGAGGTAGGAGGGGCGATTACACAGTAGAAGCAACCCCATACCTCCCGGGTGGGAAGCCCCACAGACTGGAAAGTAACTGCATCACAGAGACTCAGCTACAGGACTGAGAGTTCTGAGCCTCATGTCAAATCCCCATGCCTGGGGATCGGGCACAGGGAGAAAGAGCCCCCAGAGCATCTGGCATTGAAGGACAGCAGGGCTTGTGTGCAGGAGCTCCACAGAACTGGGGGAAACAGAGACCCCACTCTTGAAAGGCACACACAGACTTTCACGTGCACTGGGTCCCAGGGCAAAGCAGTCTCCATAGGAATCCAGGTGGAACCTGACTGCAATTCCTGGAGGATCTCCTGGGAAAACAGGGGTGACTGCGCCTTGTTGTGGGGGAAGGGCATTGGAGGTGAAGCTCTCGGGGACATTCATCAGCCTGCATTTCTCTGGAGGTGGCCATTTCAGGGAAAATCTGGTCCCTCCCATCAGCGCGGAGAAGCCCCAGGCCAAACAACAATCCAGGTGGGATCTCAGCCCCACCCATCACTAAACAGGCTGCCTAAAGACCCCTCAGGCACACAGCTAGCCTCTAATCTCATCCAGAGACAAAGCCCCATCCATCAGTGGGAGAGGAATCAACCCCACCTACCAGTGAGCAGGCATCACTCCCTCCCATCAGGAAGCCTACAGCAAGCCCTCTCCATACCAACTTTAGCCACAGGGGAGGCAAACACCTGAACTAAGAGAGGCTACAACTCTATTGTCCACACAAAGGTCACCACACCAAAAACCTATAAAAATGAAAAGACAGAAAACTCTAACTCAGATAAGGGAGAAAGAGAAAAGCCCAGAAAAACAGCTCAGTGATGAGGAGATTATCAGCCTCCCAGAAAGAGACTTTAGACTGTTGATGCTGAAGATGAAGCAAGGCATTGGAAATAGACTGGAGGCAAAGATTGATAATTTACAGGAAACACTGAGCAAAGAAATACAAGCTGTATTGTTCTTCTGCCTCCTATATTCTACTGTTGGCTGCTTCTAAGGAACTTTTTATTTCAGTTATTTTATTGTGCATCTCTTCTCGTTTAATTTTTACTGTACTCTGAAAATTATAAGGCACTGATGAAAGAAATCAAGGATGACTTAAACAGGTAGAAAGACATACCATGCTCTTGGACTGGAAGAGTCAATATTATCAAAATGACTATCCTACCCAAGGCAATCTACAGATTCAATGCAATCCCTATCAAATTACCAATGACATTTTTCAAAGAATTAGAACAAAATAGTTTAAAGTTTGTCTGGAAACACAAAAAACCCAGAATAGCAAAAGACATCCTGAAAAAGAAAAATGGAGCTGGAGGAATCAGACTCCCTGACTTCAGACTCTACTACAGAGCTACAGTCATCAAAACTGTATGGTACTGGCACAAAGACAGAAATATAGATCAGTGGAACAGGATAGAAAGCCCAGAATTAAATCCTCGCATCTATAGTCAACTCATCTATGATAAAGGAGGCACGAATATACAATGGACAAAAGACAGCCTCTTCAATAAGTGGTGCTGGGAAAACTGGACAGCCACATGTAAGAAAATGAAACTAGAACACTTCCTAACACCATGCACAAAAATAAACTCAAAATGGATTAAAGATCTAGATAGAAGACCAGATACTATAAAACTCTTAGAGGAAAACATAGGCCAAACACTCTCTGACATAAATGATAGCAACATCTTCTCAGATCCATGTGTCACAGTAAGGACAATAAAGAGAGAAATAAACAAATGGGACTTAATTAAACTTCAAAGTTTCTGCACAGCTAAGGAAATCCTAAACAAAACGAAAAGACAACCCACAGAATGGGAGAAAATATTTGCAAATGATTCAACTGACAAGAGATTAATCTCCAAAATTTACAAACAGCTCCTACAGCTCAACACCAAAGAAACAAACAACCCCATCCAAAAATGGGCAGAGGATCTAGGCAGACAGTTCTCCCAAAGAAGACATGCAGATGGCAAATAAACACACGAAAAGATGTTCAACATCGCTCCTCATTAGAGAAATGCAGATCAAAACCACTATGAGGTACCACCTTACACCAGCCAGAATGGCCATCATCAAAAAGTCTACAAACAATAAGTGCTGGAGAGGGTGTGGAGAAAAAGGAACCCTATTACACTGTTGGTGGGAATGCAAATTGGTGCAATCGCTGTGGAAAACAGTATGGAGATTCCTCAGAAAACTCAAAATAGAATTACCGTTTGATCCAGCAATCCCACTCCTGGGCATCTATCCAGCAGAAACCATGACTCGAAAAGACACATGTACTCCAGTGTTCATTGCAGCACTCTATGCAATAGCCAGGTCATGGAAACAAC
>PVHT021183617.1:10624014-10707754 GCA_004024745.2 Catagonus wagneri
TGTTGGTGGGAATGCAAATTGGTGCAATCGCTGTGGAAAACAGTATGGAGATTCCTCAGAAAACTCAAAATAGAATTACCGTTTGATCCAGCAATCCCACTCCTGGGCATCTATCCAGCAGAAACCATGACTCGAAAAGACACATGTACTCCAGTGTTCATTGCAGCACTCTATGCAATAGCCAGGTCATGGAAACAACCTAAATGCCCATCGACAGAAGAGTGGATAGGGAAGATATGGTATATACACACAACGGAATGTTACTCAGCCATTAAAAGGAACGAATTACCAACATTTATAGCAACATGGATGGACTTAGAAATTATCATGCGAAGTGAAATCAGTCAGACAATTAGACAGCAACACCCAATGCTACTGCTTACATCTGGAAACTAAAAAGACACAATGAACCTTATTACAGAACAGACAATGATTCACAGACTTTGGAAAACCTTGGTTTTTCAAATAAGACAGTCTGGGGGGTGGGGGGATGCACTGGGGGTTTGGGATACAAAATCTGTAAAAATTGACTTGTGATGATTTATGTACACCTATAATTGAAATAAAATCCATTATGAAGTCTAGCATTTACGTCTAAAATATAGAATACACTTGCTGTGCACTCACTGAAACAATATTGCTAGGGGTGGTGTGTGTGTGTGTGTGTGTGTGTGTTTAGATAATTGCTTTGGCTAATCAGCTAAAGAGCTGATTCTTTCTTTGTATCACACTTTTTGCCTATAAAAATCTTGTGAACGCAATTATTACCAAATAAATGCTTGGTGTACTTATTAAATTGGTCCTGTATACACTCCTCTAGCATTTATTGAGCACCTATCCTGCGCCACTCACTGTGCTCGCTGCTCAACTAGGTGGTTCCAGCTTCCAGCAACCCATCTTCTAGAGAAGAAAAAAGAAAGAAAAGAAAAATATGTGGTCACAATATAAGACATAGCATCTAGAAAGAGTGGATTTATAAAAGGCAACCCCTAAATCAGTGTAAGAAGAGGATAAAGGAAGGAGAGAGTAGAAAGAGCAGGACCAGTGGAAATTAACTGGGCAGGAGAGAATGGGGCTGAGTGTTCCACGCAGAAGACAAAGCAAGGAAGAGGGGAGTATGAGGTTTCAAAGGGATGGTGGGGTTGATGCACATGGTTTCATACAAACTGTAGAGACAATTTGGGAGAAAGAGTGGGAGATGACCCTTAGGAAGAAAAGTCCTCTCATATCTGCTTTTGAGATGCCTCTCCTACATTTCAGATTCCTGAACTATCCCGTAATTACCTCCTGGAGAGTGCCTTGATTCTCAGCTAGGGAATTCTCTAGTCTGGTCCAGCTTGTTATTAAAGCCTAAGTTTACCGTCTTGTGAAATCTGATTAATGCCATTGTTCTAAGAGACATCTTGCCTATATGCTACTACAGTATTTTTCACATTAAATTATAGCTGTACCTACATCTGACTTCCCCATTATTTTCTGAATATTCTTTTTGCTCCTTGTCCCCAATTATTCGCTCATAATATATGTTTTCATACTAGGAAGAGCTACCTAGAATGTAGTCTAATCGAATCCAAAACTACTAGGACATAAGCTCCATGAAAGCAAGGAGCTCCCCTGTGTTCATCACCATGTCCTAGTTTACAGAACAGAACCTGGTACTCTTTTAGTACTCTAAATGTTGTTGAGATTAGTACTGACTATCGCTGGTAAGCAGTCCATTTTTAAACAAACTCCTCTTGAGTTGTCCCTTATAGAAGTCATTAGTTTTATTCTCCTAACTCTAGATATGTTATACTTTAACTAGTCTTCTACTCCCTCAAAAACAATGATAATCTAACATATCTTTATACATTTGTGCAATATTTATTTAACAAATATTTATAATATGCTAGCTAGGTGCAAGGTAAATGATTTTCAAAAATTGTTGTTATCATTAGGCCACAGGCAATCTTAAAAAAAATGCCATAATAAATAAGGAAGACGGACTCACAATCAACTAATTCTTATTTATATTATCATACTACCATATATTATCCTTAAATTCTATCTCATGGCATATGCAAAATGATACGAAACTACAGAGACAGGAGCAGTAAATGTGAATTTTTATTAAAGTTTTCTTGAGAAGTCCTCTTCAAAATAAGTTAATATACTGCTTCCTTTATCAGGAAAGTATAATTGTAACTAAAGAACTAATTCTGTGTGTTTAATGCTGTCCTTGATTTGCATTCTGATATAAGTGTTTTATCTTCGGATAGACCCATAACAGGTTGTAGACCAGGAATGGCCACTTATTTCATAAAATGCAATAAAAATCAAAAGAATTAGGGAAACGTCTGCCTTAAAAGTTTACCAATAACTTCTCATGTACATACACTTACAAAGTGGTTGACAATCCTTTTATACAACAATCCTGATAAGCTCCTATAATAAGACACATGGCCACAAAAAGTAAAAATGAATGTGATTCTTAATAATCTTTTTTTTTTCTCCCAACTTTATTACCCTTCAGATAAAGGGGAAAAAGAACTCCTTTTTTGTGCAGTAAGGTCTTACCAATTGCTGGGAATTCAATCCAAGAATGTGCTAACAAGTGTGGGGCACTAGCATGAATACAGGAACAGCATGAGAAGACTGTGATTCTTTTCACTTTAGCTTTATGGTCACTTGTTTCAGCTTGTCAGTTATACCATAAACATCTCCATCGCCATAAAAACTTGACACCACCCTGTCTGGGTACCATCGTCTTAAAGAAAATAAGCTCTAGTTTCTGGACCAGAGACAAACATTCATCAACTCTATCGGTCAGTGTCAGTAAGGATAACAGAAACCACTCTGGGCATTTCAAACAGAGGGAATTTAATACAGGAAACTAGTCGCAAAGAGGATGGAAGAGCTACGTGAACCAGAAGAGAGTTCACTCCAAAATCAGTAACTGGAAGGAATCACTTTCATTACTAGGGCCAGAGGAGTGAAAGAGGAAATGGTATTATCGGAACCCAGAGTGTGGGCCTCCAAGGCTGCTGAGACCCTCCTACTGTCAGTGCTCTGTTGGGGCTGCTGGTGCCAGGGCCTCCTCAAACACCCACCACCACTGCTGCTGCTGCTGCTGCTGCTGCTGAAGCCACACAGAGCAAGAATCCACAGCCCACAATGGCTAGTGACCTCTACTCCCAGAGGCACCTACCAGAAGCCAGGAGGAAAAGCATGGCCCCTGCCCTCTTCCCAGTTCCCAAACACGTGTCAATGTCTCCCATTATTAGAACGTAACAGGAAGGCAACTGGCAACAGAATCTGGAGAAATAGGTATCGATCTTCCAGCCCCCAAAGTGGAGAGGAGTAAGGAGAAAGGCAGGGGTGAAACCGAGTGGTCAGACACTCTCAGCAACTAACTAAATCATATTTTACGTTTCCAAGAGGAGTTCATTTGCCTTCTTAGAAATAAAGAAAAGGAGCAATTAATTCAAAACTAGAGTCCATTTTTTAGGCTTTCTTCTGGAAACATATATGCATTTTTCCCGCTTTTTTGATATCTAATTGACACAAAGTAAGTTTAAGGTGTACAACATGTTCATTTGGTACATTTATAAATTGTAAAATAAATTATAATTATAAATTTATAAATTACTATATAATATTAGCTATCACCTCCCCCAACCCTGTCACATAGTTACAATTTCTTTCCTTATTTCTCCCCTTCTTTGGTGAGAACATCTAAGATCTACTCTTTTAGCAACATTCGAGTATATAATGTAAAGTGTTACTAGCTACAGTCACCATCCTGTACATTAGATCCCCAAAGTTGTTAACCTTACAACTGGAAGTGTGTTTCCCATAATCAGTATCTCCCTATTTTCCCCACCTTGCAACCCCTGGTAACCACCACTTTACTCTGCTTCCAGGACTGTGTTTTTTTTAGATTCCACATGTAAGTGAGATCATGCCTTCCTCTGTCTGACTTTTTCTACATAGCATAATAGCCTCAAAGTCCACTTATGCTGTCAAAAGTGGCAAAATTTCCTTCTTTCTCATGGCTGAATAATATTCCATTGTGTGTGTGTATGTATGTATCACATTTTCTTTATTCATTCCATCTGTTGACAGACACTTAGGTTGGTTTTTATATATTGGCTATTTTGAGTAAAACTACAATCAACATGGGAGTGCAGATATCTCTGTGACATCCTAATTTCAATTTCTTTGGTTATATACCCAGAAGTGAGATTACTGGATCATAGGGTAGTTCTATTTTCTGAGGAATCCCCATACCATTTTCCATTATGGCTACACCAGTTTACACCTTCAACAACAGTGCATTAAGGGTTCCCTTTTCTCCAAACCCTCACCCACACTTATTATCTCTTGTCCTTTTGGTGACAGCCATTCTAGCTGATGTGAGGAGATATCTCACTGTAATTTTGGTTTGTAATTTCCTGGTGACTAGTGGGGTTGAGCAATTTTTAATTACCAGTTAATATCTGGGTTAGTTGAGAACTAGATTTTATACTTTCCTCTACATACCATCTAATCATGGAACTAAAAAATATCAATATATATATATATATATATTTTTTTTTGTCTTTTTGCCTTTATGTAGAGCCGCACCCGCGGCATATGGAGGTTCCCAGGCTAGAGGTCTAACAGGAGCTGTAGCTGCCGGCCTTCACCACAGCCACAGCAACGCGGGATCCGAGCCACGTCTGCAACCTACACCACAGCTCACGGCAACGCCGGATCCTTAACCCACTGAGCAAGGCCAGGGATCGAACCTGCAACCTCATGGTTCTTAGTCGGATTCGTTAACCACTGAGCCACAAAGGGAACTCCAATATATGTTGTTTTTATCCACATATTCTCTTTTATCTAAGATTGAATCAGGGTCAGAGATAGTATAACTTATTATACCACGTATTACCTTGAATTCTCAAAGCCAGGCCAAAAGGTTGATTTATAGTGTCAAAATTTTTACTCTTACAAATAAATACTGCTTACATAATTATATGAGCAACAAAGTAGAAATATTTAAGAATGCTAAAGAAAATTTCCTACAGTGAAGTAAATCATTAAAATAATATATTTCCAAATTTTAAAATCCTTAGCTTTAGTAGAGACTTTTATAAATTTCTAACATTATCATTATTAAATGGTAGAGCCTTTTTAAGACCTCTTTTTGACATTTTAATATTTTATTTTTGTTAAATCTGAACTGACATATGGCATTTTTCTTCCTAAATAATTTTGCAAGTGACATGTTTTATTTCCTCTCTTTTACTTGTACTAAAGGCCTAAAATACCTATAATAGGGGGTGATTTTGGAATAGCTCTTCAAAACGTAGTCTCTTGTATTGAATGCAGCCACAAAGTTGAAAGAGATGAGAGTAAGGACTGGGGATTGTTGGATTTGGAAACAAAAAGCTATTGGTGACCTACCTAGTTTCAGCAGAGTGGCAGATTGTGACCGTGAGAATGTAAGTTTTGAGGTCAGGCAACCAGAGTTTAAAATGTCTTCCATATTGTTTGAGTTCCTTATTGCTCTGAGTCTCATTTTCCTTACGCGTAGATAATAATACCTAGCTCAGGGTACATTAAATACAATAACACATTTAAAGCTCTTGGAACAGAATATGGAAAATTGTAAGCAGTCATTAAATATTTATTGTCTTCAGCATTAATACAGCGGGTTAAAGAACAGTCACACACTGCTGTTGGAAGTCCCAAAATGGTAACACACAGTGGAGGTCACTTTGGCACTCCCTTGTTAACTTAGTAATCCTGAGTCTGGGAACTGGTCCAACAGATCAACCTGCTCACACATAACACGGCATATACAATATTGGTAATCACAGCACTGTCTGGAAAAGATAAAGATTAGAAAAAACACAGAGGACTAATTATATGTACCAGCCTATATCACCAAAAAGAATACTAAGTCACTTCTAAAAAGGCTGAGGAGGGCTTCGGTGTTCTGTTATAGATAATCTCCAAGACATAAGATGAAGTGTAAAAAGCAAGGGGCAGAAAACTGTGTCATATACTTCCTTTCTGTTTAATGAAGGAGAATGGGGGTGGGGGGGCGAAGAATTGTACTTCAAGGGTGTGTTATCCTGTCACAGAAATCATTCAATGATCAAACAAATTCTCCCACATCATTGCTTAGAAGAATTAAACTATGGACTATGACATGGGCATTAGCTGAGACAACAGGTAGTTACCCCACGATGAACAAAGCTTTCTTCCATTAGTCCCCTGTTATTCCACCAATCTTCCTTCCTTCCAGGTCTCCCTTTCCCCTGCCATCCTTTCCTTTTTTGCTCTGGCCTCTTAATCCTTTTCTCATTCCCCTGCTTTTTCGTTTGCCCCTCCTTGTTCCTTGCACCCACAGGCATTCCTGAGCCACACTGACAATACTCAGGACCAGATCCCTAATAGTCTGTATCAGAGCATCTCATTCTCTGTGGTAAATAGCGCAATAAAACCCTGGCTCTAACTTTCTACATGTATTACTTTCACATCAAATCTCCAAACAACTATTCAGCTATAAAACATTTTTATCTCAAAACCCAAAACCTGGAAGATCTGGCCAACAGCAACATCATCTAGTTCACCACTTGAAGCTCAATAGCTGTGTTCTTATTCTAGCTCCATTACTTATCACTTCCAATTAGCTGAAAACACTGTCAAGACTAAGGGCTGCAGGAAAAGGTGTTACTTACACATATCTGTGATGAACAGAATTTTCTGTTTCCAAAGTTGGTAGAAGAACTAGTTTGAAAGAACAAGTTTACAAATGAAGTGGCTCTAATCTTAAAAGAAAAGCCACATCACTCTTCATCATTTGCCAAAACTTGTTAGTACATCCAGGGAGTAATAAGAGGCACAAAAAAATAAAATTACCCAACAAGATTTTCTTAGCCCAGGTAGGAATTTACCAGAACAATGTCTTCTCATCTCCATCTTATTCAATATAAGTTTTCATGCTCTCTTTCAAGAGAATTACTTTAAACATTACATTCAGATTATTGGAGAGACAGTCAAATGTGATATCTGATAGCACAGGTTTTGAAATCAGACTTACTAGCTACATGATTATATAAAAGCTACATAATTTCCTTGAAATTCAGTTTCATCTCAAAATGGTGATGAAAATGATTTTCATTTTCGTTGGGTCGTTGTGAAGATTATATGAAAAATAGGTCAAGTACTTGGAACAGAACCCAACACATTCATGGACACTTAATTGGCTATTAATACTATTACTAGTTTTTACAGCCCAGATTGGTGACTATGTCTTATTACTGGTGATGTGCAAGAGCTAATATGCACAGTCCACCAAAATCTATCTCTAGGATAGAACTACATACCCCGACCAGTTGTAAGTGCTCATTTCACCAAGGCTCACACCAAGATTGCATCCTGTGTGCTCATCTAATGGCAACCTACTGCTAGAACCATGCAGTAAACAGAGCAGCCCTCCTCTCAGAAGCAGGGTTTTTTTTCCCTTTTTTTTCTTTTTACGGCTGCACCTGCAGTATATGGAAGTCTCCGGGCCCAAGGTCAAATGGGGTAGCAGCTGCAAGCAACGCCACAGCCACAGCAACACTGGATCCAAGTCGCATCTGTGACCTAGACCACATTTTGCAGCAACATTGAGTGAGGCCAGGGATTGAACCCACATCCTCACAGAGACAATATTGGGTCCTTTATCCACTAAGCCACAACAGGAACTCCCAGAAGCAGGTTTGTTTTTTTGTTTGTTTGTCTTTTGTCATTTTGGGGCTGCACTCGCAGCACGTGGAGGTTCCCAGACTAGGGGTCTAATCAGAGCTACAGCTGCCAGCCTATGCCACAGCCACAGCAACACAGGATCCGAGTCACTTCTGCAACCTACATCACAGCTCACGGCAACGCCAGATCCTTACCCCACTGAGCGAGGCCAGGTATCGAACCCACAACCTCATGGTTCCTAGTCGGATTTGTTTCAGCTGTGCCACGATGGAAATTCCAGGGTTTTTTAAAAATATCACACTTATAATACACAATTCCTATCCTAAAAAATTCAGTTGTCCCTGAGGTCACCATTAAATCTTGATCCTCACTGTCAGACTAGTTCTTCTGCAAATGTTTAAATGGTAAAATCGGAACAGTTTTTAAAAAGAACAAAGCGGAGGAGTAAGAGGGGAAATAAAAGCAATGCCGAAGAGGAGTAAGAGCAAGAGAATGAGAGCAAGAGAGTAAATCAATTTAAAATGTCAAAGCTGGGAAATAAAAGGAAAAGCAGCTCTGCTGAATATAATCCAGACCTGCAAGAGCATTATAGGAAGGAGGAAAAAGATAAACCCCTCAATCAAGCTCCAGTCATGTTATAGCCCTGGCCAGATCCTATGGTCGGCTGATGTGTTTACAAGAAGTGCACAAGTCTGCGTTAGTTCCTAATTAGGTTAGGATGGTTGCCAAAGAAAGTAGTAGTGTTTTCGAATGTAAGGTTATGGTTACAAATGGATATCAAAAACCCTGACACTTAAGTGGCCATGACAATAGCTGCCAACTGAATCTACATAATTGTCCCCCAAGGTTGAACCACCAACTCATGTTTCATTCTCATGGGGGCCATCCCCCAAAGAATCACAGCATCTAGAAAGCAGGACACTGTCAACTCATTAAATTAATTGACATTATTAACTTGGATTAGGATAAAGGCAAAAAGTAATTGATTTAAAGTAATTGTGGGGGAGTCCCCATTGTGGCTCAGAAAAGAATCCAACTAGTATCCATGAGAATGTGGGATCGATCCCTGGCCTTGCTCAGTGGGTTAGGGATCCAGCGTTGCCATGAGCTGTGGTGTAGGTAGTAGACGCGGCTCAGATCCTGCGTTGCTATGGCCGTGGTGTAGGCTTGCAGCTGTAGCTCCGATTTGACCCCTAGCATGGGAACCTCCATACGCCACGGCTATGGCCCAGAAAAGCAAAAATAATAATAATAATAGTAATGATAATAATGGGTTTTATTATGCTATTCACCTCTATTGTACACTTGATAAGAGAGTCCTTGGATAGTAGTTTCTTTAAAACAAAATCTCTAATGTGGATTCAGGAAGAAAAAAATATTAACTGTCTCTATACAAAACGTGGACACTTTTTTTGCTCCACACAAACTACTTTAAGAAATAAATTAATTGACTGAATTATTCAAATCAAGTTAAATTATTCTTTCAGTTTAACTTACTTTTATTAGCCAAGTAAATAAACAATAAAAATAGGCCATTTGGAATCTTCATCAGTTCACTGTCTCCAGCGAATGGTACAGATGGAATTCTTGCAGATCACAAATCTAAATGCAATACATCTAAGAATCCAACAAAATGTCATCGGGAGGCTCAAAGAATCCACTTTTACACTGCACTGCACTGCCAAGGGAAAACATGGGCAAAATTCAAAGTGTCTGGAGAGCAGAGAAGTCCTTGTGAATTACTCTTGCCAATTAGCACATTTATTTTATGCGAATAATATTTTTCGGCCATCTACTTTTCTTAGTCCAGTGAATTGCCTTTAATAAGTCCTAAAAGTATTTATTGAAAATGGCATTTATTATTAATGAAAATTCCGTCTTTTCTCCTGCATAATTCAGTGCTGGATTAAAAGTAGCAAGTGAAATAACCTGCAAGTGCCATGCACCAATGTTCTCCACTCTGGAGTTATACCAGGAGGCCCACTGGAGTGGTGCATGTGCCTCAGATACATACATTGTCAGCAAGGTTAAAACATGAATCTCATTTCTAAAGAACACACCTAATTAAATATTATAGGGATCCATTCCACCAAAGCCAAGGGGATTCTTTTAAACTCAATTTTATAGCTCTCAAGAAAGACAATGGAAACTATGTTGTCCTATGGCTGAAGAAAGTGACTTATTATCGTTCTTTGCCTAGGACGATGGTTCTCAACCAGGGGCTGCTATTCCCTCAAGGGCCACTTTGGCAATGTCCAAAAGCATTTTTGGTTGTCACAGCTGGGAGTAGGAGTGCAACTGGTATCTAGTGAGTAAAGATCAGGAATGTTGTTAAACATGCCCAGCGTGGCACCACTACCACTCAGAGGAAAATAAAACAAAACAAAAATTATCTGGTCCAACATATTCGTAGTTTAGAGAACAATATCTCTAGGACAGTGTTAGAAACATTCTGGAACAATCATACTATAATTATGGGAATACAATAATTTCATTTTTATTTTTTCAGCTTTATCATCCAGATCATCAAAGCGTTATCTTAAGACCAACAACAAAATGGTTTACATTTATTGAGCAGTTTCTTTCTACCATGTGCCTTCCTAAGTACTTTCAAATATTGTTGAATCCTCCCAATAGCCCAATAAGCAACAAACTTGATTGTCTGGATTTCACAGTCAAGAAAATTGAGGCAAAGGGAGAACATAACCCACCCAGGACACACAGCTACAAAGGAAAGAGATACAAACCTAGGTCCATCTGACTCCAGAAGCAAATCTTTAATCCGCCACATCCCACAAAATAGCAACAGAAATAGAAACCAGAAAGAACTTAAAGACAATTCCCTAAAAGAGGAAAAACAAGATTTTTAAAATGAACTGCTGGATGAAACTTTCTTAATCAGCTCTTACACCCCAATACCAGCACTGAATCCAGAGGAGTCGAGCACCTCCCCCATTTTTTTTTTTTACACATGACAATGACTAGAAACAGCCCAAGTTACAAATAATGAATTAGTCCAGTTTCCATCTGGGTGGTTCTCCAAATCTCTCTAGGTTCATTTTATGGTTAAAAAAAAAAAATCTGTTTCTAAACTAATTCAGAACTGACTTGTATATATAAAACTAACTAATATTTTCCATGGAATCTTGAGGCAAGGTTTTTGGCCTGAATGATGATGAGTGGGTGGGGAGCAGCAAACTAACTATTCCTCCAACTATTTTCCTTTTGTGGGAGACCCGATTAGAAGGACTGTAAACTAGCTTTGGCATTGTACCCCAACTTAGGCTAAACAAGACAGTAGGGTGGGACCCTAAGAGCCACTAGCATTTAAAGAATACACACACAAACTGTAATTGGAAATGGAAACAGCTAATTGTTGCCATCTGTGACTAAGCGAAGTCACCTTAGTCATGGAGGCAGAAGAGCATAGATAAGTTATGTAAAAGGAAAACCGTCAAGAATATTCTTCATGAGAGAGCAGTAAGTGGTTGTTCTCATCTATCTCATAAGAGCTTCCAGACAAGATAAAAAGTAGAGTACTAGTAACATACGATTACTAGGCCTTCACACACAACAGCCAATAAACACACAATGGTGGTAATTTTTTTAAAGTGTTGCATAAGAGTGATAAAAGGGGGGGGGCTACCTGAGACAAGTGTTTCTAACCTATGTATGTCTCCTTGACCCCAAACGAAATCCATTTCATTTCATGACCATTTTCATTTCATAATCCATTTTAATTTCATACTATTCTGTGATTATTCTACCAAAGTCAAGATTCTATCAGAATGTTTTGTGGGTCCTTCTATTTCATCCCTCCTTAAATAGTATTGCATTTGTCTATTAATGTGTCGGTCTTCTTGCTTAGGCTGTGAACCGCTTGATAGTAGGGACTAGGCCGTGCTCATATTTTTATCCTTAGGACATAATGTGGCATTTGGCATATAAGAGGTAGCTAAGAGAATATTGACAAATGCAGCAATGTCATCTTGAAGGGAGATCCTAGAGAAATGCAACAAGCCTGTTACTGTTAAATATTTTCCTTTAGTAACTTGGATGAGGGTATAGAAAGCTTGGTAATATTTTTAAATGGCACAAGGATGCCAGGGTTAGCTCAATATGTTGCATGACAGAAATAAAATTTAAAAATAACTCTACAGGCATAACTATTGGGCCAAAACTAACACGATGCAATTTAGAAGAGATAAATGTAAAATCCTAGACTTAGGTTCAAACACTTAGTTGCACAAATGCAAGCCAAATTTGTCTAGTTTAGAAGTACTTTATGTGACAAAGAACTTCAGGCGTTTCACAGTCAGAAATGTTAATATGAGCCAAGTGCATGATTTGGCGGCTAGGAAGGCTAGCGTAGGCTGCCCTAGCAGAAGTGAGTTATTTATGATATAAGCCCAATTAATTAGGAAATAGTTTGGTATGGCTTTTAGTAGGGGTGTAACACGTAGAATGGAGAGGTAGAGGGCCTGTTGCCCTGGGTACAGTCATGCCACATCAGCACCTTGTGCTCAGCCCTGAGGACCACAATTTAAGAGGTACATGGACAAATCCAAGTGTCTGAAGATGTGGCCAAGTAGAAAGAACTCCAGAAAACAGATCCTATGTGCCTATGTTGGATGATGGAAAAAAACTCAGAATTTTTTAAGCTGGAGAAGAAAAAGGCTTTCCTTGAATATCTTGATGATGAAAATGTGCCCTGTTCTGTCTTACAATCTCATGGCTACAGCCTCCTGACATCATTTTTATTCACTCATTAAATATCCCTAATATGCACTACGTGGAAATATGAATTCTGTCTCTACTAAGGGAAAACTTAACCCTAAGTGGCGACTCACTTGTTTCAGTGACAAGTAAAATTGTCAGTGACCCCAAGATGAGTTTATGGACTCTTATCCCTTTCCCCATTTCAGCATCCATGAACTTGGTGTTCTGATGCTTTGGTCATCTTTCCAATGATGTTATTACCTGTCTGCCTCCATACCTGGATTTCCTTGCTTGATTCTTTCACAGGCTCCTTGTCCCCGTGCTAGGAGAGAAATCACCTTAAGGACCTTCTCCTTAGGGAATTGTTAACACTGGATGCTGTTCTACCTGTCAGACTTGTAAATATATCTAATCTTCAGGTCCCATAGGCCCCCATAATGGCTTTCACATTACCCTGCTACACTGATAATGCATGACTCAGAGGGCTGAATAGGTCATACGGAAAGAAAAAAAAGGGGGGGGGGTTCATTCAAAGAAAATGTTTCTAATGATCCAAGCCTTTTTAAAAAACAAGATGGGCTTCCTTTTGTGAAAGGAAGCTCACCATCATCAGGAACTCTCAAGAAGCCTGAGTGATTGGAGCAATGCCAAGAAGGGGTTTCTTCATTGTTAGCAAACTGGGCTGGATTGATTCTAAGGTAAGTCTCCCAAGCTTTGGTGTATTAAAAAATAGCCAGGAGCCTGTTTTTAGAACGTAGAATTCCCAGAATCCAGTAGGTCCAGATTGAAGTCCAAGAATCAGCATTTCTGACAAATCCATCCCCCACCCTCGGTGATTTCAATACTTGTTAACATAGGTCACATTTCATATTTTTAAAAACACTTTTCAAATGAAAGCTGAGGGGGAAGGAGTGAGATGGTCTGGGAGTCTGGGGTTAATAGATGCAAACTATTGCATTTGGAGTGGATAAGCAATGAGATCCTGCTGTATATCACAGTGAACTATATCTAGTCACTTGGGATGGAAAATGATGGAGGATAATGTGAGAAAAAGAATGTGTATACATATATGTGTGTGTGCGTGTGTGTGTGTGTGACTGGGTCACTTTGCTGTACAGTAATAATTGACAGAACACTGCAAACCAACTATAATGGAAAAAATAAAATCATTTTAAAATAATAAAATAAAAAAGAAAAAGAAAGTAACCAACCAATTTTATGAAAAACCCACTCTGTGTTGATGGCTTTATGTATTTTTTCTTAATTAAACCTCAACATATTCCCGTGGGAGCTATCGCAGAGTCTTAAAGACCTGGGTTCAGGAACCAGGCTGCTGATGGCTTAAAGCCTGACTTCTTCACTTTCTAGAATTTTCTGCATCTCAATTTCCTTTTCTGCAAAATGGGGTTCATATTAGTGATGACCTCATAGAGTTGTGAATGAAGACTAAGCCGTTCAATTTATTTAAAGGGCTTAGAACAGTGCCTGGCACACAGTGGGCACTCAACATTATGATTACTATGAGGCGGTACTATATGTCCCCTGTTTACACATAAGGAAATTGAGACCCAAGGAAATGAAGTCAATTTGTCTTGAATCCCTCAGCTAGTAATGACTTTAGTCTACTTGCCTTCAAAGTTTATACATTATACTCCCCCTACCAACTCCGTGAGTCTATGATCCTACCAGCCACAGAGGATTGGATAGAAAACTGATTCTAAAAATGGCCCTATGCCTATAGGGAATAGACACCTATCTCAAATTCCACCAAGAATGATTTTACAAAGGAGGAAACTGAGGCTAAGAGAGTGAAGAGCTGCTGATAAGGGCTCACTCAAAAAAGTGGCAGAGTCTAAACCTGAACTCATGCTTCTTCTGCTACCTACCCTGTGGCTCTAACCTAGAGTGAGTCACTGACTGACTGGAAAATCCTTCTCATTCTAGTAAACACAAATGTTTTAAAAACAAAGGTAGGAAACCAAAGTGGAACTCAGAGTGAAACTAGTTCTTGTTTAAAGCCACCCACAAACATGGAAACAGCATATTTCCCGAAAAATATTTATTTGCTATCGCATAGCCACAGCTTAGAAAACTTAGCTAACAATCGACATCTCAAAAGTAACCAAAAGACAGCACCGTGGGGAGAGAATCTGTCTGAAAAACAAAGCAAACTTAATACATTGGCATAGAAAGAACTGGCTTTGGAAACACGCAACCTGGTTTGAAGCCTTGCCTTTGCCACTTAACTAGCAGTTTACTTGACCTTTCCGAAATTCTGTTTCTCATCTACAAAAATGGAGGTGATCATGCCCACCTTGCAGAGTATGAGATTTCAAAGCAAATCATCATTTGCATCATCATCATCAATTCAAGCAAATCCCCTAGCACAGTACTTGTCACATGGAAAGCACGCAGTGACAATGGGCACAAAACTGGATGGACCTCTAAAACTATCAAGATAGGGAAGCACAGTGCTCATACCCAGAAAGCAGGGAATTTGTGTGACCACATGGGCAGGGAAAAGAAGGATCAAGTTCAAAGGCTGATGGAGAAGGTAGAGAGAAAATCTCACAGTCAGCACACGTTGCATCAAACACTGGGATTGAGCTCTTCTTAGGAAAGAACTTGGAGGACCTAAAATTACTGTGGTTCTCTGCCCAATTCAGCATTTCTTTGTAAAAATTCTTAGTCTGACTGTCTTAATAACATGCAATCATATCATAAAATTTCCTCTAGGACAAAGAATCTGTCCTACACATCTCTCTTGTCCTAAGGCTGTTTCAGTGTCAGTAAAGGTTTTACTGAATGAAAGAATAAAAGGATGAATAAATGAATTAATTAATGTCATTCAGCCTTCCACAAAAGAAACAAAACAAAAACAAGTCCTCGAAGCAAATACACTCAGGAATTTTTTAACCTAGAGGTAAGCAAACTTTTTAAAGAGACATACCATAAATATTTTAAACTTTGAGAAACATACAGTCTCTGTCATGTATATTCAGCTTTGCCACTGTAGCATGAAAGCAGTCATAGACAAAGCAAAAACAAATGAATGTGTCTGTGTGATTTATGGATACTGGAATTTGAACTTCCTATCATTTTCTTGTGTCATAAAATATTCTTTTAAAAGATTTTTTAAAATCATTTTGAGGTGTAAGAACCATTCTTAGCTCATGGTCAGTACAAAAACAGACAGGCTGTCTTAGACTCTAGTCCATTCCACAAGTATCAGCAAATGTTTCCAGGCAAAGCTGTTTCCAATTAGGAAAAAGGGGCTGAATTTAAAGCCATTTCTCCAATGCTCCTAAATATTTTTTTTATGTGGGACTAAATTCAAAGTACATACAAATAGTGACTTTATTCCAAATTTCAGTCTCCAATGGTTGATCTGATATGCCTGCATCATGATACAGACACATGAGGGTCTTTATTGTAAATATAAGTAGAAATACATAAACTGTTAAGAGATATATTCCCATAGATGTAAACATTTCTTCTAAGTAATCATTTATTGGGAAAATCAAAGGTTGTTCCATGAATTTAAGGGTAATCAGGTACCCATAAGAATCTTCCAGAGGGAGCCTAAGTTTCATAATATATATTTTTTGTTAACTTTAAACTCATGCATAGACTCTAAATGAATTAACCATATATATTTACAGAGTTCAGATAAGCATCCATGTTGTTACTGATACTGCATTTCTGTTATCTCTGGCTCTGTCTCCTCTAAAATGTCAATGCAGGAAAAAACAGGAACAGGATATCTGTGAGATTTAAATCTCTGCTAATCTAGTCAGTTTATACATTGGCTATAGAAAGCAAACCGAAAACCAAAACTATGAATAATGAGACAATCTTTAGGTATTTAAAAAATCAAAAAAGTACAGTTTTATCACGTGCTCATTTTTATTTTAAAACAGCATTGTTTATGGCTTGCTGGAACAAAAGGCATACTCTTAACAAGAGCTAATCTTAGTACCTAAAATTTAGGAGAGGGATCATTTTAAAGTGATTGGGGCCCATCCTAACTTCAACACTGACTCACCTGAACTTTGGCAAGTTGGAACCTCTTTTTTGTGTTTGTTTTTGTTTTTGCTTTTTATGGATGCTCCTGGGCTAGGGGTTGAATTGGAGCTACAGCTGCCGGCCTGTGCCACAGTCACGGCAATGCCAGATCCAAGCCGTGTCTGTGACCAACACCACAGCTCACGGCAATGCCAGATCCTTAACCCACTGAACAAGGCCAGGGACTGAACCCGCATCCTCGTGGATGTTAGTCAGGTTTGTTACTACTGAGCCACGACAGGAAATCCCTAGTCAGAATCTTCTTGAATCACAATTTCCTCATAGTTATAACTTCTCATGATACTTATTTTGGTTAACTTCTTGTGATTCAAAGACTACTTTAATACCACATCTGTAAATGGACAGCAAAGCTGGATAAGAACCAAAAGAACAGGAGTTTGTGTTTTTGACACAAGACTCAGGACTGACAATTTCAAATCCCCACCCTTAAAAAAATCTGCAGTAGTCAGTCTTCAAGCTTCTCGCTTGCCTGTTGATTGCTTTTTTTAATACATACTAATTCAAGCTGATCATGAATACATGCATGTAGGATATAATAACTAAAATCTAATAACACTAGTTATCTAGTGTTGTAACAATGTTAGAGCTATGGTTTACAGGAAGTCCAAAAATACATAGGATTTTTATTATCTCTCTTTCTTCCCTTGTTTCTTAAAATGCTTTTAGCGTTCTTCTTTGATTTGTAGTATTTTTTTTTAACCTAGAGTTCTTAACTGTCTAAGAGGTCTAACATCTTAAAGTGCTTTATATGACCTATTTGTTTATTAATAAATATCCATTTTGTTTGGTTTTTACTATTCTAATTATTTGAAGTAGTATATGCTCATTGTAAAAATTAAACAGTAGAGAAATAGAAAATGAAAAATTAATAATCCCCATGAACCGCCAATCAACTGAATCTTGAGAAACTAACAATGTTATCTGTGTGGTTTCTAAACCCCCACACGTGTCTCTGTATTCATTAAGGCATATACCAATGTATATATCCATTTACTGATTTTTGTTTACTTCATTTTTTAAAAAAATTCAGATTATTCTTTATATATTACTCTGCAACTTGTCTTACTGCACTTAAAAAATTTATCTTGGACACACCTATAGATGAATATATACATATATTATATATACACATATATGACTGAGCTGACTTTATTCTGTTTTGATACCTGCAAAATGTTCCACAAAGTGGATTTGTTAAAATAAATATTTCAGTAATTCTTCAACCTGATCAACATTCAGGGTTTTCTATCAGGTTTTTCTACCACAACTATCCATATATAGTTGACTCCTGGACAATGTAGAGTTGGAGGCACTGGCCCTATTTGCAGTCAAAAATCTGCATATAATTTATAGTCAGCCCTCTATATATGTGATTCCTCTATTCTCAGTTCCACATCCATGGATTCAACCATTGCAGATCACATAGTACAGTAATATTTACTGTTGAAAAGAAGCCATGTATAAGCGGGCCCCTGCAGTTCAAACCTATAGTATTCAAAGGTCAACCTCACATTTCCTTAAGCAGTTTGGCAAGAATTTCTCTAGGAAATAGTCCCCAAAGAGGAATTTTCTGACAAATAACTTTCCTGAAGAATAAATGAACTCACTCCAGGTATATGTGAATGCTAATGTTATCAAGCTCCCTCGTTATAATGTTTTCCAATGTAATGGCTAAAAAAATATTTCATTATTGCTTTAGTGTATATCTTCTTAGCTAACAATAAGTTTGATCACATTTTCAAATATTTATTGGACATTTGACTTTTTTTTTCTGTTAGGCTTTTTGTCTTTTTGTTAATGTGTAGCAATACAGAATCAGTTTTTTTAGTCCATGAAGTGTCTATTTTATTTTTCAATAAACAATGACTGGAGAAATAAACTATAACTCTGCTGATGATAAGAACTCCATCCATCAGAGATAGAGAGCTTGGTGTAGCGATCAAAAATATTTGTCTCCTTGCTAACAAATCAGCTCAGACAACGAGAGCACAATACGCCAGTTTAACACCTTAATCCAATATAATAGTCTGGGGCTTTATTTATTTGTGTGTGTATTTATTAATCTCATTAATATTTAGAGTTATATTTATTTCTTGGTTTACTTATTTACTTACTTTGGTCAACTGGGAGAATTCTACATCAGTATTTCCACTTCATATTATACTTGGAGTAACACTATATATGTTAAAAAAAAGTATTCTTTCTAAATTAGACTCGAGGCATTGTTATTTTCCTGACCAGTCCTGAGAAGTCTTGAGCCATGTTTCCAGAGTGTCTTCTAGGTCCTTTTTATAACATTTCTAGTTTATACTTGTTTGTATCATAGTTATTCAATATATGTTGTTCATTGTCTTAAATGATTCTGCATAGCCAGGTTATTTAACAACTGATTTAACAACTGATTCAAAAATGAGAACATGTTGGAATTCCTGTTGTGGCACAGTGGGCTAAGAATCCAAATGCAATGGTTCAGGTTGCTGTGGAAGCATAGGCTTGATTGCTGGTCCAGTGCAATGGGTTAAAGCATCTGGTGTTGCTGCAGCTGTGGCATAGGTTGCAGCTGTGGCTAAGATCTGATCCCTAGCCTGGGAACTTCCACATGCTACAGTTGTGGCCATAAAAAAAATAAAAGAGAGATAGAGAGAAAAAAAAGAAAGCATATAAATCAAAGACGGAATTATATCTTTACAAGAATAAACAGTAGTAGTAAATATCTTAGCAATCTTCCTGCGACTTTATCTGGATAAGGACCAAAATGGGAGAGTGCAATAAAGATATTCTCACAATCTTAGGAAAAAGAGTGTTGTTCTACAGTTATGGTAGCAAGTAGCCATCTTAGCCACTTTTACATCTTTTCAACTGAATGATGACAATTTTGCTTCAGCTAACAAGCTTTTGAAACCAACTAATCAATAACAGTCCCTCACTTCGAAAAGTTAGCCAATAAGAAACAGACTTACTCTAAGAAACATGCCTCTGAATGCCAACCAATGAGCAACAGCCTCACTTGAATAATCATGCTTAAACAGATGATGCCAACTACTATGTTTCTCAAAGTAGGCCAATCCCTGAACCCCATGCTGTTCAAAAACTCTACATGATATCAGCAGTCCACACTTCTCAGGGAGACTTCTCAGGCATAGTTCTCCCTTAGAAACATATTCAGGGCTGTCTTTTTATTTCAGTTATTAAGTAATGATCTCACTACCCTTAAACATCAATAAAGATTTCTGTAATGCTAACTATGGGACTTTTTAAAAAGGTGTTAAGGCAAGTTTGCCGCTTCTCTGTGAATTCAGAATAAAATGTAGAGTATTTCCAAATGTGTTTAATGTTCCTAATATCCTGAAAAGTAATGAGGATAGGCATAAGGAAAATATAGAAATATATAGAAGAAGAAAAAAAAAGAAATATATAGAAGAAAAATCTGTGACAATGCATGGCTGAAATAATTCTAATTTACCATCTATCTGCACAAATTACTTATTGTTCACAATACCTATGAGTCTAATAATGCTGACTTCCAGTACACCTTTAAATCCATTTGGGTACTAGACAGATGAGGAGGATCTAAAAGTAAGGAATTAGGGAGTTCCTGCCGTGGCTTAGTGGTAACGAACCCGACTAATAACCACGAGGATGCAGGTTCAATTCCTGGCCTCACTCGGTGGATTAAGGATCCAGCGTTGCTGTGAGCTACGGTGTAGATCACAAACATGGCTCAGATCTCACATTGCTGTGGCTGTGGTGTGGGAAGGCAGCTGCAGCTCTGATTCAACCCCTAGCCTTAGGAATTCCATATGCCATGGGTGCAGCCCTAAAGAAAAAAGAAAAAAAAACATAAAAGTAAAGAATTAGAAAAGGAGGGAGAATAAAAGGAAGAGAAAGTAAGTTCTGACAAATTATTCATGGGAAAGACAAACCTCAGTGGATCTCTAAACTGAACAAAGGAGTATTTTTGTACTTTCTTTCCTTTCCCATATCTTCACTCGTGGCTTCTGAGGTACTCTGTTATTTGCTCCCCTTGCCTTAATGGAGGACCTCACTTCCTCTCACTTAGCTGTCAACTAATCCCCATAAGAAGGCAATAAAACTTACACTGAAAAACATTTCTTGGGCATTTCACTGTGTGTCAGACCCAATACTGGGTGTTATTCCTCCCAGAGAGAGTCTCAATGACCCAAAGGCACTTAAAACTCTAAATAATAAATCCACTGGTGAAATTTTAAGCACCGTAATATCTGGTAGGGCATGTATTTGGGAGCAGAGAACCATACAGTCATGATAGTATTTGTGAGATTTGGTAAATCCTATAAGCCTTATTGAATTTTCATTTACTTCTATGCTTCTAGCTTTCCCATCTTTAGGGTGAGGAAAATTATCCCTTTCCTATTCCTCTGTGCCCATATATGGAGGGAGGGGTCAGGGAGATTTTTGTTTCAAAGTTTACCAAAGCCATTACAGAAAACAATGGATTGGGCTAATCTCTCCCTCCATCACTATCAGAAACAGAAGCATAGGTGGAAAAGAGCCCTATGGTCTCAGTTTGTGTTTTATGATTGTCATTATTCTTTGTGCAGAAGAACTATCGTTGTTATATCCCTTTGGCTTCAACTTGCTTCGCAGTAAGATTTTAAAATTCATGATTATGCTAATATAGATACAGTTTTCTACTTCTCTTTGCTAAGCTACTGCTGAATTTAATATCTGTGTGATGATAAAGCTTTCTTCACCCTGAATATGTCAGCTGCCGTTGTATTTGGTACTAAACCAGCACTGAAATTTATTTTTAAGCTGGAAGAGAAGTCATTCAAAATGTATGGGCTAGAATTAAACTTCTTTAAATATATTTAACATCATCTGAGTAGTTATAATTGATCTTCTTATTAAAAACATTTGCTTCCTTAAACTGTATTTATAATTAAAAGAATTTTTTGTTTTCCCCTAATTTTTCAGCAAAATGGGATATGTAATTTCATAAAACTCAAAGTGATCTCCTGAATCCCAAATCTTATAGCAGCTTTGCCCCTACTTCTTAGGTTTTCATAGGCCAGAAATTAAGGTCGAAAAAGAATCTCAGGCATTGTCTGGTATCCTTTTTCCCCTTAAATTTTCTCCTTTTCTTTATTTTTGAAAAATTGGCAGAACTATTCCAATGTCTCCTCTTACAAAACTGAAGTACAGAGAACACTTGTGTGTTGTTTATTTACATATTTTATTACTTTTTTAAATATATGCATCTGGGTTTTTTTTGTTTATTTATTTTTAAATTAAAGAATAGTTGATCTACAATGCTGTGTAACACTCACAGCATATGGAAGTTCCCAGGCCACGGACTGAATCCGAACCACAGCAGAAACCTACAACCAATACTTTAACCCACTGAGCTGGGCCAGGGATCAAACCCACACCTTTGTAGCAACCTGAGCCACTGCAGGTTCTTAACCCACTTCACACCACAGCAGGAATGCTGATATTTTTATTACTTTTTTTAACAAAGATAACACCATTGTAATGGTCATCTAAACTAGACATTGCCATCTCACCCCATAAACAAACTGTTTACACTATGATGTTGTTTCAGGGGGAACCAAACTGGAGTATTTTTTGACAATTCGTTATTCAGTGCTCTTGTTGGCCATATGGCTCTAGACAATCAGTGGGGTCCCACCTGTCTCAGTTTCTCCATCTGTAAAAAGGAGATAATAATTCCTCTATGCCAAGTTTAATTCTTGGAGTGTACGTTGTGGCTCTGTGGGTTACGGACCCAACTAGCATCCACAGGGATGCATGTTCAATCCCTGGACTCCATCAGTAGGTTAAGGATCCAGCATTGCCATGAGCTGTGGTGTAGGTCGTAAATACGGCTCAGATCCCAAGTTTCTGTGGCTGTAGTTTCTGTGGTCAGCAGCTGTAACTCGCATTCGACCCTAGCCTGGGAACCTCCATATGCCACTGTGTGGCCCTTAAAAGCAAAAACAAAACACTGTAATTCTTAGGAACAAATGGACTCAAACACAACAATGTAGCAAAAGCACTTTGTAAATGTCAAAAAAAAAAAATTAAACACAAATACTCTTTTCAAGCACACAAGCCTTTTCCATGGCAAGCCTTGGGTCAGGGAGTATATGGGGGAGGGGGATTAAAAGAAAACATTTAAATAAGACTAATCCTAATAAGTACAGTATCTTCTCTTCTAGAGAGACTAGAAAATTAGTTATACAGCTACTATTTTGCTAACAGGGAAGAAGAATTGAAACAGGAAGGTCCAAGAATTCAACAACAGTTTGCACTAGGTCAATCTGCTAATCCAGACAGATATTCAGTGGGCATTTTAAGAAATACACATCCTATATTCTTGCATATTTGATTAAGAGACATTATAATTCATTTTATCCATCCTTCCCAGCAATAGTAATTATTTTCTTATTTTTAGGTCGTTTTACTACTGTTTCAAATTTATTATCCCACTAAATGCACCTTTACCAATTTCTTCCTGCAATATTCCACCATGCTTATCTCAGCTTCCACTGCACATTTTAACAGTTAAGTCAGTGGTCTACATCAGCACTTCTATTATGCATTTGTCTTTTAGGAGTTAAAAATCATCCATAAAAATTAACTAAGGCTGAAACTTGGCAGACAGCTTAGAAGCACATTTTGTTTTTACCACCCTTCAAGAAAATCCATATGGCTGTTTCTAAATTCTTATACATCAGGCTTAAATAAAATAAATCCTGGCCAACATGAGACACTTATTTAAACTAATTTACTTCAAAAACAGTTTTTTTAATGCAATTATTTTAGGACTGGCTCTTATCTCTCCTCCAAGTCCCTTAGTCCCCACCCTGGGTGGACGCCTAGTCACCCTGGTGACTGTCCTGGCCAACACCTGCAGCCCAGCAGGTCTAACCATGGCAATGCACCGTTAAGGTTTCATGTTGTCATAGGACTGCAAAGTTTTCTGGAAACTGCCAACTGAACTGACACATCAGAGATTTCCTTGGCTCAGCCCTGCTCCTCCTCTGTCCTACCCAAAGACATGCCCCTCTCAGTATTGCAGTCACATCTATAAGCCTGGAAGGCAGCCTGTGAAAAAACCACTTCTCACCCCTATATGCAGAGCTGTCTCTAATCTGATGAATCAGACCATGGCTTTGAAGTGTTGGAAAAGAATTCTCCAAGGATCTCTCCTATTTCTGCACGTCTTGCAAATGAGGCACTGACTGCTCTTTTGTTCCAGACCACCTTTTCAAGGATGTTTACACAGTGAACAGCCTTGCAGGGCAGAGGTAGGGTAGGGTCTCCCTCTAGGGAAAGAGGCAGGCATGCTTACCTTCCAGCATAATAAAAGATAATGTCTCTCTCCAAAATAAAGGGCAGGCAGGTTTACTGCCCGTTATGATGGATTCAGGCTCCTAAACGCCTAAACAGGAGCCTTCCTCATCTGCCCTTGCGTTATCATCTGACCCTTTTCACATTCACCCTGGGGGAAAGTGGGGCTTGAGGAACATGCACATAAATGCTGACTCTCTGGCAACTGCTATTACTATGAGTAATAAAATGTCCTTTTTCTCTGATCCAGGGGTCTGATCTCTTCTAGCAGTGTGCATGAAACTGAGGCAGGCTACCTTGTGAGCCTGCAAATAGGATGAAACTCAGACTCTTGCAAGGAGGATGAAAGCGAGAACACATAGGCTGTCTATCTGCCACTAGAACGTAAGTTCCTTCCAAGCAGAGACCACATCTACTTTACTTATGACTGTATTCCCGGCGCTTAGACCAGTACCGAGGAAATAGATGGAGCTCAATGGTGGTTGAGTAAGTGTGTGATCAAGACACAAATTCAAACATGAGGGGTAGCAATCTCTGGGGGCTCCCTGGTGACAAAAGGTTTAACGAAGGAAGTGAGATTCAAGGTGTGAACTCTGACTATTCCTCTAGTCTCCTCTCCACTCTGCCATAAGAATTTGAAAATATAATTCAGAGACAAAGCCTCTCCAGACACACTTTCTTCTTGTAGAAACACATCTTATCTGTTTACTTCTTTGCCTCTAGTGGATCATAGAATGTACCCACAGAGATTCTGTATCCTCTGTGGGATTTTTCCTCTTTAATCTCAGTTTCTTAAATGTTTCTGCTCTCCCTCCCCAAATGGCCGAACTGGAGCAGCAACGTGAATGACAGATCATTTACACATTATCTTAAAAACACATCTGTCAGGGGACAATCAGGGTGTATTGCCATAAAATCCTGAAATTAATTTTTCCTGAGTCTTTGTTTTCCCCCAAAATTTAAAAAAGATTCGTCCTCCTTAGTTCTTTGCTCTAACTTCATGACAATGTGTAATTTACTACCCCGCTTTCAGAGTAAGATGTTGAATTCCTAATAAGAATTTAGGAGGCTTGAGGCTAATCTGGCGACTCTTTTTAAAAACGAAAGGGCAAGCATACTTACGTTCAGGAGAAGCAGCCAAGTTGGGCAGAGACAAGAGAGGGTAGAGGGGCGGATGGCTGCCGCAAAAGAAAAGGACAGAAAGTGAAGACATGCTGGGCTTGAGCAGGGGCCCTGGTGTGGAGAAGCAGAAAAGCCTATTAGGAAACTTTCTATCTCAAATATAAAACCTTTGATCCATGTTATTATTGGATCAAGATGTCCCTTAGGATTCATGCTGCAGAAAGGGCACAACCTGTCATTATCTGCCCATCCTGTAGCACTGATAATCCTGTGTTTCCCTTAAAGCTGTTTCAAAAGCCTTTCACTCTTCCCGTTATTTTGAAAGTTCTCAGATGGGAAATCTTAAACACTCACACTGTACTTCTAATCCAATTTTTTAAAAAAAAAATTATAATACACAAATGGCTAGGGAGTCCATGAATACCCTGCTGAGATGAAAGCAAAGGTTTTCAAAAATAGGACCCCATCACAGCTCTACTGACCAATCAGCCTCAGATCTTAAAGCTTTGCCAATTTCAACTTCAGAAGAGCAAATACCTGGTGGATTGGTTTTAAGATTTAAAAAAGAAAAAAAAAGTTTAACATGGATTGCATGTTCATGACAGAGAAGGATTAACAGCACTTGAAGCGAGCACAAGTCCAGGCAGGTGGCAGACAGGGTTCCACTCAGCAGAGCCAACACACCTCAGCCGGGCCCTGTTTACCCACCCCCTGGCCTCCCCTTCAACAGACACTGCCAGTTGGAGCAAACCAAGCTAAATGGTGTGGTGGTTTTCTAATGAGGCTGAGCAGGGAGAGAATAAACCAAGTAAATTTTTTTCCTGTGGCCAAAGCAAGGCTAAGTTATAAACTCAGACCTCCAGAGGTGAGAAGCTTATGTACTCACCAGCTGCCACTTCTGCCCTTCACACGAAGCCTCAGAGTGTGGTCATGCACTGAGTTCTCTTAAAACAGATGCCAGGAGTTCCCTTGAAAATGGCTTTTCATTCTGGGCAGTGAAGCAACCTCTGGGTGTGAAGTCACGTCTGAGGTTTACAAGCTATTACTGACATCGATAAAATGCAGCATTTGTTTTTCTCCTTTCAGTGTCCTGTAGGCGTATTGGCACTCATTAAATGCTTCCTAAAAACATCATTTGGCAAACATTTGTGTTTTGTTCATAAAGACTTACGTACATTATTGAGAGGGTCATTTTAGAAGGCTGCTATAAAAATTTAAGTACATGCACTCATTGAATCAAGTTGTCTCATTTTAATTAATAGGGAAAATTCTTTCTCTTTGCCCAAAAGCACAGCTTCTGTTTCAAAGGACCACTTTTGGAGCCTCCTTGTACCCCTAGGAGACACCACGTTTCTCTCAAATGGAGCCAGGGTTGCAGGTCTCAGCACCAGATTTCCTCAGAGAATGTCTGAAACATAAAGAGCATGCCATTTAAGAATTCCTCAGCAGGATGTTTCACCAATTAATTTGTTGGTTAGCTGTGCTTGCCTACATTCCCATCTGGGTGTCATAAGACTCCAAAGCCGTCCTCTCTGGGTATAAGAAGAAAATGAGAACTGACCAGATATGCTATTTGAACCAAGCTGAAAGGAAGCCTAATGAACACCTTGTTTAACTGGGGCCAAAAATATGTTAAGGAATATTGGTCATTACAAGCCTATGGATCCTCAAGAGAAAAAAAATCAATGGAGTTGAAGAATTCCTCATTGCTGAGCTCTCTTTCCAGCCCTGTCCCAGCCAGACAACTGTTAAAGAGAAGTAAGAAAAACAAAGGGTGAGAGTAAAAGGAAGGAGGAGAGAAAACAGCGTGATGGTGAGAGATCCCTTTGCAGAATACCTGCATTGACTGGCTTCCCACTCCTTCATGTGCAGCAGAGTCATATGCACCCAAGCTAAAGCAGAAAATTATGCTGTGAAGAAATGGAGCTATTTTCCTTAAAGGGATTAAGGCTTTCAAATCGGGGACAGGAGCCACATAGTAGAGCCCTGATTGTTCTGGCAAGTCTTGTAGGGGTTGGGGTGGAGAATTCTGTTTTCTTGTGCCAAGCCTATTCAACCTAGAGTAAGGTCAACAGTCAACAAGCTGTGCATGTTACATAGAACTCAGTCAATCTCTCATTCAGGACACAGGCTAGTAGAGTCAGGTGAACAATAAAACACTTATCTGAATGAATCAAACCTCACTCTTCATTCACAAATATATAAAACCAAGGTCATCAGACATGAGAAGAAGACCAGCAACACCAAAGAAAAGGATCAAGCTGAACAAATAGAACTGATCCCAGAGGAAACAAAAATAATTCAGATTCAACCAAGATAATTTTTAATTAATATTAAAATTACTGTAATATCAATGTATCAAAGAAGGTTTTAAAAAGACAAAGTTTTAAAAGGGAATAAAGGGAAAAAAAGAGCTCTAGGAAAATAATAACCTGACAGCCAAGATAAATTTTCAATGAAAAGGTGGAAGAAAAAGTTAAGAAAAAAAGGTATAATTATGGAAAATATGAGAGAAGGAGTTCACATTGCGGCTCAATGGTTAATGAACCCAACTAGTATCCATGAGGATACAGGTTCAATCCTTGGCCTTGTTCAGTGGGTTGAGGATCCAGCATTGCCGTGAACTGTAGTATAGGTCAAGATGTGGCTCGGATCCCAGTTGCTGTGGCTGTGGTTAGGCCAATGGCTGTAGCTTCGACTGGCCCCCTAGCCTAGGAACCTCCATGTGCCTCAGGTACAACTATAAAAAGACAAGAAAGAAAGAAAGAAAGAAAGAAAGAAAGAAAGAAAGAAAGAAAGAAAGAAAGAAAGAAAGAAAGAAAGAAAGAAAGAAAGAAAGAAAGAAATATTATTTGCCTTTTTCAATCTTACTTTGACATCACTAGAGGCTACGTGATACATAATATCCTAACAGATTGAACACAGAAGCTGAGATGAGAATCCTCTTGATTGTATCAATTCAGACATGAAAGAGATGTACAAAAACAATAATACAATTAGTCTTACTATAATGGAAAACCTTTTTCGATATTTTTCATTAAACAGTGTTTTTATTTTTTATTTTCTTTTTTTTATAATTTATTTTTTTTATTTTTTTTGCTTTATAGCTGGTTTACAGATTTCTGTCAGATTTTCCAACTGCACCACATGGTGACCTGGTTACATGTACCTATATGGATTTGTCACATGTAATTAGATACAGTTCCCCATGCAATAGAGTTGGATCTCCTTGCTACTCCATCATTAAAGCACTACTTATCCCCATTCCCTCCCACCTCTCCCTCACCCCTCCCCCGCCCCCTTGGCAACCACAAGTCTGTTCCCCAAGTTCGTGCTTTTCTTTTCTGTTGAGATGTTCATTTGTGCAGTTTTTAAATGTGCAGTTTTTAAATGTTAATATGCAATGAGTTTATCATTGTTACTTTTAAATGCATTAATAAACATTTTATAATTTCCTCAATTTCTAATATGATAAATATTGATAGATTAGCAAACTCTTTGGGGTTGTCAACAACTTCTAAGAGTCTAAAAGTGTCTTTGTGTGTGTGTGTGTGTGTGTGTGTGTCTGTGTGTCTGTGTGTGTGTGTGTGTGTCTGTGTGTCTGTGTGTGTGTGTGTTTTCAGGGCCGCACCCTTGGCATAGGGAGGTTCCCAGGCTAGGGGTCAAATCAGAGCTGTAGCCACTGGCCTATGCCACAGCCACAGCAACATCAGATCTGAGCCATGTCTGCAACCTACACCACAGCTCACAGCAACACCAGATCCTTAATCCACTGAGAAAGGCCAGGGATTGAACCTGCACCCTCATGGATGCTAGCCAGTTTCATTTCCACTGAGTCACAATGGGAACTCCTAAAAGGGTCTTGAGATCAAAATGTTTTCTCTGAGGAGTAAGATGAGCTTGAGGAAAGGGAAAACTTCCCATTCCCATGGGTACACTTCTATTCTGTTTTAACTATTTGCATGCACATACATTCCAATTTTTAAAATTGAGATATAACTGACATATAACATTGTATGAACTTCAGGTGAACAACATAATGATTCGATATATGCATAGATTGTGAAATGACACCACAGTAAGCCTAGATACTTTTTAATAGCAGTTTTTAATTGCAAACACAAATAAGACATTGGTGTCCAGATAAGGGAGGCACAAAAATAGCAGCCTCACATCAATGATGACTGAAAGAGAGCTAGTACCTTCAGGAAGAAAAATCATTTTTCCCAGCAAAGATTATTACACATGGAGATCCACCAACATGTTTTACCTGTGGAAAGCCTTTAGATGAACCCAGAAATGCAATTTCCTTGTAGACCTTAAGAAAGGAGAGGACTTGGCTAGACAACTCTGAGGACTCCTTAGAGAATCCAGAGATACAGTGTTTCTCAGTGTGCTAACCCATTATCCCTCATGTTCAATAACATCAACTTAATATCTCTCTCTAAATTCTTTTACAGCATATTGATGGATGCCACATAAACACATATGCAGATAATAATGCTGTGTTTGAAATGCCAGTTTTCTTTCATGAAGCTTAAGTTGCCTTACAAACACCACCTCTGTCCAACTTCTTATGCAAAAATTATACTTGTCCAGAGCCAGAACATATACTTCCTTCTTGATTCCGTCTCTCCCTCTCTCTCTCCCTCTCTCTCTCTCTCTCTCTCTCTAACTCTCTCTCTCTCTCTCCCTAGGTTTAAATATAGTCTTTTAAAGACTGTTACCAAAAAAATCATGATTCTTTTGGAAATGTCAAAATTTCCTAAGTAAAATCTATTATACTATTTATTGCCAAAATCAGAGAAGCCAATTAAACTGCAATTTTACTTTTGGCTTTAAGATGCCAGGAACTGTAGCCAAGATAATATTTCAGCAATCTGAATTAATTTAGCTTTAAATGGCAGTTCAAAAGGAAAGTAAAAAGGACAATCTTGGTGATTTTAGCGTGTTATCTTGTAATCCACAAGAGGTTACGATTATTTTGTTTTCATACCATTAATGAGCATTGTTTATGCCATGAATAATGTTTATAGTTATTTGTCTCACTTCTTCAAAATATCATAGACAATAAGCAAGAGTGACAAGAGGCATATCATAAAATCATACAACCAAAGACTCTGTACCATGAAACGTATCAACTCAATTTCCAAAGACATAAAGGGCTACATGGAAAGTGTGCTCTCCTGCTGACATTTGATATGAAGATAACTTAGGACTGGACATGACTATATAGGAGCTTGAAAAAATAAGTAGATTTTATTGAGAACTTACTATGTACTAAACACTTTTTATACACATTTCATCAGTCCTCAGAACCCTACAATAAATATGAAATATTATTATGCCCCAATGTGTCTGTAAATAAATTGAAGCCTACGAAAGGTTAGTAGCTTGCCCAAGGTTTCATAACTAGTACGTGGCAAAGGCAGAACTCAAGCCCAGATCTGCTTAGTTCCATAACCCATGTCTTAAACGCTTTGCCAAACATGAAGAGCTTATGAATGGTATCCTACAAATATGAGAGTATGAATCTTCAGTTGTTTATCAGCCATCACTTGTAACAGGCACTTTACTATGAGCCCAAAACACAACATATGTCATTTTAAGGAACATTTATGGAGTGTCCACTATAGTGCAAACACTACACTAGAAGAGGCTAAGAAGGGCTGTACAGAAGGACAGGTAAGGCAGCTGATCTAAATGGCGCTCACAGCATAGTGAGGGAGAAAGCCATCACAGCACAGGGTACAGTTAAATGGAGAAAGAGACAGGAGTTCTCAAAGTGCCAAGGGAAGCTTCCTAGTAGACATTTAAGCAGCATCTCAGAGTGAATGGGAATTTTTTTAATGTAAAGAATCAAGGAAAGGCACAGTGAGAGCAGAGCATGATTAAAGGCCCAGAGGAGAAACACGGGAAGTCTGAGGGGCTCAAATGACCTAGTGTGGATGGGTGTGTGGAGGCTATAAAGGCAAATGAGGTTAGAAAGATATTTGGGGACCAGATTTCAGGAGAATTTCTATGCCTTCATAAAGAAACTGGAAGTCTCTTCTGGAAAAAAACAATAAGGAATTTGCAAGAAAGGGCAATGAATTGATAACACTGGAAGCCATGCTAGTTACTGCATTAGCCAACACAGGAAATGAGGAAAGTCTGATCTTCAGGGTGACTTTCTTCAGGAGAGAAAGTTAAGGATGAGAAGAAGAAGAAGACAGATAGTGGAATGTAGGATAAGAAGTAGAGAGCTCCTCAGTTGACTAGAAAATAAAATGAGAAAAGCAGAGAAATGGTATAACAGATTTGGTTTGAGAAATAATAATCTTGAGGCAACCAAAGGAAAATCTGTGCAAAGATATCAAGTAACTGTTGGAAATTCGAGCCTGGGAATTAAAAGAAAGGTCGATGCTAGAGGCGTATGTCAAGGAGTTATCAGCATGAAGATGATGGGGGAGGCTATTAGGTAGGATTTGAGTGAGAAGAGGACAGAGGGTAGAATTCTAGAGAACACCAATTTTTAAGGGGAAGACCAAGGAAGAGTAGATGGTTAAAGAAACAGGGCAGTAAACAAACATCAGGAAATTGTATTTTCATAGATAGCAAGTGGGAGGGATATTTGCAAGAAGTAGTGAGTGATCAGTGCCATATGCTCTTGGGAGATTAACTAAAATGAGACTGAGAAGAAACTTCAAGCCAAGATGTCCCCATAATCTTTAGGCCATTTCGCATGCTCATTCTCATTTGCAGGCACCACCTGCTTCTTTCTTGTTGCCTATAGGTATCATCAGAAGAGAGGTACAGGAGTTCCCTTCGTGGCTCAGTGGTTAACGAATCCGACTAGGAACCATGAGGTTGCGGCTTCGATCCCTGGCCTTGCTCAGTGGGTTAAGGATCCGGCGTTGCCATGAGCTGTGGTGTAGGTTGCAGACGCAGCTCAGATCCTGCGTTGCTGTGGCTGTGGGAAGGCCAGCAGCTACAGCTCCTGTTAGACCCCTAGCCTGGGAACCTCCATATGCCGCAGGAGCAGCTCTAGATAAAGGCAGAAAGACAAAAAAAAAAAAAAAAAAAGAGAGAGGTACAGTTTCACTCCTCAAACAACATGTGTTCCTGTGGTGATGATGATGACGTTGATTGCCTGCATAGGAAGCATTAAATCCAGGACCTGCTTCTGATTTAGACCTTGGGATTTCAGGGAAGAGAGTCTCCCCCACCACCCCCCAGCCCCTGTTGGACCTTGGTTCCAATACAACTCACCATCCAATGTCAGTTATAAGCACTTTGCAATTTCTCACCTGATCCTGGCACATGTTAAAGCCAGAAACAGATTCTTTATGCTTCTAACTTGAAAAATAAAAATCTCCTTCTTATGGTAAAAGACTTATATGTCACTTTAAATTGAGTCACTCATTCACCAACAAGAATTTATCAAGTGTCTGACATATACACTGGGGGTGTAGTCATAAGCTGGACAAAGTTCCAGCCCTCATGGAACTTAAATTCTAGTGGCTGAGACAAATACTAAAAGAGTGAGTGAATACAACAGTGCAATACCAGACTCTCTGTCATAGTGTTCTGGAGAAAACAGTAAGGCATATAGTGTGGTCCACAGGCAAGGCCTCCTTGAAAAGACATTTGAGCTGAGACTAGAATGAAAAGGGTGAAAGATCCAGTCTGAGATTCAGAGAAAGAGCATTCCTGGCACAGAGAACCGCCAATGCAGAGTCTCTGAGGCTTAGCATGAGATCTTGGCATGTTCAAAGGAATTATCATCAGCATGAAGATGACAGGGGAGGCATTTAGGTAGGATTTGAGTGAGAAGAGCACAGAGGGTTGGATCATATGATAGTTCTATTGTTAATTTTTGGAGGACCCTCTGTAATGTTTTTCATAGTGCAGGCACTAATTTGCATTCCACCAACAGTGCACAAGTGTTCTTTTTTCTCTGCATCCTCACCAACATGTGTTAGTCTTCTTGACAAAGGCCATTCGAACAGGTGTGAGGTGATTTCTTGTGGTTTTGAACTGTATTTTCCTCATGATTAGTGATGATGAGTGCTGATTTTCATGTACCTATTGGCCATCTGTATGTCTTCTTTGGAAAAATATCCATTCAGGTCCTTTGGCCATTTTTCAGTCATGGTATTTGGTTTTTTGGCTTCCTTCCTTTCTCTCTCTCCCTTTCTTTCTTTCTTTCTTTCTTTCTCTCACTCTCTCTTTTTCTTTCTTTCTTTCTTTCGTCCCATTTGAGCTGTATGAGTTCTCTATATATTTTGGAAATTAACCCCTTATCAGATACATGTTTTGCAAATATTTTCTCCTACTTCATAGATGAGTATAGTTAATAACACTGTATTGTGTATTTTAAAGTTAATATACTTGACTGTGACAATTACTTCATAATGTACACATATATTAAATCATCACACTATACTTTAAAGAATCATGTTGTACAACTTAAACACATACAATTTTTATCTGTCATAGAAGAGCAGGTTCCTCTGCAACCTCAGTAAGAAGCTGAGAAATATGAAAGATCAGAACTTCCTTTGTTGGCAAAAATAAAAATTAAAAACAAAAACAAACAAAACAAACAAAATGCAGAAAGCTGCAAATAAGAGTGTATTTGTAATACCGTGTAATAACCTATATGGGAAAAGAATCTGAAAAGGAATGGATATAACTGATTTACTTTGCTGTACATCTGAAATTAACACAACTTTGTAAGTCAACTATATTCCAATAAAATTTTTTAAAAGAATTGCAAGATCAAAAAAAGAAGAGTTTATTTGGAGTCTTGCAAATTGCAATTCAGGAGACACAGATGCCAGTAAAACTGAAAGAATATTCTAGGGAAAAGAAAGAGTCGGGGGCTTATAAAGCCAAAAGTCATTAGGCTGTACTCTGACACTAGAAAAGAACACTTGTCCTTAAGGGACAGACTGTCACAGGCTATTTAGGGCAAGGATTTGATAAGTATATTGAGTTTCTGGAAATTTGGGCAGATGTTCTGGATGGCCACGTTAAGACAGTAAGTGGTTATAAGGTCAGATTTCATCCGGGCTGAGGTGTGCATAAGTCACACTTCCTCAGTGATCTGCTAGTCCCATTTTAGAGAGTTCTCCTAGCAATACAAACTCCATTTTTATTTTTCTTTCACACTTTCAGGAATAAAATGGACATTCAACACCTTTGTCATTCCATGTCCAATCAGCAGGAATAAATGGACATGTTAGGTGTGTCCATTCAAAGCTGCTATTAGTTATAACCAGAGTGAATTAGTGAACTTTTGTAACTTGTTATGTACAATATTATGACCCATTTGACTCCTGCAGGATAAAATTGATTCTTTGCAACTGTGAAAGAAAGAAAGCCCCTCAGATTAAAGTTTAAGAAAGTCTTTTTTTCTAAGATGGTTCCTCCAAGCTCAAAGTCTCCAGAAATACAGTAGGTTTTCTTTGCCCCATATGCTGTGTCTCACCAAAATAAATCTTAAAATATTCAATATTTGCTTTAGCTCAAGCTCTTTGGAGTTTTGGATTACAACATTTCATGAGAAGGAGGAGAGTTATCTATAAGAGAAAGCCAACACATATCAAGCCTATTTTACAGACCAGAGCCCTGGGAAAATAAAAAGGAGTAAAAAGTGTTGATAAGAGATTTATTTTTCAGACATGTAAAACCTGAGAGTCTGATTCTCTACAAAAACAGTGCATGGGGAACTTGATAATGACTCTGCTCAGACTCAAAGAGAAGTAGAAATATGTTTAGTGACCTCTAAGAGTAAATATCACAACATAGAAAATAATCAGCTGGAAGACAAACATTAAACGATATTTCTTAATGAAGTTATTGGCCTGTAATTTCTTAAGTTTTATGGAATTAAAACTAAGAAAGAATAGACTCACAAACATAGAGAACAGACTTGTGGTTGCCAAGGAGGAAGAGGAGTACGAGAGGGACGGATTGGGAGTTTGGGATTAGCAGATGCAAACTATTATACCTAGAATGGATAAAACAACAAGATCCTACTGTATAACACAGGGAGTATATACAATATTCTATGATAAATCACAATTGAAAAGAATATAAAAAATAATATGTGGGTATACATATATATTTATATGTATAGATCTGAATCACTTTACTATACAGTAGAAATTAACACAATATTATATGTTAACCATACTTCAATAAAATACATTTTAAAAACTAAGAAAGAATCTAAGAAGTTTACAACAAATTTGGTATTTTGAACACAGTAAAATCTATCTAGGCTAAATATAGGTTATCTCTAAATAGATAAATTATGTTTTTTAAAAGTTAGAAATATTCAATTATCTCTTTGCTAAGATAACCAGTAATTAAATAAGCAACATTTCAAGGAATTAGTTCAGTCATAATGGCAATCCCTAAAAAAATGAAGGCCTGTATTTACTATAGGGAGTGTACCTATGCCCAGATGGACATTAATCCCTAATGCCCCGTGACTCAGTTTACGGCAAGAAAAGGGCAAAGAAGCCACGAGACCCATGGGACATTTCCACCCTAAAACCCTTATTGGATAAAGACTGACATAGGTAATTGAGAAAGGCCAATGGGAGAAATCCACATCTTTCTGGACCCCATGTTGGTACCCCCCCCCAACTTTAAGGGATAAAAACCCCTATAGGACAATAGAGAGCAGGGGCCCTTCTCTCCACTCCCAGCAGCCTGGGAGTTATTTGCTTTCCCGTAATAAAGATTTTGATTACTTGAAAAAAATTTGAAAATGAAGGCCTGCTTAGGATATATAGTTCGTAACTAATCTTGTGCTATTGGGTTAGGTATTTTTCATATAATTGTTAATGTATATTATAAATACACTAGGATGACTGTTCCAGTTTTCACAGAACTGTCCCATGTCTCAGGAAACTCCTCAGTTCTGGGCAAACAGGGATGGTTGTTTACCTACCACTAAAATCTGTATTACAGTATCTATATCTATATAAGCTCAACAATACCTTTTACAAGGCTCTATCAGAAAACTAGTTTTAACAAATACTTAAGGCCTGCATCTCTCTCATGGTAAATATATAGGCCATATATATTACTGGATAACAGAACTAATTTGGTTGACAGGAGTTTTAAGGTAAACTTAGAGAGTAAGAAGGTAGATAATGCAGACTAAGGAAAACAAATGAATTTCCACAGTAACATTCTTTCCATCAGTATTCATAAACTACACTTCAAACTTAGAAGATGTTAGTCCCGGATTCTTTAGCATGGGAATCACTAATCTTAATAATATGGAAAGAGCAATGAAAGCATGGAAATTTCCATAGGAATATCAAATTTTCTTCAATCATATTGATTTATTGAAATGCTTAACAATGGACTTCTAAAATATATTCTTACCACAGGCAATTCCCTAAAGGGAATTACTGAGAGATCAAGGTTATTCATTTTAAGTGAATTTGACAATAATAAACTGTTTAGTAGTTTTATGGTTAACATAGACAATAATTTCCAGAGAATTTTTGGACCCCAGCTAACAAGCATAGCCAATTTTTTGAGAAGTCTAAATAATGTGCAATTTCTTCAGTACCTGATGCCAGTGAATCTATTATTTCTCAGTTTAAAGCCTTTGTTGTATCTGCTTTTCATTTAAGCTCAGGAGAAAACATTTTGTTTCTGGAATTGTTTCTTGGAAAAGGGAGAGAGCCATTCAGTACATTACCAAAATCTAGGGCTTTATTTCCCTCCCTTGCTACAGCACCATATATTGCAGCCTGAAAATACCCGACACATGTGGCCCTGTCATTTGGCAATCAAAACATCTGATCCAGCAGTGACGAAAGATTCATGTTTGACAGAAAGCAGTCCAAGATAATTTCACTGCTAACACTTAGAGAGGGTCCAAAGAAACTAGACAACACATCCAATGTACAAGATATATTAACAGGGAGAATACTCCATACCACAGGGGCACATTTCAATCAAGCACTCTTCAAAATGAGAAGTTTTTGCCAACGAAAGTAACGGACCCTTTTTTTATATAGAAACAAAGGGAAATCAGAGGTTGCTGTGAAGGACACTTACTCAAACACTAACCTGTTTTTGATTATTAACGTGTTGCTCATTCTAAGACAAACAGACATGGCAACATTGAGAAAGGAAGAAAAAAGACTTCCAAACTTGAATTCTGTTTTTCCCAGATAAATAATCTAAAAGATTATTCATTATGTGCTTTTAAACAAACTTCTTCTGGTCCTTCCGTTGTTCTTTATATCCTTCTTTTAAATACTTGCTGAATCCATTTCCACGTGACTCTGATATGCCCTGAAAACTCTGAGACCTAAGCAAGGATGAGCACAAAAGTTTTACTGAGTTTCAACCTTCCTCATGTTCCAAGGGGGAAAGACATTTGACTCCGTTTTATCAACTATAGGTGATATAAAGTCTGTGCTAAAGCCAAACAACTGTGGGAAAATATATGTTTTAAATACAGTCTCCCTGACACTGAATATTTAATTCCAGTAATAGTAATAGTATCTTACTTTACAGTTTTACAAAGCACTCATATATATATGTTATCTGATCATAACCCACGGCATATAGAGGTTCCCAGGCTAGGGGTCGAATTGGAGCTGTAGCTGCCAGCCTACACCACAGCCACAGCAACACCAGATCCGAGCCACATCTGTGACATACACCATAGCTCATAGCAACACCAAGTCCCTAACCCACTGAGCGAGGCCAGGGATTGAACCTGCATCCTCAGATACACTAGTCAGATTCGTTTCCAATGAGCCACAAAGGGAACTCCAACATAGAATCCTTTTAAGTGAATGGGATAATATTATTCTCATTTCATAAATGAGGAAAATTGAGACTCACAGATCCCACAGTAGGGACACCACGTAACACTTAATTCAACATTCATTCCACTACCTCATGCAACTTCTTTAATTAGAGTAGCATATATTTTCTGAGTGTCTACCACGCACTAGATACTGTGCCAGGGAGCTGTGGAAACAGTGGTGAACAAGAAAACCTCAGACCCTGTCCTCAAAAGAGTTTTAATAAAAATTATCATTTGATAATTTATACCAAGTCAGCTCTATAGTAACTAATCCCCTTGAATGAGTGGAAAATTCACTGACTAGACTGGAAAACATAATAATAGAAAATCATTAAGATTAGAGAAGTTTCTATATAAATATAATTTGATATGTATTCGTAAGCCTCCATTTACCCCAAATTTTCAGTTTTTTAACACAACATGTTTTTCTCTCATGCATGTAAAGTCAATCAGTAGACTAGAGAAAGTGGGGAATGGAGCGCAGCTCTGTTCCACATAGTCATTCATGAACAATGTTGGTAGAAATGCAGCCAAGTTCACCAGATGGCTCCCAAGGTTGCCCTTGATATTGGTGTCCAACTGACCAATAGAGAGAAGAAAGAGTGGAGAAAATCGTGGTTTCTGTGGATCCAGTTATCCATCTATATTCCATTGTCCAGAACTGTGTCTCATGCCAAACTTAACTGCAAGGGAGGTTGGAAAAAGCCCAGGGTGAAAGAGAAACTGATTTTCTCAACAACTAGCCATTACATGTCACAACCAATCTCTAGTTTTGGATAACCTAAAAAAAAAAAAAAAAAGTTATTTAACTACAGCTGCCTCTACAAAATGGAGATATTACATCTCATTGCATCTAAAACACCATCTTTCTTTTAAAGCTGTGCTATTATTTTATGTGTCACTAAGGAAAAAAAAAATACCACCAACTAAACTAGGTACATACATACTATCATTTGCAAAAGACATTCTGGCTTAGCAATGTTAAAATACGAGGGGAGGGGAAAATGCAATGAATTAATGAAATATAGTACTGATACCCTCTTCCTGGGATTATTGGGAAATTTTAAAAAGCAATATGTTAAAAAAAAAAACCTCATGACCTCATGTTGCAGGATCAACACAGGGTTCTAAGTTACCAGTCACCTGAAAAAAAGCCACATACCAACCAAAGTCACACAAAACCTACACACACACACACACACACACACACACACACACACAAAATATTGGTTTGGAAATACAGAGCAAGTATTGAGGTGTTCTTGCAACTGTCAAGCAGCGTCACTACAGGCAAACCCTGAGTGCCACCCAACCCCTTCTCCAATCTTTCCTATGACCGTTACTCCCTGATGAACTTCCTAGGTTCAGGGAGAGGAAAGAAAATCAGTAGACTTCAGCATACAGCAGTTCTTGTAATGTTTGCTGTAGGAATGTTCCCTGATAATTGATATGGATCTTTCAAAGTCCAACTTTGAGGTAGAACAAGGTAATGACTGAGAGGTTGCTTCACATCAAGTTACTCAGATTTGAATTGCAGATCCTCCAAATTAATTAACTTCCCTAGGCCTCACGCATGGAATGGGGATAAAGATGGTACCCATTTCCAGCTATTGAATGAGATCATCTGTGTGAAGTCCTTAGCACTACACGGGGCTTATAGTTAGTATTTAATAAGCACTGCAGTTATTTGGACCTACGATTCTCACCCTATCCTCCTGTGCCTTTAGGCTCCATGATTGTGAGTCATTACCCATCACCAACCACAAGAGAAGCTTGCAAGGAACCATAAAAACAAACAAACAAAAACCCTCTCATTCTTCTCCACTCCTTCCTGAACCCAGCAACTTGAACAAGAGTACTGCTTTCTCTGTACCACTGAGTCCACCATTACTTTACCCCTATAGCCCTATCCCAGAACTGCTGGGAAATAGATCCTATGTTCCTGCATTTTGTCTCATCAGCATCCTAAATCATGATAATATCGCCTCATTCCTTGGACCAAAGTAAAGATCTTAAAAATAACCACTAAGTTAAAAAAAAAAACCCAGAAATTACAAATCAGTCGCTAAAATTTTCACTTTTGTTTATTTGTTTATTTTCCATTTTAAAACCATTACTGACACCATGTATGAAACAAAGAGACAGAGAGATTTGGATCTGGATCTAGATTTAGACATAATGTCATGCAAGGTCACCACAAAGTTCTAAGTAGTCAATCTAAAAAAATAAAGGCATCCATCAACTAAAACCATGTGTATAAATGCACATTATATGTACAAAGTAATAATATACAACCTAGTGCTATAGAATGAAGAAGGAACACAAGGATGTAGTTCTATCGACCAAAATCATTCATAGTGATCAACCGGCACATCGTTTCCCAGAATACAGAGCAGCGAGACTAGATCAAGTTTCCCTGAGTAAATAAATTCCATCCCATAATTGCTGATGACATGTCATCATAAGTAGTTTACTAACTTATTAATAAATAACCTCACAAAGAAACTAATCTACCTCTCAATTAGTCAAAGGTGTGAACCTGCTTCGGGTAAGGAAAAATACTACGTGAAAATCAGGTGAGCGCTGCTAATGCATACTCATTTTAATGGCTTAGTGTTTCATCTTATCTGGTGCAACCAACATGATGCTACCAGTAGGCAATCACATCCGCTAGTGAACAATTTGTATATTTTTTCTGCAGAGGGCAAATTCACAAAATAGTTGCTGCCAGTACTTCATTACTAGTGAACCTACCACAGAAGTATTTCTTTAAAACACAGTGCTGTTCTATTACAAACATTCTATCTCAATTTTTCTGATGATTAAAGGGGATTTTAATTATACAATCAATGAGAAAATAGATAGAAACCATCTGGACATTCTTCTGTTTTCTGCCAAAGAATTTTCTTTTGTTTTACATATCAATGACTTAAGCTAACAAAGGAATTTCAGTGCCAGCCATTTGTCCTTGGCAGGGCTGGATCTTTTTTATGTTATGAAAGATCTTTTAAATTTACTGATTGAGAGTCAAATTATCCCACATGGTCAGTGAATTAACCTCAACATTTTCCTACACATAAAACTAAGAACAAAGGGTATTTTTTAATTACTTGATCTTTAAAGCATACAAACTTTAAAACATTTTGTGTTTCAATGTTTTTATGAATCAGGGTGGTCAAAACTCAAAAACACTTTCTCTTTTTTGAGACACTGATGGAAAATGCGTAACGAGTAAGTTACTAAAAAAAACTATTAGTTTTAAATGAAGTTAAAAGAAAGAAGAAGGACATAAATTGGAGAAACAAAGAGAATCTGCTAAAAGTTACATTGCTATAATACAGAGCAGCCAGTCTGCAGGAAGTAAACCTTTAGGGAACTCTAACTGAGAAGGTTCCTGGGGACAAAATGCCCTGGAATCTAGCTCCAAGTGTGAGGAGCAAAAGCGAACTATGGGAAAAAGCAAATCATTTATTAGGTCAAAAAACTGAAAGTCACTTGTGCCACTGCCCCTAGAATGAAAGAAAAAGTGGCATGTTGGCTGTGGACTTTATCATATTTCTCTTTGATCACCATGACTTTGACTTTGAAAGGTGGGTTTTGTTTCTTCAGTCTACTCTTTGTAAAGAGTTGCACAAAATAGAAGATAGATCCTTCCCTGGAGCAAAGAAATTATATGATTTTTTTCAACATCCTATAGAAGCGTCTCTGTAATAAGCAGGATTTGCTGATTTGATAGATGAAGATAGAAAACCACCAGCATTGGAGACTTGGAAATTTAGTGTTCAAAGAATACTAAAGGATCACATTACCATTTACAGTAGGGAAAAGAAGTCACTGATATGAAAGTTTATTCACAGCCAAATATTTTGAAGATAATTTGTGGGACCGACACAAAAGTTTTTCAGAGATACCTTAAAGATTTCAGTGGAGGAAAGGAAAAACTGGAAATTGGCATAAAATTCATTAAACTGTCAACAGCTCTGAAAGGAAACAATTTGACCAAGAAATCTATTCTCCCTTGGGTCCCTCTTTGAAACAGCAACAACGACCACGATATGTTAGGGGTTAGGAACTACTATGAAAATTCACAGGTGACAAAAAAAAAAACAACAAGGAGAGAAAATTACCTTTTGTCTGTTACCAAGCTGACATCACTTTACTATCTTCATTTTTTTAATCCCAATTTATTTTCATCAGATCAACTTCTTTGATTGTTATTATTTTCAAGAAGTGATCCTCCAAGTCATTACTGAACATTAAGGAATGACAGAATTTAATGATTTGGTATGTGAGGTCTAAGAGACTGATCCCAGTCTAAAGATATATTGTATTATATCATTAGGATTTTTGATGACGAGATTCAAAATTAAATTAGCGAGCTTCCAACAAACATAATGAAATTATTTTGTCTTCACCTTAATATTTATAGATCCTTGATGATTACCAGATTTTAACATGTATGAGTCCCTGCAAATTAAACACAGTGTATTAAAAGGGATGAGGTAGGTATTTTTAAACAAAATAAACACATTTTCAAAAGGCTATGTGATGAGGCATGTTTTAGAGATATCTGCTGAAGGAACACTAGAAATAATCATCCTGGAAACTGTGAGTGGAATGGAGAGGATGGGAGCAAGGGAGAGATGAAGCAACGCTGTGGGAGGGACATGGCCTTTGACCACAGACTGCTTGGCATTTGAAACCCAGTCCTGGCTCTTATCACCTTGGGCAAGTTACTCTGGAGACTTCACTCTCCTCCTCCTTCTTGCAACTGTTTTGAGGGTTGTCTGGGAGAAGGAAATGTTCCTCTACCCTTCTAAGTTCTTCTGGCTGGTCTAAGAATTACATTGGCATGAGACAGATTAACAGGAGAAAATCAAAAGTTTAATAACACGTATACCTAGAAGAGACCCAGGAAAACTGAATCATGCCAACATGGCCTAAACGATCACTTTAAATACCATCTTCAGTTAAAGTCAGAGGATGTTGGGAGTAGTGATTTGGGACTTCAGAGAGGAGGGAGGCAGTTGACATGGAAAAACTGACATGGCAAAGCACATGTTTGGTAAATAAATATTGGCTGGGCCCTGCAGAGACAATAGACACCTAGAGGTGTTTTAAGAAACAGGCTTTGGGAGTTCCCATTGTGGTTCAGCAGTAACGAACCTGACTAGCATCCATGAGGACCCAGTTTCGATCCCTGGCTTTGCTCAGTGGGTTAAGGATCCCGCGTTGCTGTGAGCTATGGTATAGGTCACAGATGAAGCTCGGATCTGGCGTTGCTGTGGCTGTGATGTAGGCCGGCAGCTGCAGCTCCAATTTGACCCCTAGCCTGGGAACTTCCGTATGCCTCGGGCACAGCCCTAAAAAAAGAGAAAGAAAAATCCAGACTTTGCTAGGTTCCTCCCTGTCTACCACACCTAATTCATACTATAGTTGTCTATGGTGATAGCTCTCTTTCTGGAATGGGTCCTCTCTCTGAATTTTTTAGGTAGCTAAGGAGAGATAAAAAGAAAGACTTCCTGAGACTTCTGTTCCTTAAAAATAATCTGTCTGAGAGTTCCCACTGTGGAGCAATAGGTTAAGAATCTGACTGTAGTGGCTAGGGTTGCTGCCTAGGTGTGGGTTCGACCCCCAGTCCAGCACAGTGGATTAAAGGATCAGCCCTTGCTACAGCTTTGGAGTAGGTGGGAGCTGCAACTCAGATTCAGTCCCTGGTCCAGGAACTTCCCTATGCCGTGGGTACAGTCATAATAATAATAATAATAATAATAATAATAATAAATCTGACTAATTCAAAGAGACACATTTTAGGGTGGCACATGTTGTTTCCCTACAGAGTTAAATAAGATTATATATGTTATATACTTTATATAACATATGATTATCTATGTGCTACATACCCACTGCAGTATACCAGGCACACAAAAGATGCTCAGAAAATGTGAATGCTCTGTCGCCTAAATTGAAGGAGTGAAGTAGCACAAGAAAGTGGTGTAGAGATAGTGGAGGAGACAAGTAAGTGAATGATGAGCTACCCCTGAGACAATAGAGCTGCAGTGGGTGCTGCTGGAGCCCGTCTTTCTAAAGCCACCAAGGGTGTTACCTGCTGACAGGTCACAGCAGAGTCCCTTTCAGGGAACGAAGGTGTCTCTCCCAAAACCATATCCTGTAGCTGCATTCAATGACTAGAGGAAATGGCATCCAAAGGCTCAACTCAGGACATTCCTAAAGTGCCATCCCAGCTTCAGAGTGCCAGGTGGCATCAGTTAGGACTCACGTAGCAAGTACATTACAGATCAGTTTTTCCCACTGCCCAGTCTGGCTTCCCATCTTCCTCTACAGGTATGGCTCCTGAGAACACTCCCAAATAAATCTCCTGCACGCAATTATCCATCTCAGAAAATCTTTTCCCTCGGACAAAAGATAACATGAGTTGGGGGGGGGGGTTTAATTCAACATGAAGAAACAGGGATTTCTAAGATTACAAATGATTAATATTATCATTACGCTAGATTGTTCACATAGCTGTTCTCTTCAACAATCTGTGAGATTATCCCCATTTGACAGATTAAGAGAGTTTAGGTGCTCTGCTTAGTATCACAGAGCCAGCAATTTATCCATCCATCACTGAAGTCTAGATTTTTTTTATGTTCTTTCCCAATCACATCACTCGAAATGAGAGGCCTGTGAGATGCAGTAGGAAGAAGGGGGAAAGGTACAGGGCTCTGATCAGTTTCCCGTTCACAAATCCTAACTGCAGTTTTTTTCTTTTTTCTTTTTTTTTTTTTGCTTTTTAGGGCCGCACCCATGGCATATGGAAGTTCCCAGGCTGCCAGCCTACACCACAGCCACAGCAACGTGGGATCCGAGCCATGTCTTCTACCTACACCACAGCTCAGGGCAACGAAGGATCCTTAACCCACTGAACGAGGCCAAGGATCAAACCTGCATCCTCATGGATCCTAGTCAGGTTCATTAACTGCTGAGCCATGAGGGGAACTCCCACAAATCCCAACTACGGTTAACATGGCTCAGCTTCTGTTTTGTTTCTTGGACCCTGAGCTGTTAGGTATTTCTTCAAGGCTGTTTCTCAACCCCCAAATCCCAGGTATTTAGCATATGAAGTTTCTCTCTGTATGTTTCCTTCTTTTTGTCTGAACATCCTACTTTAAAGGAAGACAGTATTTTATAATTAAAAGATAAAATAAAATTACATCAACTTTAGAGTCTGAGAATTGAATTTAATCCCAACCCTGTCATTTATTTGCTATGCGGTCTCAGAAGAATGACTTAACCTCTTTTAGCCTCTTCTTAATCATCTATGGACTGATGATTATAAAAGCTATCTCTTGCCACAGGCATGGACAAAAATTTAAATAAATAATAGACATCGCATGTGGTTGTTGTGAGGTTCCCATGAGATATGCATAAAGTTCATAGCACCATGGGCGTTCCACATATCCTCAGTCCAACATCCTCATTCTTTTCTAAAATCCTCCCTGATGGTATTTCTCATGCAACCACTCCATTGTCATCAAAGCAAATTATAGTAGGTAAGTGTATAATTTGCCTTCCCAGACTGTGTCATATCTCCTTTACAATATACCCATTCTGACTCACAATACACATACCTATTCCAATAACAATCTCTAGCTTCTCCAGATCTTTATCATCATACCTTTTAACTGGGTCCTAGACATAATATAAAAGCCATCTTGGATAGTTAGAATATCGAAGCCACGTTCTCATTTCCTGCAAAGATGAGTTCTTCCACTTCCTCTTTGTTCAGCCCTAATGCTCAGGATAAAGCATTCCATCACACCCAAGGGATCTGAGTCTTCAGAGGAACAGAAATTATTCCTGCTCAGAAAAGTATTCCTCCTCCCCTGAATTAAATATTTAGAATCCCATATTGAGACTTAAACCCACAAATTGTGATTTCCAGCAAGAAGCACACCTCATCAATCATAATCACTATTTGGGCAGCAAAACGTTTGCCACATTATACCTTGAACTTTGAAAAGCAGTAATTAGGAGTTCTCATCGTGGCTCAGTGTTTAACAAACCCGACTGGTATCCATGAGGACACAGGTTTGATCCCTGGCCTCGCTCAGTGGGTTAAGGATCCAGCATTGCTGTGAATTGTGGTGTAGGTTACAGATGCGGCTCAGATCCCAGTTGCTGTGGCTGGGATTTGGGAGCTACAGCTCCGATTTGACCCCTGGCCTGGGAATCTCCATATGCCATGAGTGTGACCCTAAATGACCAAAAAAAGAAAAAAAAAGAAAAGAAAGAAATACCATAATTAACCTTTAATTAACACTTACTATGTTCTAGACACTCTCTTTTTCTGCGTTGCTATTAATCCTCATGAAAAACCTGGTTAGTTATTGAAATAATCCCAATTTCATAAAAGAAGGAGGAAAGTCGTGTCAGAGAAACTGTCCTTCCCCCTGATTCTAAGAGGGATAGAAAGTTGGGGCCACCATAGCTGTCAGCTCAACCAGACTGGACAGGGAGCTGAAGGACATAACTAGAAAGAACCACCAGTAAGAATAAGCTTATCAGAAGAGAAAGAAGAAAAAAAAAACTTTTCTGTGTTGGGAAAGGAAAATCCAAATGGAGTTGGTTTTGCAAAGAAAGCTCTCCGAAATGGAGCCCAGAGGCCACTGAGGAAGTGTGACTTACTACACGTCTCAGTCTGGATGGAATCCGAATTTTTGACCACTTTTTGTCTTAATGCAGGCATCCAGAACATCTGTCAGAAACTCAAGATACTTATCAGACCCTTGCCCTCACATCCCTGGTGTCAGCCTATCTATTATCAGACACTTAACCTAAAACAACCCATGGCTTTTGCCTTCATAAACTCCTGACTCTTTCTTTTCCACAGGCCCTTCTTTCAGTTTTACTTGAATCCCTGTCTCCAAATCACAGTTCTTCATGCCCCAAATAAAGCTTTTTGGTTTTCGCAGCCTCTATATTGATTATTGCCCAACAACATGTATATACATCAGCCTCTATTTGCATTTTTCAATGATCTACTAAGTAGTATTGATTTTACTATGGAGGTATTTTCTAGGAAAGAAACTGAATTTCCCAAAATCCCAGTTCCTTTTTTCTTCCTTTTTAGGGTTGCACCCAAGACATATGGAAATTCCCTGACTAGGGGCTAATCTGAGCAGCAGCTGCAGCTGCCAGCCATAGTCACAACAACACCAGATCTGAGCCTCCTCTGCAACCTACACTGTAGCTCACGGCAACACTGGATCCGTAACCCACTGAGCAAGACCAGAGATCGAACCTGTATCCTCATGGATACTAGTCGGGTTCTTAACCCACTGAGCCACAAAGTGAACTCCCCCCAGTTCCTTTTTTAAGTAGAAGAAGAAAATGGAGAGAGCTGTACCTTTAGTCAATTGGGATGTTTGGTTTTGACTTGGAGAACAGACTTGTGGTTGCCAAAAGGGTGGGGGAGGGAATGGGATGGTAGGGGGGTCTGGGGTTAATAGCTGTAGATCGTTGCCTCTGGACTGGAAAAGCAAGGAGATCCCACTGTATAGCACTGGGAACTATGTCTAACCACTTGTGATGTGTAACCCTGTCACCACGCTGTACAGCTGGGTATAATGTAAAAAATAAATAAATAAATAAATAAAATAAAAAAACAAAAAACAAGACAAAACAAAACAAAAAATACCTCTCAAGACAAAGCAAAGGCAGGAAGCTAACTTAGGGTGACATAGCAATGAGTTCACCATGCCAAGATTAAAGGCCAAAGTCCTGAAACCAGATAGTCTGCCTAATTCACCAAGCTCGATCTTTTCAAATAAATTTGCTCTGCTGGGATGTTATTTCCCTCTCAAGCTCTTTCTCTCTCTCCCTCTCTCTCTTTCCCTCTCTCCCTCTAGGCCTCTTACTAAGTATTGACTAGATTTTTCCTGGATCGAGTGAAGTCATTTGCTTGAACTGGTCACCCCTGTTTATAAATCCCAGACAATGTATATGTTTCACCGAGTTTGATATCATAAGTCAAAATATGAACAAGCTTATTTAATTGAAGAAAATGAGATCTTACATTCCTTGATGATTCAATGAAGTTGAATTGTTCATTTTCTCATTCTTTCTCCCAACTCAAAGCAATGCATTGAGGTTCTTTAATCAAGCCACTTTAAAATCAATTGTTAGGCATTCTGCATATGCAGTAAGCTTAGCCTCTACGGCATAAGGAGGCCAAGAATATCTTTAGCCCCAACTTCCAAAGTTGGGAGAACCCCAGTGTTCCTCCTCTAGGAGGGCATTACGATGAAAAGCTAGTCACTTCCTCTATGCGCTTGCAGGGTTAGCAGGCTTTCACAGATGTAGTTATGGCCACAAGGAGGTGATAATGGATTCACCATCCCATGCAGACAAGAAATTAGGTTAAGGGTAATGTTCATGGAGTTCCCATCGTGGCACAGTGGAAACAAATCTGACTAGTAATCATGAAGTTGTGAGTTCAATCCCTGGCCTTGATCAGTGGGTTAAGAATCTGGCACTGCCCTGAGCTGTGGTGTAGGTCACAGGCAGCTCAGGTCTTGTGTTGCTGTGGCTGTGGTGTAGGCTGGCAGCTGTACCTCTGATTCAACCCCTAGCCTGGGAACCTCCATATGCCTCAGGTGAGGCCCTGAAAAGCCAAAAAAAAAAAAAAAAGAGTAATGTCCACCACATCTTTCCTGGTGACCATTCTCCCTTATAGCCCAAAATTAGAAGCAGCCCAAAATTCAAAGACTTTCTCCATATGGTTCAAAGTTACAGAGGCAATATTGGAGATTCTCTAATTAGGAGTTTAGTGATACGGAGGCAGTGTTATGTTCCTGTCCCTTAATTTTGTCTTGCACAATGGAAATCTTGATTTTCCCAATTGAAATATCTTCCAAGGGGACAATGATCTGGCTGTGAGATCAGCCACTCCTGCTGAGCAGAAAGCCTATCTTAGAGGTGCTGGAGTTTTGGCTAGTCTTTTTTCTACTTGCCATTACTCTTCCTCAACACTTCTTTCTCAGCGTAACCCACAAAGACACTATAAGCCCATCATCGGAAAGGTATATGCTTTAAGTTATTTGTTCTGCTATGTTGGAAATTTTGCATTGATTAAGTCAACACTCTCAACCAGTCACCCTCAATAACCAGTACCATTCATGTGCAGCACAATTCACTGGTGTTGACTGTCTGTTCATAGTCTAGATGGTAATAACTAGAGGGAAGATAACTGTCCCATATGAGCATTGAGAACATTGTCTTGGACTTGTTAACATGCTGTTGTAACTATTTGAGCTAGCCAGCAAAAGATATTTCCTATCCAACTAAAACTTTTTTTTTTAGTATCTATGTACTATACATATGGCATGATGGTATTTTAAAAACATATAGGCCTAGTGTTTTTATGTCTTTACTTTCCCCATCCTAGATTTATTGCTTTAGAAAGAACAAAGTCAGCAAATGTTTTCTTGGAAGGTCAGATAGTAAGTATTTTAGGTGAAGGCCATATGGTCCCTCTGTCACCACTACTCACTCTGCCACTATAAGGTGAAAGCAGGCCTAATCAATATGTAAACCATATGCATGTGTCTGTGTCTCAATAAAACTTTATTTACCAAAACAGGTGACAGGCTAGATTTAGCCATAGTTTAACTGTGCTGCTCTAAACCAAGAGGTTGTCAAAGGCAAAAACTTCTTGGTCCCTAGCACCTAGCACACAGTGGATATTCAAGCCTATTGAGTAAAGAACTAAAAACAAATTTCAAAGGATCAAGAAACTATCCTAGACCAATCATGATAGCAAATGCATAGTGTTTCACACTTGTCAGTTGGAACAAAGTAACTTAGTCAACAGAGAAACATTTGCTGAATAATTGAAATTCAGTTTTATTTCATACCCAGGATCAATCTCTGTCTTTCATTATTGATTTATCCACTACATTATCTTTTGGAAATGTATTCTTGGTTCAAAAAACATCATTAAATGATGACTTAAACTTAATCTGTAGCCCTGCATATATTTGTTCCTTTAAAACAATGCTCCAGGGACTTCCCGTTGTGGCACAAGAGAAACAAATCTCACCAGTATCCATAAGGATGCAGGTTCCATCCCTGGCCTTGATCAGTAAGTCGGTGAACCAGCATTGCTGTGTCTGTGGCATAGGCCAGCAGCTGTAGCTCTGATTCGACCTCTATCCTGGCAACTTCCATATGCCACTGATGTGGCCCCACAAAAAAAAAATAAAAAAGGAATTAAAAAAACAAAAAGTGCTCCAAATAGAAACAGGCATATTGAAGAGCCACTTCTTTTTCTTGTGTTTCCACTCACATGCTGTTTTAATTTTTCAGCTTCATCAAGGCAGGTAGGCTGCCATCTGGTTGACTCTTGACTGTTCTCAGCGGTTTTAGCTAAAACTTTGGCAGCTTTTTTTTTAAATGAAGACAGGCAATGTTTTGACAAAATTCAACCCTCTGTCCCTAGAGAAATTAGAGTTTTTAGAACTTGTTTTCAAACCAACTTTTCCCAGAAAGGCTTCAGATCTTTCCTTTTCTTTCAGGAATTCTCCCCTTTTGCAGTCAACTGTCACAGCTGATAGTTTACTGGCTATAAAAAGAGTTTTTAACTTTCACTACAAAATACACAAGGTGACATTGTAAATAATCCTTAGCAATGATAAGCATACCACTTTTTAAAGGCATTTACACACTGTCCCCTATTATAAGATGTTCATATGGCAAAATAAAGGAAATTAGAATTATAATCACCCAAAACAAATGAGTTCTCCTCAGATTAAATAGAGAAATGTCAGTATTAAAGGTTTATTACCAAAATTTTTCATAAAAGAGACCAGCAGGAGTTTTCTTGTGGCACAGTGGGTTAAGGATTTGGCATTGTCACTACTGCGGCTCTGGTCACTGCTATGACACGGGTTCGATCCCTGGTCTAGGAACTTCCACATGCGGCGGATATAGCCAAAACAAACAAAAACTCAAAAAAAAAAAATAGACCTGCATAGTTTTTTTTTTTTTTCTGCTTAGCTTTTTAAATGTTTTTCTTCCTCTCTACTGAGGTAAGATTGACAAATACAAATTACATATATTTAAGGTCTACAAAATAATAGTTTGACTTACGTATACACTGTGAAATGACCACCACTATCAAGCTAATTAACATATCCATTACCTCACACAGTTGCCCAATTTTTGTGTGTGGTGAGGACCTTTAAGATCTACTCTCAGCAAGATTCAAGTATACAAACATTGTTATTAACTATAGCCACCACGTTGCATGTTAAGAGCTCCAGAATTTATTCATCTTATAATTAAAGGTTTGTACTCTTGACCAACATTTTCCCTTTTTCTCCACCTCCTAGCTCCTGGTAAACACCATTTTATTTTGTTTCTATGAGTTCAACATTTTTGGATTCCACAAGCAGAGGCCTATATAGTATAGCTTCTAACCAAAACAACAACAACAACAATAACTCAATATTCAGGGTAGAAAAAAAGATACCAGACTTCCACTTTTCTTAACCATCTTTGCAAAAAAGTATTACCATAATTCTTTCTTCTATCTAGAGGCTTCAGATAATTAGCACTAGGAAAACTAGCCCTGTCCAAAAAAACAAAAATAGCTACTTTGTTCTATACTGGAGCCTGGATATTCCTGGCTATTGAAATCATCTGCTCAGTTTAGATAGAATGCAGATAACTACGCCCCACTAAAGGGTCAGGCTGAGGCATCTGTTAGTTTTGATTAGGATGCTCTCCAGGTGGCCCTGATGGCATTTCAGATTTGGGGACCCCTGTGCCAGCAGACTTTCCCAGCAAGACTGCTACATCTGGTCGACACTTTAATGATGACTTGAAAGGCCCCAGATTCCTTTTGTCAGCAGTGAGTAGAATTTCTTCTCATCCTTTTGATCTTCATCAAAAATTAGGTGCCAGCCACAAAATCCTATTTACTTTTACTATAAGCCCAGCATCTGTCTTAACAACCACAGACCCTCTTTTATTTTGTAGCTATTCCAGTCTTTGAAAACAGAGGCTGATGTTCACACACAGAAGTGTACTTTTCATAAAGCCACAAAATAAAGTGACTGTTTCTAGTTCTGATTGAAGACAAACCATGTGTCAGTTTAAATATCTTCTACCCTGATTACACACATCAGTATGTGAAAATGTTTACTGAACCTAAGTATGGAATTCAATGCAACAATGTGAAATTCCACCCACCACACTTGTGAAATTCAGACACATAGCACTAACAATTAAAATTAAGAAAAACAACAACAAATACTTGCTGAGTGTCTGTATGTGCCAGGCAATGGGCAGATGAACAAAAACTTTCATTAAAAAAAAAAGAGTTTTAGTAAGTGATTTCAGTGCCATGATTAATGAATTCCTTCATTAATACTTCCCAGCAAGTATAAGTTTCCCCAAAGAAATGATATTTTAGCAAAGAAAATTATATGGTGTTGTCATAATTGGTTTGTCTTTGTACTTCTGAGATTTAAAGGATTTTTTTTTCAGACCCAACAAAAGGGCTGACTTGGTTTCATACTGTATATAGCTGATCTTAACGTACTTTTGATAGTTCAATCAAGTGTCCAACAATGGTACATTTATTTTTCTCTATGGAAAATTTAGCATGGTCTCTTGTCTTTCAGAGGCTCCAGGCTTAGCTTATGGGAGAGTTTATATACTAAGAGAGTTCAATTAGAAAATTAATGCAACTTTTCTGAAGCAAGAAGCTAAGGCTGAAACTAGGCCAGCAGCAATAAGGAAGGGGCAGAGAGACAGTGGAGAAGGGAAAGAACATTGTGTATCTCTCTAAGATTGTTTCTGCTTGGTAACCTGGAAGAGCTGTAATACTATATTTACCAAGATGAGAAATACATAAGGAATAGCTCTGGTGTGACACAGAGCAGGAGAAATGAAGACTTCAATCATAACACATGGCATATGTAATGCCTGCAGGACCAGATGCCTTCAGGTGAGCTATTGGATGGGTAGGATAAAATAACACCTTGAATTCCCAGGGTAAGGGCCAAACAAGATATGTAAAATGATCTAAAGGCTTATGTTGGAGTTCCCATCATGGCTCAGTGGTTAACGAATCTGACTAAGAACCATGAGGTTGTGGGTTTGATCCCTGGCCTTGCTCAGTGGGTTAAGGATCCTGCGTTGCCGTGAGCTGTGGTGTAGGTCGCAGATGCGGCTCGGATCCCGCGTTGCTGTGGCTGTGGCGAAGGCCGGCAGCTACAGCTCCTGTTAGACCCCTAGCCTGGGAACCTCCATATGCCGCGGGTGCGGCCCCAGATAAGGCAAAAAGACAATAAATACATACATACATACATACATACATACACACACACATACATACATACATACATACATACATACATAGAGGCTCATGTACCAGCTATCTATTTACCACAAAGATGCTGCATAACAAACAACTATGCAATTCAATGGCTTTAAATAATGAGCAATTATTTAGTTCTAGATTCTGTTGGTTCTTCCGGTCTCAACTAACTCACTCATGTTTTTGTAGTCAGGGGCCAGCTGTCTTGGCTGGGTTTAAAGTGTTAGCCGTGACAACTGGGCTGACTCTGCACTGCCCTCACATGACCTCTCACCCTCCAAAGAGGCTCATTCTCAAGGCAGTGACAAGGTTCAGCAAGGGAGGGCGAAAACTCACAAGGCCTACTCAGGTCCAGCTCAGAACTGGGCACAGCCTCACTTCTGCATGTTCTAGCAGCCAAAGCAAGTTAAAGGTCAACTCATATTCTAGAAGTAAGGAAATAGTCTCTGTTGCTAAATACGAAGAAATTCAGAGTCACATTGCAATGGGTACAGATTAGGGAGGGGTGAAAAACTGGGGCCATTTCTATATCATAGATCATAATCAAATTTTTCTGATACAACCTGTTCTCTCACTTTAGAAAAAAGAAACCAGAGATTTATAAAATTCTAGAGCTGGAAGTTCCCCTTGTGGCTCAGTGGGAATGAACCGGACTAGTATCCCCATAAAGATTAGTTCCCCTTGTGCTCAGTGGGTTAAGGATCTGACATTGCTGCCAGCTACGGTGTAGGTCGCAGACACGGCTCGGATCTGGTGTTGCTGTGGCTGTGGTGAAGGTTGGTAGCTGTAGCTCCGATCAACCCCTAGCCTGGGAACTCCCACATGCCTCACCTGAGGCACTAGGGAAAAAAAAACAAAATCTAGAGTTAAAAGGAAATTGAGTGATTATGCTTTCAAATCCTCTCACTTACTCATTGTAAAAACACATGGTGGTTTGCTCACTCATAATCAAATGGCTTAATAGTTGCAAAGCCAAGATAAAAAAGTAGTTTTTCCAAGTTCTGGAACTGTGCCCTTCCATCACTCCTGGTTCCCTGGAGTGTTCAGCCTCTCTAAATAATGTAATGGTAATAAATTTTTGAACAGGATGCATTTTTTTTTTCAGAACAATATTTGAAAATGTGAAGTTTTTTTAATACAAATAATGAAATCTTCACGTGCAGAAAAGTAACTTTTTACAAACGCTCTTTCTAAACATAATTATCATCATTATTAAAAATATAAAGATAATAGTGATTAAATATGATGACTATATGCTATTGGAAGAAAACTATAAATGAATTTATTCTGATTTATGTTTGACTATGTGCCACTTGAATGAATAAGTTCTTAAAAGAGTAGAACATAGGAGTTCCCATCGTGGCTCAGTGGTTAACAAATCCGACTAGGAACCATGAGGTTGCGGGTTTGATCCCTGGCCTTGCTCAGTGGGTTAAGGATCCAGCATAGCCATGAGCTGTGGTATAGGTTGCAGACATGGCTCAGATCCCGCGTTGCTGTGGCTGTGGCGAAGGCCGGCAGCTACAGCTCCTGTTAGACCCTAGCTTGGGAAACTCCATATGCTTCGGTTGTGGCCCTAGATAAGGCAAAAAGACAAAAAAAAAGGAGTAGAACATAAACCATGCTAATCACCTATTCAAGGTTTCTCAAAACACTTCCTGATCCATAAAATGTATTCTCATGCTATTGAATTTCTACAGCTTATTTTCCTTTACTAGTAGTTAATTAATTAGCTAAGAATAAAATGTAAGTTAATAGGTGGCTGACTTCTCATGCATAGAAAAGTAAGGATTGGAGAATTTAATGTTTCTATTTGAAGTACACTTTACTATATTGTATGATCCTTTGATAAACATGTGAAAAAAATCTATTTAGAGTAGACTTTTTTTAAACTAAAAATGTGAAAACAACTAAATACCTAAACAGTAAATTCTGGGAAAATGTTAAATAAATTCTGAATCTTCCATACCAAAATAAATAAACAAAATCAATGACAAGTGAAAATATTCTAAAGATGATATTACAGTCAAAAAAGAAAGAAGGAGGAGTTCCCGTCATGGCTCAGTGGTTAACGAACCCGACTAGTATCCATGAGGATGTGGGTTCGATCCCTGGCCTCGCTCAGTGGGTTAAGGATCCAGTGTTGCCGTGAGCTATGGTGTAGGCCAGCAGCTACAGCTCCTACTGGACCCCTAGCCTGGGAATTTCATATGCCTTGGGTGTCTAAAAAGACAAAAAAAAAAAAAAAGGAAAGAGAAAATATTTACATGGCACACTTTTCAAATTTTAAAGTATGTACGATGAAAATACTGAAAGGATCTATAACAAAACATGAACAGTGCTTTCTTTCTTTGGGTGAAGAAACTACGTGATTTCCAATTTCTTCCTTCTACTTGTATGTACTTTTAAGTCAAAATGAGTACAACATTACATTATTTAAAAGGTTAGAAACTGAAAAACAAGAAAGTAAGCTACAAGATTAAAAGTGATTGCAAACATTTAAAATGCAACCTTTTGAAAATAACATATTTGAATAGAATAAATTCTAGACAAAACATTTCAAATGAACATCATATTTTTTAATCCTCCCGAATTCAAAATGAATCTCAAAGCCCTAAAATAAGAATGTACAATCCAACAACCCCATTTCACAGATAAGAAGTTGATTCATGCCCAGCAAGTTTAAATGACTGATTTTTCCAATAATACTCCAACAGTCCACTTTAGAATCAAGACTCACAACTTAGCCATGCTCTGCTTTATCATTCTACCTCTCTAAACATACTGAAAGAGACAACATAATGCTGAGAGTTTACATATAAAGTAGTACTAGGTTTTTCAGAAATGTGATTGCCTTAGAGTTCCCGTTGTGGCTCAGCGGGTTAAGATCACAAGTATCCCTGAGGATGTGGCTTAGTTCCCTGGCCTGGCTCAGTGGGTTAAGGATCCAGCATTGCCATGAGCTGTGGTGTATGTCACAGACGTGGCTTGGACCCCATGTTGCTGTGGCTGTGGCTGTGGCTGTGGCGTAGGCCAGCGGCTACAGCTCTGATTCCACCCTTAGCCTGGTAACTTCCATATCCCACAGTTTCAACCCTAAAATAAGAAGAAAAAAAAAGTAAACTAAACTAAAATTTAAAAATTTTAAAAGCACAACAACAAAGATGCAAGTGTACAGGCTATTTCCACCTTGTTTCTCTGTCACTTGCTGGAAGTCTTGTAATTTTCTGATGCTAGCTGGTGGACAGGGAAAGACAGAATAAAGAAACCGTACCACTTCTTAACCCCCTTAGTCCATAAGTGAAATGACATCTTCCCTATTATCCACCTGCAAGAACAATGAATGGCTAAGCAGCTGCTTATCAGCAACAACTCAACACTATGGAGGGTGGAGAACAAATCTCTGGTGGACAGCTGGCCATTCCTGCCAAAGATTTCATTCTGGGGAGTAACTAAAACAATATATTAAAACAATCCATTGCAAAATTTTAGATTTGAGGCTCCAAATCATGAAAGTACCTAGATTATCCAACGTGGCCAAGAAAGACCTGTGGTGAGGCTGGCCTGGGACAAAAAAAAAAGGACAGACTTCAGTTATTCCAGATGTAGACTGAACAAGATTCTATGATCAAAATGACAACTGAGAGGTAGCCAAGATGGAAAATGGGGTGAATGATGGTACTCTTAATGCAACTTGAGGAGCCCCACAAATCACAGAGTTAAGAGAGAATGTAAGTTTCATTACAGTGTGTTGAGTTTGAAATAACTATAGATATCTATGTAAGAATTCATTTGGATGTAAGGGACATTATCCATGCACAAGCAATTAAATGCAGTCTAAATTCACGTCTCACTCTATTTTTCAAGTTGTTTTCTTCACTTAGTGCACAGAGGGGAAAAAAGAAAAGAAAGAAGAGGTAAAAAGAAAAGACAAAAAAAAGGCAGATAATATCCTTGTGTTTTTATAACATTAGATTTGACAAAATTTAGTCCTCTTTTTCAGAGGTTCTAAGTTTTGCAAATCGAGCCAATTTTTTTGTTGTAACAAAAATCACCTGGCCTGGTCTTAGTTTCAACGGTGAAGCTTCACTGGACATTTTGAAATATTCACCAAAGCCATACTGTCTTTTAGGGACCACCTTCTCTTTAAAACCAAACCAAAGGTTTTAAAACAAAGGTGCCAGTTTAAAGCAAACCTGGATTCGTTTTAGGTTTGGTGTGAAAACCATAAATGCGATGGTTCTGCTCTATTTCCTCTCCTTGGAGTTTACACTCCAATTTCAACAGTGCATTGTTTTCAGTTATTCAAACGCATATACCAGGATCAAAATTCAAGGTGAGGAGATAAAATGGCCTATATTAATGACTTTTTTCCCCCATTGTTTAAAGTTTTATTGAAGTATAGTTGTTTTACCAAGTTGTAATAATTTCTGCTGTACAACAAAGTGATTCAGTTATATATATATCATTAGTGACATTTTTAATAGGCCTAATTTAAATTTTTCTTGACTTAGGTAGTCAAGTTTGCTTTGTTTCATTTTATAAGCATTCATAACAGCGGTAAACACCCATGCTTACAATTTGTTGGGCACTGTTCTAATGATTTATACATATTAACTCATGAAAACTTCGCAACAGCCCATGAGGTAAGGACTCTAATCATCACAATGTTAAAGATGAAGAAATTGAGGCACAGAAAGATAAAGTAATTTGCAAGGGGTTCCACAGCTGACAAGTAGCATTGGTGGAATTTAAACCCAGGCGGTCTGGCTTTGGAACCTGTTCTCACAGCTCTCCTGCTGTACCATCTATCCGCTTTTTTTTGTTGTTGTTGTTCAGTCAACATCTTTTTTTATTTTATCCGCTTTACAAGTGGATAGTTTGTTGAGTCTGAAAAAAACTATAGATATCTACGTAAGAATTCATTTAGATGTAAGGGACATTATCCATGCACAAGCAAGTAGTAGTTCTCTCTTACTGTCTCTTGCCTTTGAAGATTTGCTCTGAGATCCCTGAGGCATAAAGGTACAAAATGCTTCACAGAAATATTATGTTCATCCAAACTGCCCATGCCAACTTATCCAGATGCCAGCCAGTCATCCCCACAAGCCCTTTCTTTCCCAATCATCTAATTAAAAAATAGTGACTGCTGAGAGTTTATAGAATTCTGGGGAGCAAGTGGCCAAGATAATGAAGAGCAGGGAAGCTCCAGCTCACAGCTGTTTCCTTCCTTCTTTCCCGTGGCACTAAAGAGTTAATGATGGCCTGTCAGAGAAAGGTAAAGAGAAGGAAGAAGGAAGCATGGGCAGTCACTATGCTGGCAGCTTCAAGCTAAGAATATATAATTATCACCTTTCACAGAAAGAAATCTGGCTCAGAGAGGATAACTTGTCCAAGATAAGGGAGGCTGTATTTAAACCCAGCTCTGTTTGACTCCAACGCCCAGATATTTTCTTTCCACACTGAAAAAGCAAGCTCAGAAGGGAAGGGACAATCCCCCTAAGCATAGCTGTTCATTTCAGTGGGTCTTAAGGGTTCTTCTGTAAAACTGATATACTGAGTAATTTTCGACATTGGTTCCTGGTTGGTATTACTACTAAATATTTACTATTCATTTGTTGCAATTGTAGCATGCAAAACTTGGAGAAGCAGCTTTATAAAGTAATCTCTAGGGAACATAAGTAAGCAAAAGTTCAGATAGTGAGATAGCAATAATAGTTATATTTGTTAACAGCTTATATAGACCTGGAATTCTTTTTTTTAAGTTGTCCTTCATTGTGAATCTATGTACTTGACTGACAGATATTTTACTTAGGTCAAGTTTGCTTTGTTTCATTTTATAATCATTCATAACAGCAGTAAACACCCATGCTTACAATTTGTACAACAAAGTGATTCAGTTACATATTCTTCAGATTAATATGTAATGGGGAAGAGCTGGAAACATTTCCTAAGAAAAAACAAGCAAAGAGAAAGCATCAATTTTTAAATTTAGCAAAAGGCCTGCATAGTGTTGTTATGAAACTAAATGGAATATGTTTAAAGAGCCTTTAGCTTTTGCCTGGAGGGTTATAAATGACCAGTAAGTGGTAGAGATTTTTATTAGGAAAATAGCATAAAATTCAAACATTAAAAAATTCAAAGCTCTACTGACCAACAAATTTATTGCTTCTTAAAATGTTTTCATAATATTTCAACCAATTTAAAAATTACTTTTTAATTACTTTATGTAAATAGCACAAACATACTAACTGAATGTTTTCACTTATTTTTATACACAAGTACTTAAAGTATTTTTCAGATCGTTCAAATATAGATTGCCCATATCTATAAAATAAGTGTTTTTTATTTGTCTTGGTACACAAAACTGAGAGCAAGTAATTCCAACAGGTTTTCAGAATAACATATCCTTACTTTCTGCATTTTTAAAAAATAGTTGCAAGATTCCAAAAATATCTTTTGCTTTTTCCTGTTCTTCTAGGCTATTAATTTTCAGAAAAAGCTGGTTTTAAAAGTAAGATTATGGACATATTTGTAAGCAAACTTATTCTTGCGATGCATTCATTAGAATCATAAGAATTACGGTGACCACACACATGCATCAAAACCATTGTGGTTTGTGGGCTGTCAAAAACACTCTTGAAGAGAAGAGAAAGGAACAAGATTCTGTTGCATTTGTGACCTCTAGAGGCCAACATGAATGTGATATATTTTATTCATTCAACAGTGCCTCAAAGTACAATCTTCAAGAGTTTAAGATTTATAGTCTTTAGAAAATAGAGCAAATTCAAGCAAAGAGAGGTTCCATTTTAGGTGGATATGTTGCCTTGAACTAATAACCACAAACCACAAACTGAAGTTTTAAATAATAATTTGAAAAAGCCTCAGACTCTTGGAGAACCTTCATGGAAAATGAAAACACTGCCTACTTCACAGTGAAGCTGTCCAGACTAATTATTTATTATGAGTAATCATCATATTGAGGATGAACAAGGTGAAATACACCTTGGACCTTGGAGGCAAAACTGGATTCTGAGCCTCAATGTCCGTATTTATTAAGTAGTCATAATAAAACCTACCTTACAGTGATGTTTATAGATTAAATGAGATAACATGTATTCAGAATGTATCTTGAAAACTGTCAAGTATTAAATCATGAGCACAAATTTTATCTTGACTTTATCACTCTTTGTTCAATTGCTCTCTTTTGTCTCTAAATAATAATACTTTTATCACCATAGTGATAAAACCAAAACAAAATATTATCTGTAAAGACTTTTAAGTTAAAAAAATCTTTCAAGTAGCGTTTGCTATATTCTCTCTCCCTACGTTGTGTTATTTGCACAGAAGTCCTAATAACTATGAGTAGAATTAAGCATGGAGTAACAGTGAGTAACAGTGAGTTACCTGCCCAGTTAGATTTATTTCCCTTTGTCTTGGAGATGGTAATAACAACATAACCTGTGAAATGTTAGGGCATTTCTTCATTTCTCAACATGTTCAGAAGTGGTACCCACCCACTTGCCCACACTCACTGCCATTGTGTTCAGGAGCTTTGTTCAGGTCCAAACCTTCCAAGCTGGTTCATTTTACAGTTGGAGTGAAGTCTGAATTGTTGCATTCTGACATGTTCATGTAGTCCACTCAGCATATAGGAAAGGTCCAACTGATAGTAGCTAAATATTGCTAAAGCTTGCTTGTCCCTTATTTCTTCTCATAAAGCAAAAGTCTTGCCATTGATCCTTCCCTGTGAACCTTCTTCCATCCCCCAGAACACTACAAGAGGAATTCACTTGACGATTATACTATGTAGTCTCTAACCTCAATGCCGTTCCCAAACCTTTACTTCTTAGCTCTCTCTCATGTCTCACAACTTTTTGTTAAATCTTCACTATCTACCTCAAACCTCAAACCTGATCTACAAAATCTATTTTAACTATCCCACATTCATTTAACAGAAAAAATCAATGCCTGAAGACAGAAACTCTCTAAACTCCCCACCACCATCTACTTACCAGTACACCTATATTCACAGCCATTATTCCACCCTTTCCTCCCACCTCAGTGAATCTTCTGCCTGAACTGAGCCAAATCTTCATACCATGCCCCCGATTTATCTATGTTCAGTCACAATTAAGTTCAATGGCAAGTGAAAGAAGACATAAAATTTATTTCTCTTTTGCAAAAATTAAGATGTTACGTAAGCAAATCGGAGCTAATATAATGTCTCCACAATCATCAGAGACATGGTTCCTTTTGACATGTGTTTCCATTACTCTCAACATACAGTTTCAGCCTCATAGCCCAAGATAACTTCTGAGCTCCAGCCAATGTGTTTGCATTCCAGTCAACAAATGATGCCCACATAGCTGCAAAAGAAGCTAGGAAATGTTTTCTTAATATGAACAATTAAATGAACACATATAAAAATCAAGGGAAGCACAGATGAAGAATGGATATTGAGGGAGAAGTAACCACATTCCTCACCTGCTTTCCTATGCTTTTCATTATGTTCACATTTCTCTCTCCTACATCTTTTCATTTTCCCTCCCTAGTGAATCTTTCCCTTAGTCCTTCAAACATCTTCCTAAACCCTGAGTCTCTAACTACTACTCTACTTCTCTCCTTCTCTTCACTACCAAGATTTTTGAAGATTTTATTCATTGTCTCTACTTCCTTGCAGCATTCACTTCTCAGCTCACTACAACTTGACTTCAGCCCTCATTGTGGGTTGAACTGTATCCCCCCCCCAAAAGATACACTGAAATCCTACTCCCCCACTACCTGTAAATGTGACCTCATTTGGAAACAGTATGTTTGCCGATGAAATCAAGTTAAGATAAGGTCATCCTGGGGAGTTCCCTTCGTGGCTCAGTGGTTAACGAATCCGACTAAGAACCATGAGGTTGCGGGTTCGATCCCTGGCCTTGCTCAGTGGGTTAAGGATCCGGCGTTGCCATGAGCTGTGGTGTAGGTTGCAGACGCGGCTCGGATTCTGCGTTGCTGTGGCTGTGGCGAAGACCAGCGGCTACAGCTCCCGTTAGACCCCTAGTCTGGGAACCTCCATATGCCACAGGTGCTGCTCTAGACAAAAGGCAAAAAGACAAAAAAAAGATAAGGTCATCCTGGATTTAAGTGGGCCCTAAATCCAGTAACTGGTGTCCTTAGAAGAAGGCCGTATTTGCACAGCAAAGGAAATCATTTTAAAAAAAGAAGAAACCTATTGAATGGGAGAAAATAATTTCAAAAGTTGCAACTGATAAGGGCTTAACCTCTAAAATATACAAACAACTTATACAACTCAACAGCAAAAAAACCAACAACCCAATTGAAAAACAGGCAAAAGACTGAATAGACATTTCTCCAAAGAAGATATGCAGCAGGCCAACAAGCACATGAAAAAATGTTCAACATCACTGATTATTAGAGAAATGCAAATCAAAGCTACCATGAGGTATCATCTCACACCAGCCAGAATGGCTATCATTAATAAGTCCACAAATAATTACTCAGCCATTAAAAGGAACGAATTACCAACATTTATAGCAACATGGATGGACCTAGAAATTATCATGCCAAGTGAAACCAGTCATACAATTAGACAGCAACACCCAATGCTACCGCTTACATGTGGAAACTAAAAAGACACAATGAACTTTTTTGCAGAGAATGACTCACAGACTTTGGAAAACCTTGGTTTTTCAAATAAGACAATCTGGGGGGTGGGGGGATGCACAGTGGGTTTGGGATACAAAATCTATAAAATTGACTTGTGATGACTTATGTACACCTATAATTGAAATAAAATCCATTAAGAAAAAAAAAATAAGTCCACAAATAACAAATTCTGGAGAGGGTGTGGAGAAAAAGGAACCCTCCTACACTGCTGGTGGGAATGTAAATTAGTACAACCACAATGGGAAACAGTATGGAGATACCTCAGAAAACTAAATATAGAACTACCATATGACCCAGCAATCCCACTCCTGGGCATATATCTGGACAAAACTTTCCTTGAAAAAGACACATGCACCCATATGTTCACTGCAGCACTATTCACAACAGTCAAGACACGGAAACAACCTAAATGTACATCAGCAGATAAATGGATTAAGATGTGGTATATATACACAATGGAATACTACTCAGCCATAAAAAAGAACAAAATAAAGCCATTTGCAGCAATGTGGATGGAACTAGAGACTCTCATACTAAGTGAAGTAAGTCAGAAAGAGAAAGACAAATGCCATATGATATCACTAACATCTGGAATCTAATATACAGTACAAATAAACCTTTCCACAGAATAGAAACTCATGGACTTGGAGAACAGACTTGTGGTTGCCAAGGGGGAAGGGGAGGAAGTGAGATGGACTGGGAATCTGGGGCTAATAGATGCAAACTATTGCCTTTGGAATGGATAAGCAATGAAACCCTACTGTATAGTACTCTGAACTATATCTATTTAGTCACTTAACGATGGAGCATGACGGAGGATAATGTGAGAAAAAGAATGTATATATGTGTATGTGTGACTGGGTCACCTTGCTGCACAGTAGAAAATTGACAGAACACTGTAAACCAGCTATAATGGAAAAAATAAAAATCATTTAAAAAGAAAAGGAAGGCCATATGAAGACACAGCAACACTGAGATATACATAAAGAACACCATGTGAGATTGGAGGCAGAGACTGGGGTAATATATCCACAAGCTAAGGAACACCAAGGATTGCTAACAACCACTAATAGCTAGGAAGAAGCAAGGAAGGACCCGCCCTTAGAGTCTGCATGGCCCTGCTGATTTCAGACTTCCAGCTTCTAGACGTCTGATTTATTTCCTACAGTGAGAGAATAAAGTGCTATTATTTTAAGCCACCAAGTTTATGGTACTTTGTTATGGCAGCAAATTAATTCAGCTCCTAGCCACTGCTCTGAAACAGCTCCCGCCAGTATCATAACAGGATCTTTGTCATCCAGCGGGCCATTTTTAAGACTTTTTACATGTAATGACTTTTTACATGTAATCTCTCTATATATGATTTAACAATTTTTTTTTTTTACTTCTTGACATTGAAATCCTCCTGCTCTTGATGTTTGGGCACCACTCTCTACTGACTTCACATCTCTCAGGCTCCCCTATCTCAGCCTTCCTTTCTGAATCTTCTTTGATTCATACCCTAACTATTCCTGCTACCAACTTCCAATATAATATGTTAACTGAGCCAAAATACTTTTAACTCCCCCATCCTGCTCTCAAATGCCCAGTGAAATAGCTGAACAATATAATATTTTTTAAAAATCTATCCATTTCATTTATGTATTCAGCAAACATTGTCTATCATGTTCCAAACACTCTGCCAGTGTGGGAGATACAAAGATAGATGAACAAGGCAGACTAAGTACCTGACCTCACGGAACTTTAGTCCCTGTGGGGAGGGGACGGGTAATAATAACCAAACAAATCCGGAAGACAATTACAAGTGTGATATACAGACAGTATAAAGGAAAGGAGTCAGAGGATTTTTTCTGTGAAGGTCTATGTAATACATTTTTTAGGCTTTGCAGGCCATATGGCCCTTTGTTTCAATTACTCGATTCTGCTGTTGCAAGACAAAAGCAGCTACAGGTGATACATACATGAATGGGTGTGGTTGTGTTCCAAAAAAATTTCATTTACAATAACAGGCAATGTGCCAGAGTTAGCCTACGGAACATAGTTTGCCAACACTTGAGAGAGAAAAAAGTTAGATCACTTTTTAAAAAAGATTAAGGATGGCTTCTCTGAAGAGGTGGCATTTGAATTGAGACCTGAAAGGGAGCCCCACCTCCTTTCCTCAGCCCACCAGCCTCTGAAGTAGCAACAACAAACAAATGCTGTATTCTTTTGTTGTTTGCACCTGAAAGATTCAAATGACAATCCATATAACCTACAAAATTCACAACTCCAAATGTCATGGGAACATCAACCCACTAACCTCAGCATCCTCAGTGTGGAAATTTGCAAAAAAAAAAGAAAAAATTACTCAAGCTAAGACATGATTTAGTAGTTTTAAAGAGGGCTAGAGATCTGAAGCACTGAAGAAATATTTCTCTTAAAACAGACTTTCTGAAAGATATGGGAGACAGCATTACAAATCTTTTACCTGTATCCCAAGCAAGATTTGAAAATACACTATATCTGTAAGAGAGAAATAATCTATGTAAATATTGTTTTATTCAAAATCTTTATTGTCATAAAGGTATCAAATTTTATGAGATTGCTATAGAAAATTGGATCATGAATTTTTTTGTTAAAGATGCAAAAAATAAGATATAAAGAACAAATCCACCAGATTCAGTTTGCTTGTAATAGGAACTCTGTGTAGAAATAGAACATATAAAGACAAATATCATTAGAAATTATGGAACAAGATTTCGTTATGAGAAGATTTGTTTTTTCAGCCCAAATGGAGTAATAAATGTGAGGTCAAATTTAGGTAGAAAGAAATAAACCTTGACATTCATTGATAAAATTGATGAATGTGAGGTCTTTAGGAAAAGAAAAGTACATATACCGAGACCAGAGAGGGCACAGGAGCTGGGGAGAGAAGAGAAAATGCACCAAGAGAAAAACGTTTAGAAACAGACATCTCCTCTAAAACACTACATGATTTGGATGCTTTTGAAGACAAAGATTGTGATCCAAGGATTCTGAATTCATTCACATTATCATTCACATCAAAGGGCAAAAAGGTTTTATAAAGATTCAGGATGGAGTTCCCTGGTGGTGTGGTGGGTTAAGGATCCAGCATTGTCACTACTGTGGTGCAAGTTCAGTCCGTGACTGGGGAAATTCTGCATGCCACAGGTGGGGCCAAAAAGAAAGAAAAAGATACAGGAAGTATATCACTTCTGTTAAATAATTACTCAGAGAAATATTCCAACCAACTGAGACTTGAATCAAAGTATTTTAAGGATGGAAAAAGCAAAGGAAAAAAAAAAAAAGAACTGTGATAAGTTTTGAAATATGGCTGTAACATTATCTCCCTTCCCACAAACTATTCGGTAATGTGGCTTTGCTGCTCCTTGGTGATGAGGTCGAATCTGTCTCTCCACAGTCACGCATCTGGATTTGACCTGTGACAGCTGTGGCCACCAGAACACTCTAAACACACTCTTCTAGTACCAGCCATAGCCCTGACCTGGCTGTTTCTGCCTCCGTCCTTTTGGAACTCTGAGCTCCCTGAAGTGAGCTCTAGCAGTTCTGCAAGAGAGAGGGGCCCCATGGAGGGGCATGAAGCACCCCAGGAGTCCAGCCCAGTTGAGCTTTCAAATGACTCCAGCCTCAGCCTCTATCTAACTATAAACACACAAGAGAGGTCAAGTGTGAACCACGCAAATGAGTCCCATCACTGGAAAACTGTGAGAAAGAATTATAAATTGATGTGTTCTTTTTTTGTTTTTTTGTTTTTTTGCTTTTTAGGGCCACACTGGCCAGTGGCATGTGGAGGTTCCCAGGGTAGGGGGTCTAATCAGAGCTACAGCTGCCAGCCTACGCCACAGTCAGAGCAACGCCAGATCCGAGCCACATCTGCAGCCTACACCACAGGTCATGGCAATGCCAGATCCTTAACCCACTGAGAGAGGCCAGGGATCGAACCTGCAATCTCATGGCTCCTAGTCAGATTTGTTTCCACTGCGCCACGATGGAAACTCCCGATGTTTTTTAGGGCACTAACTTTTGGAGTGGTTTGTTATACAGCAATAGATCTTGAAACAATGCAGTGAAACATAAAGTATTACTTAATTGTTGTTAATATTACCATAAAACTGTTCAAACGTTTTTTAAAAGGTTTTAAAGATATGATATAGGGTGCTAAAAATTAGTTATAATATGCTAAAAAATAGTAATAATACTCTGGATCTAAAAATCCTAGATTCTTTTGACAAAAACTCTAAAGCGGAAGGAGATAGGAGAAGGAATTAAAGTATAATGCATCCTTCAACTTATATGGAGAATGAAAAGTTACTATTTCATTCTTTAAGTTGATTGAGAAATCAATATGCAATTTATCTCTAAAGGAGAAAAAGTTTTATTGTATTTCTGATTTTAAAATTAGTGAATACCAGTTATAAAAGATTTACTTGATACAGGAAGGCATACAGAAAAAAATAAACATTAGCAATCTCATTATCCAGAGATACTAGCAATATCCATTTGGTCCATAATCTTAATTAGTATACATGTATTAAGATCCTGTTTAGCATAGTGTTAGATAACATATTTTAAAATGGTTCCACAAATACTCCATTTTTACTTGAAGAAATCCTCAACTTGGTAGTATCTTTCTAAAGCATAGTAATCCCCATAATTGCCACACCTATCAAAAGTAAATTGTCTCTTTACTCCCCAATTTATCTAATCAGAGAGAAAGAGGGCAAACCATGTTACTATGTTCAAGAGTTTAGCAAACTCTGAAACTATGATAAATTACATTTGGTATGGTTTAAATGAAGCGCAAGCCTAGAGCAAGTTTATTGACTACAATATTATTTTGTACTAAATAGATCATTTTATGCCAATTAGCTAATCTTGTTTGATAGCAATGTAGAAAGGGACTTATACTCATTGACATTCTAGTTGGGCATGACCTTTAATTTAAGAGCTACTCACTAAAAATCTGTTTCCCTAGGGTTTGTCAGAGAATTCCAGTCCAATTAGATGTTTCAAGGCTAAAAGAAGTCAGTATTCAACAAGTTTAGAAAATTCTATCACAATACTGAGACGGTTATTCTCATCCATGCCTCCAAGTCTCCTGTGCAAGACCTTCTTGGGGGAGGGGGGCAGAAGTGCAATGTCAATGGGTTTGTACATATGCAGTGTCTCTAAAGAGTTCTTATGTCCCCAATCTTCAGAATGGCTGCACCAGCCTATACTCCATCAGCAGTGACAGAGGGCTCCTGATACCCACAGCCGTGACACTACTTATATTATCCAGCCCTTTAATTGTTGTCATTCTCATGTGTTAAGCTTTAATCTGCAGTTATCCAAGTTGAGCTTCTTTTCATAGGCTTCCTATTTTCCTTTTCCCCTTCTGTGAATTTTCACTGTACATTACGTTTTAATCCTTTATTGGTTGTTCACATCACAAATATCTTCTCCCCCTTCTGTTGATAGTGTCTTACACAAAACAGAAAATTGTTAATTATGAGGTCATCAACTGCACCAATTTTTTAATGGTCTGTGCTTTTTTCTTTAACCCTGTTTAAGAAATCCTTTATCACTCTGTTTCTACAAAGATATTCTCCAACACTATTTTATAATAGCTTTAGTTTTGGCTTTTACTTTTAGATCTCTATTTCAATAGGAGATTATTTTTGTATTATGTTCAGATGTGAGTTCGGAGGGGTTTTCTCCAAATATTTTGCCAATTTTCAAAATCCTGATTATTAAATAATATGCCATTTCTGCAGTGATCAATGATTTACCAAGGTCCCATACACACATGAATTTGTCTTAGATCATATGCTATTCCTTATCTATTTGGCATTTGTAGTACCAGTATCACAGTGAATTATTACAGCTTGATAACATATATTACTATCTGGAGAGATATTCTCCACAATGCTCTTCTACGAGCTGATTTAACTCTGTGTGGATTTATATGTGCCCAGTTCACCTCTGATGTCTTTTTTTAATTTTTATGTTTTTTTGTTTGTTTTTTATTGAGGTACAATTGACATACAAAATTATGTTAGTTTTTTTCTTCCTACTCAGGTCTACTTTTGTGTCCTTTAATAATGTTTTAAAATATCACCCATAATAATTTTGCATTTTTAAGTTAGTTCCTAGACATTTTATTTCCTTTTGACTACTGCAAATATCCTCTTACGGTCTATTACATTTTCTAACCGGGCCACTGTCATAAAAAAAAATCTCTATTGATGTTTAATATTGATTTCTGCCTCAAGCAATGAAGCTGAACTCTCTTTTTAGCTTTAAGGGCTTGTCCGTTGATTCTCTTGGGTTTTTTAATGTAAATAATTAAATCATCTACATATACTAACAGTTTTGTCTCTTCCCTTATAATCTTACCCTTTATTTCATTTACTTCTCATCTTTCATTGGTCAGGACATGCAGTCCTTTGTTGAACAGAAAGAGTCATGGCAGGCATCCTTGTTTGTACTGACCTTAAAGAAAAAGCTTCTAAGGTTTCTCTGTTAAGTATAAGTTTAAACATTTTCACCAGATTTGCTACCTAGGCAACATAATGTCTGCTGTTTGTTTATTAATAAAGAAATCAAAAACTTTATTTTGTGAGATAGAATTTCTTGACAATATAACATTAGGCTCCAAACTAAACTAAAAATCCAAACACATTTTCCTAACTTATAATAGTTTTAACTGTGCCTTTACCTTCTGGGTTTTCTCTTTCCCCTTTGCCAAATTTTGACTGGGGAATAGAGTAACAGCATTAATAGTTGTCTGAAAGAGGACAAAAATAATTTATGGTTTGAATTATGGATACACAAGTTCTGAACCACCATATATGAGGAACGTAATTAGTGGAACTGGTTTTTACTATCATCTATTAAGTTTTTATATCCATATTTTCAAGGAAGATTAGTGTTTGAATCCTATATCTACTGGAATTAACTATGTAATTTTAGGCAAGTTACTTAATCGCACTAAATTCACTTTTTCCTTCTGTAAAATGTAGATTGTATACATGCCAGCTCATAGGGTTGTTGTTAACGGGAAAATTTTTGACAAGATTTTTGTGAAACTTGCGTGTTCTTGTGATTACAGTACATACTTGTGGGTTACTTTTAAAGTAAACACATTAAAATCTTCAAAATTACAGAAGAGGGGAAAAATCCCTTATAATTATACCCCATAATACAACTACTAAGAACATCTTATTTAAAAACTGAATGCTTATAATAAAATATGAAATTATTCTTGCTTTTACAGTTGCCTTTATATTGAAGCCTTAGAAATATCCTACAAAAGCAGTCAGGATCATAGTAACAACCTCCTGTTTATTTGTACATTTAAATATTGAAAAGTGTTTCAGCATGAAATTTAAGAAAAATTCTGGAATAGAAAAAAAAGGATATAAAGCATATCACCATGCTTGAAATTTCCAATATTAAACATTTTAAAACATAAATTACCTGTAAAAGAAAGCAGTAAGAGCTAATTCAGAGACTGTCAGCTACTCCAAGACAGTAGGTAGCACTGGCCAACTTCTTATGGATCTCATGTTGATTTCACTTTGTCTTATGGCAGTGGGATTTAAAACTAAGTTGTCACATTAAATAAAAATTCCTATTACATCATTTTTAAAGCGTTTTTAACAGGTAAATAATAAAGATAAACAAATAAATGTTCACTGGTAGCTCTGAGCTTACCTTTTGGGGTTCCAAAAACCTATAAGCTTGGAATTAACAAACTGGAACTCAGATTATCTTTTCCAATTGTAGTACTTTTTTGACATTATTTTCTGGTTCCTTGCATATATATCACCTCCTACCTAAAATTATAAACTCTTAGAAATCAAGGCCCATGTTATATTCCTTTTATTTCCTCATGAGACCTAGAACACCCTACTATATTTTACTATAAAATATACTATATTTTATAGTGGATATCAGTAAAAATAAATGAATAGGTGAACTAATTAATAAGAAAACTACAAAATAAACTTATTAACAATGATGAAATTTCTAGACCAGCCCAACTTAATTCTCCAATTAAATTCAATAGTATTTATCAATCAACTACTCTGAACCATGCACTTAAACCTTATAAAAATACCAGATCTACAGTATAAAACCAAATAACCTAATCCACATTCACTCTGGGTTTTTTTAAGTCCCACGTTTTTGGAGTGGAAAAATATATCCTTATTGTTAATTCCTTATTTGATATTCAATATTTTCATAAGAGAAAGCAACTTTCCACATCTTCAGAGCTACCTTTCAGGAAACACACATCTCTCTCTCTCTCTCTCTTTCTCTCCCTCTCCCTCTGTCTCTCTCTCTCTCTCACACACACACACTCATACACACACACACATACACACACACACAGAGGCACACACAATGAAAACTAAGGAAAAAAGATACAACACAAAAAGCATCTATGGGTTAATCATATCTAACTTTGATGCTGATTAGCTCACTGCTTAGATCCTTGCTTATTTGGTCACAAATTCACTCTCAATAAATAAAAGATAGTTTCCAATCATGTTTAAAAGAGAAGGAAATGCTCTTACAGGGAATTTAATGCCCTCTTTCACCTACCTCCAAAAACCAGTTTAGAAGAGCAAGCGTTTGCCAACCAACCCAACCAGGAACTGTAACTAAGACCACAGCACCATGTGGTCAGATATCTCAAATGCTGCTGACAACTCTTCCATTAGGACAGGTTATACTGCTATCATTAACAAGTCATCAGTCAATCTGCTAAGAGTCATTTTCTATATCATTTCCTCTCTGAAGGCATGAAGGTCACACAGCACCATCGTGCTAAACAGGTCTGGGAAATCTGAAAAATGTTTAAGACGGAGAGTATGACCTGGGGTATAATTTCCCACTTAAAGTTTTACACTATCTGACCAGCACTTGTGGTATTCTCATCATTAGCATCAGAAGTTCCATAAAAGTATCTTAAGTAACAAAAGATTCTATGGTTGTGATTTGCTTACAATCACATCAAAACAAAATTTCATGGTAGCTGCCTAGTTCCAAGAATCATTTACTGTCATTAGAAAATCAAAGCCAGTAATGATACAAGCGGAACTGATAATCACTACTTAGGAGAAACTCAGAACAACTGGGGTGTCATTTGGCTGACTGTTAGTGGATATCTGAGTGGAAATTAGCCTAGACTTAGCTTGTCCAGATGCATCACTTATGTTTATTCCAGCTAAATCCTAATTTTTAGGGTGACATTCAGGGAAAATTCCCTATCCTCTCTAAAAGTTGAGGGATGGCTAAACACACAGCCTGTTCATTTGTATGGAATAACAAGGCTTTTTTAAAACCTCTATTTGATGCTGTATGGATTTGAGATATTTTTCTTAGGGCTCTAGTTCTACAATATGTTTCCTGGGAAGCTTACCATGGCCAATTTTCTTATGAGAGAAGCTCAGTTTCAGGGATTAACAAAGCTCAAGTACCAAATGGAAGTCCAAAGTAAGCAGTCATCATAAAATAATATTGATTAATAGATCCTTAGCCATTTCAAAATTATTAGCAATAAAATTTGTTGACCACTTTTATAATAGCCACCAGTTCACTAGTTGTATTCTTGGAAAAACTGTATTAATGCAGTTGTTCAGAAATGATTTTTATGTTAAAGTAAATTAAATAGAAAATAAATATTTAGATATATGTCATAATACTACATAGGACTCCAACATGGCTTTCAGGATAGCAATGCTACTGTTTTTTCTCTTACTTCACAGTTTGGACAGAGAGAGGGTAAATAAAAGAAGGTTTTCTACAAGGAGAAAACAGACTGATAAAACTATTCAGTTCCAAGCACATGCTACACTTTATGAAAAAAATAAAGACAACTCCAAGATAGAGCCACAAGCCCAGAAGACAGAACCAAAAACTGGAGTGGATTGTTTGCAGGCCTTAAAAAACATGATGTCACCTGCCCACTTGGATTCAAAATTGCTTAGGACTTGTGACCCCCTGTTTTTTTTCTTTTTTGTCTTTTGTCTTTTTAGGGCCGCACCCACGGCCTATGGAGCTTCCCAGGCTAAGGGGTTGAATCAGAGCTATAGCTGCCAGTCCATGCCACAGTCACAGCGATACCAGTGACCTCTTTTTTCTTCCATTTTTCTCTCTTTCTGAGTGAGAGGGGCTATAATTTTCATCCCATGCCTGTCTCACAACTGTATTTGGCACCAGCTAACTTGTTTTCTTGAGTCTCACAGGTTCATAGATGAGAAAATACGCCTCAGGATGGATTATACCTAGAGCATCTCATATATCCAGGACTTTTGAGCTAATGAAAGTTAAATGAGATTAGATTATTTGGACTTCGAATCACTACTGTAATAAATTGAGATGTGGGCGGATATTGGGATTGAGTGAATGCATTTTATATGCAGAACAGATATAAACTTTCAGGGGGAAGTGAGTTGACTGTGCTAATGCCCCCCCACAAGGATGTCCAAGTTCTAATCCCTAAAATTTATGACTATGTTAGACGTATTATTACATGCAATGGCAAAAGGGACCTTGCCAGTGTGATTACATTAAAGACTTTCAGATATGGAAATTATCTTGGATTATCCAAAAGCGCCCAATGTAGATATAGCTCAATATTTGTATATGATGTGACCAAAAATACAGATAAAAGCAATGGTGGGAACAGAAACAGTAGTAGAAATAGAAGACACATTCACTGAATACTTACAATGTGCTAAGAACTTAATATTAAATTTCATTTAATACTCATAATAACCATATAAGACAGGTACTATTATCAACCCATCCTAAAGTTGAGGAGACTGAGCCTTAGAATTTCATGCCCACCCACCTCATGGACTAAATGGAAGAGACAGTCTTCAAATCCAAAGCTTGGGCCCTTACCAATTACATTAATATTTCACAAGCTTTAATCAACCAGGTACAACTTTCATACGTTTGAAATATTTGTATATGATCCTTATTTCTATATTATTATTAATTTATGTTTTTATTTAAAATCAACTCTTTAAAAAAAAAAGCTGTATTTTTACAGGTTTTAAAAAGAACAAGAAAAAAGTCTTTAATACTCCATAGATACCTGTAAGGACTGAGGATAAGCCCTACTCCTCCTCTTAAAAATGAGAGATTCAGTTTTCTGAGGAATCTCCATACTGTGTTCCACAGTGGTTGCACCAATTTGAATTCCCACCAACAGTGTAATAGGGATCCTTTTTCTCCACAGCCTCTCCAGCACTTATTGTTTGTAGACTTTTTGATGATGGCCATTCTGGCTGGTGTAAGGTGGTACCTCATAGTGGTTTTGATTTGCATTTCTCTAATGAGGAGCGATGTTGAACATCTTTTCATGTGTTTATTTGCCATCTGCATGTCTTCTTTGAGAACTGTCTGCCTAGATCCTCTGCCCATTTTTTGATGGGGTTGTTTGTTTCTTTGGTGTTGAGCTGTAGGAGGTGTTTGTAAATTTTGGAGATTAATCCCTTGTCAGTTGAATCATTTGCAAATATTTTCTCCCATTCTGTGAGTTGTCTTTGAGTCAGAAAACTCAAAATAGAATTACCATTTGATCCAGCAATCCCACTGCTGGGCATCTATCCAGAGGAAACCATGACTCGAAAAGACACATGTACTCCAGTGTTCATTGCAGCACTCTATGCAATAGCCAGGTCATGGAAACAACCTAAATGCCCATCGACAGTGGAGTGGATAGGGAAGATGTGGTACATACACACAATGGAATATTACTCAGCCATTAAAAGGAACGAATTACCAACATTTATAGCAACATGGATGGACCTAGAAATTATCATGCGAAGTGAAACCAGTCAGACAACTAGACAGCAACATCCAATGCTACTGCTTACGTGTGGAAACTAAAAAGACACAATGAACCTCTTTGCAGAACAGACAATGACTCACAGACTTTGGAAAACCTTGGTTTTTCAAATAAGACAATCTGGGGGGTAGGGGGATGCACTGTGGGTTTGGAATACAAAATCTATAAAATTGACTTGTGATGATTTATGTACACCTATAATTGAAATAAAATCCATTAAGAAAAAAAAGTGAGAGATTCAGAGTGTTAGAAAGATAAGTATAATTAATGCCAAAGTAATCCTTTCTTTTGAAATAATTAGGAGAATGGAAAGAAAAACAATCATTCAAAAGGAATGATTTACTCACTACCTGATTTAAAATTCTGTAAAGCTTATGATCATACCAAACAGACTAAGTCCTGTACCATCTCCTTATGGTGCCTGCCCCTCACCTTGGGAAACAACCCATTCTCTCCTCTGCTGTGCCTGGATGTGCTGTGACACCAACAGCAAGGTAACTATCCTCCCAGACAACTATGTAAGTGAGGTGTCGGCAACAGGAAGCATCCCCAAACTCCCGCATCTACTGTAGACAACAATCGTTAAGGAAAGAGTCTGGTGCAGGAAAAAGACAAACTGGCTTGCAAAGACATGCAATAAGAGGTGGTAAACAGGTGTAACAGAAGGTGCAGGCCTCTTTAAAAGCAAATGGAATTATGAATTAAGGTCTAATAATGTCCCACTGAATGTCTGAATGTAAAAGAAAATGTATATGATCTATCATAATAGAGTCCTATAGATTTCACAAATTATAAATATATTAAAAATCCATACTTTTATTTTCACAGTGTCTCAACTACTAACGTCATAGATACCATATCTTCAAGCACTCTAGGTATAGAGCTACACTACAATTCTTAACAAAAGAAAAGTAATTCATTTTTAAAAACCTAGCATCAATGCCTGAGAATTTCCTTCCTCCAAGCTGACCCAGTTGCAAGGCAAGAAAAGCCTTGTCCTGCCCTCAGGGCTCCTCACATCTCCATCTACTGAGTGGAAACAGAAGGATTTCTATCGTCACTCTGCCTTTCTTTACCCTATGAGTATGGTAGGTATATTTATGAACCTATAAACAGAATGAAGTCTATTATCCAGAAAAACTTTGTGTCTCTTGTTTCTAATTTGTCTTATTGAATTTCAATGATGAATATAAATCAGCTTCATCAAGTGGCATTGTTAGCACCCATATATATTGGAGATTTATAAATATATATATTTGCATAAATACAATATATATAAATTATACTAGCTAGGGTCAACATGAAAAAACCTAGACTTAATTAAAAAAAAAAAAGCAACACTAGCCAATCCTAGAATTTTTTTTCTAATATTTGTTATCATGATTACTCAAGAGCAGAGGAATGAATGAAAACCACAATTCAGTTTAAATAAATGTAGAACACGGTTTCCTTAAACAAATACACCAGAGGGGAGATGGGTACATTTAGCCTCACTAGAAAGTAAAATATTTGGAGCCCATTACCATAGGATAGGTAGGTGAAAGGGGGAAGGCCCTAAAGAACCGAGGGAGCCCGAGTTCCCTTCGTGGCTCAGTGGTTAACGAACCCGACTAAGAACCACGAGGTTGCGGCTTCGATCCCTGGCCTTGCTCAGTGGGTTAAGGATCCGGCGTTGCCGTGAGCTGTGGTGTAGGTTGCAGACGCGGCTCAGATCCCGCGTTGCTGTGGCTGTGGCGAAGGCCAGCAGCTATAGCTCCTGTTAGACCCCTAGCCCGGGAACCTCCATATGCCGCGGCTCTACTTAAAAAAGGCAAAAAGACAAAAAACAAAAAAAAAACCGAGGCAGCCCATGCTGAGATTTGGAAGATATCTCCAACAAGGGGGCTGCCCTGAGACAAAGGTAGGACCCCAGCATGGCCTCTAGGCATCGATGACACAGAGCTGCAACAGTAGCCAGATACAACAGTGGCCTCTTTTCTGAGGCCACAAAACATGGTGCTGCCTGAAGACTTAAGCTTATGAAGGCAGTTGCTATGGCCTGAAGGACGTACATAGTCTGCAAAGTGTCCTCTAGTGCCCAAAAGCTCTCACTGCATGTTAAAACAGAAACCTTTCTCCAGTCTCAAGATCAAGGATCCCTGACCACAGCCTGATTCTTAGTAGTCAATCCGGTGATTATTTTTCAAGTTTCCACATGGTTTTCCACTTAATCTTGATATCAGTAGACAAAGCAAACAATGTAATTTAAAGCATCCTGATTTGACGGCCAAAAGGAGGCAATAGAGCAACTAAGAGTATGATCTGGAGTCTGACAGCCTGTGAGGAGTAAAACCTTGCACTGCCACTTGCTGGCTTTGTGAACATGATGCATAGATCAATTGTCTTGCTTCTCAGCTGACACATCTATAAAGCAAGGATGAGAACCATGATAACCCTATGAGGTAATAAATGTCACTAACCAAACCTGGAGCCACCCTACCTCAGAAGCTTTGAGCTACATAAATTTATGTTATATAAATTTTCCCTATTTTTAAAGCCACTTTCAGTGTGTGGTTTCTATTATTTGCAGCCATTGCCATCCCACTGATACACTGACTGTTGTAAATGAGTATTTCCCAAATTACATTCCAGAGTCTTCCCATAGGCTACGCTCTAGCATACTGCAGATTGTCCAATTATACAGGTCACCCAACTTACTAGTTATACAAATGAGGAACCCAAGGCCCGAAGGGATTAAGTGTCTTATCCTAGATCACACAGCTGGCAGGGTCTAGGGCTGTTTAAAGCTCAATATGCCTGACTGCTAGTCCAATACCCTTCTAGCCCATAATTTATTTCATTCCTCTTCTCAATCCTTAAAAGTCAGCACAAATCACACTCCAAATCAGAGGGAGCGGGAGCAGAGAAACCAACTATTTCTTCAACACATTTTCCAGATGTGACAACAACTAACCACTCTTTGAAAGCAGGTAATGGATTAACATAAGATTATAATGAGAAGATATTGGAAGAACTACTGTGAAAGCAAAAGAGCACTTAGTTCAATACATGTTTGAAATACCATTGATCAGACCTTGACACACAGAAAAATACACACCAACGCAGGAAACATTTTTACGTGCTTACTCACTAGCCAGTACTACCTCTCTTTGCTTCCCTGCTCTCAGTCCAGCCCTGTGGTTAAAGTCACTAGGCTATTGCTGGTTCTTTCATTAGAACATGGCTATCACTCTGCCTTCCTTCCAATTTACAAGCTATCTCTTCTTGAGTCTGGGGGAGTGAGTACCAGAAATATATTTACATTTGCTATTGCTCTGGAACTATCTTTATACAGACCTTCACATGGAAAGTTCACTGTCATTCAGGTCAGAGCTGGAATGTCTGTCACCTCCTCCTCCTCTGATGGGTCTTTTCTCCTGACAACCTAAAGCAGCCCACTCTCATCTCCCATCACGGTTCTAGTTACTATCTGCTGTTTTCTTTTCTTTTTTTTTTTAGTTTCTGTATTTATTTCTTCCCTTCTCCTCCAGCTAGAATGCATACTATGGGAAGCCCTGACTGTCAACACTGTAACTGCAAGACATAAAGCAGTGCTAAGAACAAGTGCTCAACAAATGTTAGCTGAGCATCACCTATGTTCACACTGACAGCTCCAGGCCCAAGATTAAAATTCAGAAGTTTAGTCACCAGTTCTTTTTGCTGAATTCTGATTTCTACACAACTTTATCTTGCAATATAATATATTTTAAAACGTACAACTTACTTTACCTATTCTGATCCCTACCTCCTTTAAATAAAATTAGATTTACCTTCTAAGGTCTGTTTTATTTTCACCATGGTGTTTTGCTTTGTTTTCTTTTGTTTTGTTTTTAATCACACAATCCAGTTTAATCATCCTTTCTCAGTATTAGCATAACATCTTTTTTTTTCTTTTTTTTGGCCTCCCCATGGCATATGGAGTTCTGGAGCCAGGGATCAGATCCGAGTCACGATTGTGACCTAAGCCACAGCTATGGCAATGCTGGATCCCTAAACCACTGTGCCAGGCCAGGACCAAACCTGCTTTGCAGTGCTCCCAAGATGCAACCCATCCTGTTGCACGATAGCATGAACTCCAATATCTTTATTACTTAACTTACCTTGTTTTTTACCTGGTTCTCCTGACTTTTAGATCACCTTGTTTTTATATAGGTTATTAATTGCCTGAAGACAGTGATCATATCTAATTCTTTTCCATTTCTCCTTATGCCTATCAGACTGCCTTGTCTATAGGAGTTATTCAATAAATTCTTGCTGAATTAAATTACTTTCTTTCCATCCAAAGATCTTGTTGAGTTCCAGAGATGTAGGGTGGTCATAATACAATAAACATCACTCAAGGAGGCAGAACAACCTGTTTATTGACAGTAATGATATTTCCAGGGAATATATTGGAAAGACTTAAGGTTCAAGGCACTATTCCACAGATTCTAGAATGAATTCCATGGAGGAATAAATTGCATCTCACTGACTCAGAACCTATAAATATTTTTCAAGTAATGTCTACACAGGATGTTGAATTCCAAACAACTTTTGAAAACCACTAATCATTCACATTCTTCCCCAAATGTCACACAGTGTAAAACTGACGGATCTTTTGTGACCTGATGACATTTGTCTCCATTTCTGAAGGTATTATAATGGAAATGTGGTCTTCTATCATCCTGCTACAGTTGGTATAAATCCACTAGATACTTTTTAAAAATATTTTGGGAACACACAGTCATGCAAACCAATGTCTGCCTGTCCCAGCAGGGGATAGTAAAAGACTTTACAAACACCAGATGGGATTTTAACAGCGTTATTAAAACATGAAATGCACCAAGAGTGCTAAGTCACTTCATGAACAACTCGAAGCAAATATATTTGATTCCCATTATACATAGTTCTCTTTCTTAAGAAATTCTAAAATTTTCCAGTAAAAGTTTTATCACAGTCCTCTGACATTTAATTCCTCTTAAAAGTAAATTATAACTGTTAACCTTTGGGATACTAATATAGATTATTATTTATGGGCATATTAACAACTTTCTAATTTTACCACAAGTCTAGAACATATGGAGTTCTAAAATAAGTAGTCACCTGATTTCAATATTTAAATGCTTGCCTCACCAGAAAGCCAACAGTCTAACGTGACTTTTTATTTTTGTCATATCTAATTTTAACTTGTAACTATGTAGGAATTGATAGTTTGGCAAATATTTTATAAGATAGTAATTGCTAACTTTTTAATAAAATATGACCTAAAAAGACATTACTACCAAATTTTAAGAGATGATTTTCTTGGCTTTTTCAAGGAATACAAGATTATGATCATAAAATGGAGTCAATTTTCTATTCAAAGAGAGCATCAGCACAGTAACCCTCCCCACTCAAACCTCCAAACAAAATCACTTATGCAATTGAATTTTATTGTGTGTTTCACTCAAAAAGCTAGCAGCCAGGTTGAGGGTAAGAGACAGGGTATCTACACATGTTCTTTACTATTGTTTTACTTAGATTATGATTTGCTTTGCCTAACCACCTCTCAGAAGAAAGCAGTTGAAAGTCAATCTGAGATTAAATTTTAGCTGCATGTAATACAGTAAATATATAACCCACAAACAAGCAATAAAGCAACTCAAGAAAAAAACGTATTCAGATGGCCCACACCATGGACCACAGCCATGTAGACGTCCATCCTCTGAACCGCCCCACTTATCTCAGATAAGGAAACAATAAGAGGTTATAACAGATATCAGAGCAGCAGAAATCAAACACCTGTTAGTTCACTTGATGACAGTCCCCAAACCAAAGAGGTCAAGGTTATGAATCTGCTCAAACATGGGGTCAAGAAAGGGTCTCTGTTCTCAGTATCTTTAATCTCAAAGAGAATGAACGTCACAGAAACAAATCGAACTACTTCAGTCTCTTCGATGACTCCCCTCTGATCTCAAGAGAAAGTTCAAACTCCCTAGAAAGACATCCAAAGCCCTTTAGGACCTGGGTGAGCTTATTTCTCTGGCTTGTCTCTCAATCTTGCCCCTTCCCCTAAGCAAGGCTTCTCAGCCACACACAATTCCCCATGAACACTCTAATCTTCAACTCGGCACGACCTGCCCTCACTTGCCGCTGACTTATTTCCATCCCTAACCCAGGCCTCCACTTAGAGGGCAGCTTCTCCAGGACCCCCACATCCCCAAAGTCTTGGGAGACCAGAAAATCCTCCCACAAGCAGCTCTCAATGCTCCAGTCCACATCCCACTGAATTCAAATTGTAGGGTGGTTTGTCTGTCTCCAATATTGACCTGTGTTATTTAATCCTTCTGCAAACCAGTGCGGTAGACCTTATTGTGCCATTTTACAGATTGAAACCAAGACTCAGAGATAATTTACTTGAGGTCACTTAATTTATGGTGGGAGAAGAACTAGAAGAACCCTGTACCCTCGCTTAACTATCACACTATGCAGCCATCCAGGGTTTGGCATTAATCCATACATTATGGATTGTTATTATATTAAGTGAGATCATTCAGAGAGAAAATGCTTAGCATAGGATCTGTGACATATACTATGTGCTCAATAAATATTAGCCATCATCGTCATCATCATCATTATTAGTATTAGAATTACTCTTCGGTCAAAGTTCATCTCTTTCAAGGTAAAAATCCAGGAATCCTGCCAAACCCAGGATCTTTGCAGACAGTGAGATCAATCATAGATGATAGTTTTCTCAAACTACTTCCCCTCCTTTCTTTCCTTAGAAATCTTTAAGAGCAAGCTGTATTACACTTCCAAAGCAGATAAAATGGGGTTGCTCTCAAAGGAAAGCCCCTTTCACTTCCTTCCACCAGTAATCATCCCTTGGTTATTGAGTGCTACATTCAAGAGTCTAAAAAAAAGTATGTGTTTCACATCTTTGGTGTCGTTATTCTATCACTGTTTTAGCATGATATCCATCTTGATCCTTTGGGCTTGACCTAAGCCCATTATATGTGAGGCCAAGGTAGAGTGAATTTTTACTCTTTATTTCTTTAGAAATGTGAAACTGAACCCTGTCCCAATGGCAGCAGCATCTATTTAAAGACAATCTGATTTTGTAGGAACTTAGATGGAAAACAATGAAAACAGGAACTGTCTGCTATTAAATATGTTTCCTGTAACCCAAGCTTAGTAAATTGAGTCTCTTGGTTTTGCTGTTGTTCCAGCTCTGGGAGTCCTGTTTAAATCAACAGGGTTTTGTGAATACAGATCAATGGCAGGATTTTCAGTTTCGCAGAGAAACAAAGCTTTCCAGGAGAAAGAGTCAGCCAGTGCACAGCAAGTACAGTGTTTTAATTGCAAATGCTCTTCAGAGCTCTGAAGAATTGCTTTAATTCACTGAATCTGAGATTCGTTCCTCCACATTGAAACTAAGTGCACAACTTAACCATACTTAGCATTTTCTTTTTAAGGGAGATCCAAACTTTGAAATGCCTCTTCCATTACAGGTCCAAAGAGCTCTCATAAAAAAGTAAAATAAAATCTTTGGTTATCTTATTCACAGTAGCAGACTGGAGTTGCAGTTTATAACTTTAAATTTCCTGAGAGTAAGTGAAAGAAATTTAGCCATAAAAAAGTCCAATTTATAAATGATCATACAGCTTTTTCTATCAGCTCCCATATTGGAGATTCAGTTTCTTTATTTAAAATTTAGTTTTATTAGAGTTCCTGTTGTGGATCAGCGGTAACAAACCTGACTCGTATCCATGAGAATGTGAGTTCGATCCCTGGCCTCGCTCAGTGGGTTAAGGATCTGGCATTGTTATGAGCTGTGGTGTAGGTCACAGACGTGGCTCAGGTCCCACAGTGTTGCTGTGGCTGTGGTGTAGACCAGCAGCTGCAGCTCCAATTGGACCCCTAGTCTGCGAACTTCCATATGCCATGGGTGTGGCCCTAAAGAAAGCAAAAATAAAACATAAATAAATAAATAAACAAATAAATAAATAAAATTTAGTGTTACCATAAATTTATGAGTAAAAGAGTAAAGAGTGAAAACTTGGCCACGTGTCTGGACACTTGACACCAGACAGTAGATCCAGCCCGAGCTTCTGGGTGTAGGAAGGGGAAGCCTCGCATTGTACATGCAGGACTAGGAATCTGCGAGGAGAAATATCAGTGGAGAAGAACTGAGGAGGAAGTAGAATGGTAGTCCAAGGGAAGGGTGGAACAGAGGAGAAATCTTGAGTCACCATCTTCATCTATGAGCATCTATGTAATGATGAAAAAAGTGCTTCATTCCATACCTAATCTCAGCCTTATGTTGCAAGTCGCAGAGATAATGTGAGAACTCCTCAGTCATCAAAGAATGAACCCCAAAGTACTAGGCACTCTCCAACTCCTCTCTCCTCATAGTCTCCGAGAATCAGACAAAGTTCCAAGATCTGGGAGAAGATTTTGGACTATTCACAGATCTCGAGGCTCCTGGAAACCTCAGAAGGAACCACAGAGTTCCACTTAGCACTGCCTTCCCGTCCAGGCTGTCATAACACGGGCCTAGCGTTCTCACAGTTGAGCTCAAAACTCTTGACAGACAGGAAAGCCATGCATTTTTCTCTGGGTACCACTGTTGTCTCTATTGTGCCAAGAACTTAAGATTCATACCATCTTTCCCTAAATTCCATGAACATAGTTTTTTTTTTAAACTATGGGGGGAGTTCCCGTCGTGGTGCAGTGGTTAATGAATCCGACTAGGAACCGTGAGGTTGCAGGTTCGATCCCTGCCCTTGCTCAGTGGGTTAACGATCCGGTGTTGCCGTGAGCTGTGGTGTAGGTTGCAGATGCAGCTCGGATCCCGCGTTGCTGTGGCTGTGGCGTAGGCCAGTGGCTACAGCTCCGATTAGACCCCTAGCCTGGGAAACTCCACGTGCCGCGGGTGCGGCCCTAAAATGACAAAAGGCAAAAAAAAAAAAAAAAA